>OY987294.1:8848994-9320561 GCA_963920785.1 Sphagnum contortum | reverse complement strand
TTTCTGTGCTCTGAGTTGATTGCTGGTACTTAGGGTTATCGAGATCTGTGAGCTATGGTTGGGAGAATTTTGAGTCCAGAGTTGGGTTTTGTTTTTTTGGGTACTATGAAAGGGTTTCTGGTTGATAAAGCTGTGGAGGGGTAGGGTTTAGCGTGTGATGGGTGGGAGGGGTTGTGTTTGTTTGTAGAGATGAAAATGCAATTTTGATGATGATTTTTCTTTTGGGCTTCATTGTAGATCTCCGACTTGAGGAGTTGTAGGAGTACTTGAAAATCTGTTTTTTTTTTTTTTTCTTTTACTAAGTAGAGTTGAGCATGCATATTCTAGGGTTTGTGTGGGAAAATTGAAGAGGGTTTGGAAAATTGTGGGGAATGGGTGGGGGGTTTTGGGATTTGTAGAGTATTGTGGCAGGGCTAGACAGAGGGCTGCTGGCAAGTGCAGGTGATGAGGTAGCTGTGGATGATGCAGCACGCAAGCTGGAGTCAATAGGTGATGTTGTGGAGCTTCCAAAGGACTTGGATCTATTGCAGGGTCAATGGCGCCTTGTGTACAGCAGTGGCTTTGTCACAGGCAGCCTTGGAGGACAGCGACCAGGCCCTCCAGTCGGTCGCCTCCTTCCTCTCACCCTTGGCCAGGTTCACATCAGTCTTTTTGTTTTTCAGGTCATTCTTGAGTTGCATGCCATTTTCATCAAGCTGGGCTGAAAGAATCAGAAACATTTTTACATTGGAGACTGAAGTTTCCCAAGAAGACTGCACCAAAGAAGGGGAATATGTGCAGAAATATATATCATATTTGGACTCTTTTCTGCATATAATGTAATCAAATTTCTGGCTGTGATGGCAGGTATACCAGAGAATAGATGTGCTGAGCAAAGAGCTTGACAACATTGTGGATCTACGGATTGGCACACCCTGGCCACTTCCTCCTCTGGAATTGACTGCCTGCTTAGCCCATTCATTTGAGCTGACTGGTCAGTCTCATGTGCCCATGGTCGTACTAAATTCCAGGAGTTTACTGAAAAACACAAGTTTCAAGAAAACATGAGAACTTTTTCGGGGGTTTTAGGATTTAGGTCTATGCTGCTTACTTTGATGTTTGTGTCTGCAGGAGGTGCTGGGATTCGTATCATCTTTGAGAAAACAACGATCAGACCTAAGGGCAGCCTTTCGCAGTTGCCCCCATTTGATACACCCCCAATTCCAAACTTTTTGCGGCAATCATCACCGAATCAAAACAGCGGTGATTTTGTCACCACTTATCTTGACCCAGAGTTCCGGATAAGCAGAGGGGATCGTGGTGAACTTCGCATTTTTGTGAGAGCTTGAAAAGGCATTTCCAATGTGGTCTCTGCTGCTTCTCTAAGAATCCCAGAAGTTAATGGCCTGTTCTAGAATACTCTTTCAATGGCATGTGAATGAATGTGATGTGTTTTGCGTGCCATAATGCTTTTTTGTATCCAATAATGTAGGAAGAAATAGAAAAGTTTCAAAAGTATGTACTGTATGTAGCAATGCTCTATCTCGTTATAGAGAAAATGTTTGTCCACTGCCTTCTCTATGTCCAGTTCCAATATCTGTAGTTCTGTGCATGATCCTCACAGCCTAAAGGTCTAATATACTGACTGCATCCATCAGTCGTGAATAAACTGAAGCTTCACATGAGACTGAACACTCCTGGATTCTTAAAGCATGATGGAATATATGATAACCAGGTTTTTTCTTGCAAATGCTGCAATGAGTCTTGCAATCATGGCAAATCTACTGTAGCCTTTTGTTACCACACAAGAAGGCCTTGCCATCTGTTAAACTTCAAAATCTGAGTTCTTGAGCCTTGGAGCAAGTACAGCAGTGCTGAGGAATGTGACCCTGGACATTAAAATTGGATGAAGAAAAGTCAAAACATGTTGGTTCTGCTCAGCAAAATGGTTTTAGCCTAGCAATTTTTGCACAGTTTGTGGAGACTCGTAAAGGCACCGCGACACCTCTACACCCTGCTGTTGATTGGCTAGGTAGTTTAATTGGTCTGGGCGAGTTGCTATTAATAGTCTCCAACATATTTTCAGTCTTAAACCTGGACAGGAGATATATTTTTGCAGAGCAGACCACTTGAGATACTCTTAGTCTCAACTCTAACCATCGTATTGTGGTCGTCATCTCTTTCATGATCACTCGTGGTATACGTCTTCTTGACAGAGTTACATGATCTGAAAAGTAAAAGGAATACCTACAAAATGCAGCTCTCGTTCAGCAGATTTTCAATAATTCTTTGCAGATGCTTCAGTATTTTCTTCTTCTCCTTTCTCTTGGCTTTTCTCCACTACCCACCATGATAGGCGTCGGTCTACTTCCTTCCACAAGCACAAAATCCTATCATGTGCCCCAAAGCTTCATTAGCGATCAGATTATGAATTTGGCAAGGAGTAGGGATATACCCTAAACCCTAAGAGCAGTAGTGCCTCACCCAGAAAGAAAGGTCTCCTCATGGATTTTTCATCCAAGGGGGAGCTATTGGGATCCGGTAATCCAAAGTAGAATGAAGAGCTATGTTATGGAGCTTTCTAGAAGAATACGGGAAAGAGCAGCGCCTTCCTTCTTCTTCTTCTCCTCCCTGTCATCACCCCTGCAAGGTCTTGTTTTTGTCTTTGTATCTGTAGGTTGAGAGTTGAGAGAAGCAGGACTGTGATTGCTGTATTGGGTTGTTGACAGAATATCTGTGAAGTGGTGAGTGAGCTATGGCAACTGCAGTTGCAAAGAGGCTGGTACCATTGTTGGATAGGGTTCTGGTGGAGAAGGTGGTGCCCCCTACCAAATCTGCTGGTGGCATCCTTCTCCCTGATTCAATGACCAAGGTGGGTTTGTTCTCGTTTTTTCTTCTCTATGTCTGTCTCTCTGTCTGCCTCTCCCTTCCTTTCTTGTTTCCAGGTTTCTGGCTGATTGGGAAGCTCAAAGTAGGGTTTTAGGATGTGTTTTGTTTAAGGTTTTAGGTTTTTTCCGAAGTTCACAAGAAGGATAAATCTCGATACACAGGTTTGTTATGGTCTGTTTTCTTGAGTTTTTGGAGTGTTCTGTGATGTTGGGTTTTGCAAGTTATCACCAAAGTATGATGTCCCCTGATGTGAGTTGGGAGAAATGCAAGGGAAGGGGGCTGGTGTTTGAGAACTCAAATCCCAAACTCTGGGCCCTGTCACTGGTTTTAGGTCTGTATGGATTGTTTCACAACTGATTCTTCCTGATTTTGTGTTGCAGGTTAATTCTGGAGTTGTCATATCTGTTGGCCCTGGTGGTCGGACCAGAGATGGGCACAATGTTCCTCCGAGTGTGAAGGAGGGTGATACAGTTCTTCTGCCTGAATTTGGTGGTACTCAGATCAACCTTGGAGAGAAACAGTAAGCCTCTTGTTGAAACCTTTTCTTCAGCAGACTTGTAGTTTTCTTTATGAGATCTGCAAGTGAGAGCCATACACACATTTCTTTGGAATCTTGCTGATCAGAAGGACATAGAAATGAAACTAGCTAAGGTGCTAGTGTTGTTTGTTGTCTTACACTTTACAGCAATTGCAAATCCTAATTATGCAATCATTCCCAATAGTTTTGATTCACTGATTGCTGTGGGACTTCTTCACAGCATTCGCAAGTCTCAATTTTGCACCGATATCAAATAGTTTTGCTTCATCAATTGCTGCTTTATGGATAGTTTTGCCCAGGGGAGTGTTGAAGGAAGAACAGTAGGAGTCCTTGCAGGATTTTAGAGTTTCATCCTGGTTTTGACTGAGCTTATTGTGTTGGTGCAGGTTTGTACTCTACCGCGATGATGACATTCTTGGGATTCTTGAGAAATGAAAATTTTGTCCAAGCCCTAAATTTTGACTCTTGTTGGATGGTGGATCCATCACTGGTGAAGAGGTGGTGGTACCACCCTTGGCTGCATATGTATGCAGACATGCATTTGTAGTGCTTCATTTGTGGGGACTTCATCATCCCCTCTTTGTGGGGTGTCATATCACATGTCAACATGTTCTTTGAATTCAGATTTTTCTCAAATGGATCTCACTAGAATCCTCTGCATTATCCTAGCAGTATGTGCAAGGTAGGGTGCTCTGATTCCTGTTCACTGTATGATTGTTTGTCTGACACACCTCCCCTTCAGAGAATTTCTTTTACTGAACTTGATCAAATTGATTTGTTGAACTTCAATTCTTATGTGCTGCACATTCACAAACGTGGGTTGTCGTAGATGAAGATGTAGCTGCTGATTCTGGGAAAAACACATTTGTGTTATTAGTTTGCATAGCTACAAGTGCTGTTTCAAGTTGCGTATTTTTATTGCCTACTGATAAACTCAACAAATGCATCCAAATAACTGGAGGAGGTACCCGAGAGGTACACTGCAAAGTGAAATTAGAGCATGACATTCAAGAACTGCTAGAATGTTTACATGGACAGTTTTGAAGCATCCAACAAATGGTAAATGGCAAACCAAAACTGCTGCAATGGGATCAGACAGCTGGGAACATGCTTGCTAGCTCATGCGAAAATGTTTGGACATCTAAAGGTGAAATACTGGAGAAGATGATTTCCTCATGTAATGAACCATATAGAACCTCAGAGAAGTTCTTCAGAAAACCTCCTCATGAAATGAAACTGTGTCAGAGAAGTTCTTGAAAAGAGCTTCACATGTAATGCATGAACTGTAGAGAACCTCAAATTCTTGACACTTGTTTGAAACTTAGAATGTCCCATGTGGATTTATGCACTGAATTTGTCAGCATCTTGACATACATGTTGGGAACTCAAATGTCAATCCATGTGCACATTGTTGTGAGTGTGTCTTTGGCTTTTTGTCAGATTCTTGACATATATGGGTTTGGAACTCCAAACGTATGTTCTGTCCATGCGCATTGTTGACATGAGTGTGTGTTTGGCGTATTGTTGTCAGATTCTTGACATACAAGGTTTGGAACTCAAATGTTCATGATGCATTTCTGCACTCCATTTGGAAACAGAAAAAAAAGTATAGTGCAGCTGAAAGGGTACAATCTCTGGATTGTCAATAAAAAATCTGACAATGTCTCTGGATGTTCCTTAATCTCTGGATGAGGAGCCTTCTCTCAATATAAAAAACGTAGTCTTACTTATTAGATGGTGTTGGGAGACAAAACCCATAACAGCACTGGAAGCCTCTCCATAAGAGCATTCTCTTGTTTACAGCATGAATTAAAGTGAGCATACAACAACAACCAAAAACAATTTCTACAACACCGTATCAGATCTTGGGTCACATTGAAAAATTACTTACAGAAGAAACGCTTGCTGTACAGCAGGGATGGACAAGCACAAAAAGATATTGTAAGCTCAAGAATCACTTTCCTTCACTAACTGAGCATTTCTGAACCTCAAGAAGGTGCATTCTAGGTGCTGCTGCTGGTGGATGATCACGATCCTATACACTAATACCATGAGCTTCAGCTCCAGCTCCAGTAGCAGAAGCTACAATAAAAGAAGAAGATTCACAACTGGGAAGTGCAGCAGCAGCAGCAGCGGCATGAGCTTGAATTTGGGTGGGGAGCTCGTGTGCTGGAATGCAGGTAGCCATACAACAACCCATTAGGCTCCGAATCCCTTCTTGATTGTCTGGACCTCGGAGACCGGGATGCCGAAAGCCTTGGCAAGCACATTGTCCTGGATCGGCGGTTGAGCTCCGAACAAGGCATTTGCAGTGAGCTGAACGCCAGGGTTCTGCGAGTTCAAGGCAGAGATGGAGAAGGCGGGAGCATGGCCGATATTCAACTGGAAATGCAACAAACCTTGAGGGAAGAGGAAAACGTCTCCTTTGTGCAACACGGCGGAATAGAGCTTGTCGTTGGTGTCAACGAATCCCACGTACAGCGTACCCTTGACAACGTACAAGACCTCGGAGGCTCTTGGGTGGGTGTGGGGAGGAACGAGTCCTCCTCCTTTGGCGTAATCTATGCGCGCCAGCGCTAGTCCCAGGGTGTTGAGTGCAGGGTAGTTCACTCCTGCAAAGCCCGGGGTGACTGCAGATCCCAGAGAGTTGTCCGTGTTGCCCGCCTTCTCAAAGCCGGTGAATGCAAAGTCGGTACCGTTCACCGTCGCCGGATTCCTACACACCAGCCCGTTGAGTATGATGGTGCTCGTCAAATCCGCGACACAGAAGTCATCAATCGCATCAGCATCCGACGCTGTAATCGCAGCAGTTGTCGCCAACATCATCACCACTGCTGCAAAAGTACTGACCAAAAGCTTCCCCATAACAAACCACTCCACCACACACACCCAAAATCAGTAATTCCCAAAAGACACTAAAAGATCAGCTTCGAACTAAATTCCGAAAACAAAAAGAACAGTTTAAAAAAATTCTGTAAACGATTCTCAAGAGACAGAGAAAGAAAGAAAGAAAGAAAGAAGAAAAGGAGCTACCAGAGAAGGAAGAGAGAGAGAGAAGAGCTGTACTTGGGTTGCAATTAAGACTGTTTGGGTATTTGTAAGTGAAAAAAGGGAGTCGCGATGAAGTGCCGCTAAACAAGGAGGGTGTGGGTTGTACAAAGTGAGGAAGGAATGAATGCTGCAAGCAAACTCCGCGTCATCTGGACTTGATTGCTTTGCTGCATGCGCGCCGCTACGAAAAGGGCAGTTAGCGATTGTTCCGCTAACCGATCTATATCCTTCTTCTTCTTGCACTAAAAAAAGATAGCAATTCACCTGCATTTCATTTTAGCACCTTGTAGACGACCGCCAAAATGTATGAAAATTATCAAAACTTTTTTTTAATTTTATCTCAATTTATTACTTAATCTTTATTTTAGTAGGCACGACAATAATCATGGTAGCCGCACTAAAGTAAGCATGTGTATCAAAGTCTAAGCCTACAGTAAACATGTGATGCTCCCATACAATAAATCCAAGAACTCCAATACTGATCAGAGCATAAACCATGCCTAGATAACCAAATACAGGTTTTCTTGAAAAAGTAGAGAACATATGACTAATGATACCAAATCCCCACAAAATTAAAATATAAACTTCAGGATCAGGATAGATTCTGCCTTTCCAGCAAAGCCCCCCACAAAACCCAACGAGGCTCTCTCAAAGCACTGGGCTATTCGCAGAATATGCTTATAACCTATGTAGTCTACTTTCGAGCTATAACAAGACACCAAGAATGCACAAGGGATTTATGCAATAAATTACCATGCATCTCATTTCATCATCAGAAAACGTAAAAATCTACACAAGATTTCTCTCTCTCTTTCTCGGTAAATCGGACCTGTGTGCTTGCTTGCATTGTGAACCTTGGGAGACTCTCTCATTGAAATCGAGTCTCTTCCAAAACCAGTGTGAACAAAACCAAAATCTGAGAGAGACGTGAAATCCTTCCTGCCAACCCACATTTGTCGTTCTCTATAGCCAAAAAGCATTATATTCAAAAACAAAAAGTTCTATAAAATCAAGTTCTTTTTGAGATTTTAATAGCCATTATATCAACATTTAAGAGAAATCGCCAGATTTCTATAGATGGTTCAAGTTCTTTTTTTTAATTTATTATTATTATTATTATTTCATATTTAGCCTATAGCCAAAATCTGGCTAAATCTTCATGTGGATCATTCCCACTTTGAGGACATCACAAAATTGACCCAACAAATAAGGTCGAGATTCCAAAAATACAAAAGCTATAAATTAATTTTCCTACTTGAAAGAAAGGTTAAAGTTCTAGCGTGGTGATTAGGTGTTAGTTACCTAGGCAAGGTATAATAAATAATAATACAAAATTATTATCCTGCCAATTGCTTGTTGGTTCAAAGTGGTGTTAACTTTGGATGTTACCACAATACCTTAACACTTATTATATTATTTACATAAAAATGTTGAATTCAATTTTTAATTTTTTTTTTTTTAAAAAAAAACTACACATTATCATTGCTTTCCACTTTGTAACAAGAGTGAGGCTCAAGCACTATTACAAATTGTGGGTGCAGTTCAATAGTCCTTGTTCAATAGACCAGTAAAATTCATTATTTCATTGGTCCCATTCATTACAACTAATGAATTTAGTCAAAAGGACCTGAGTACATGCCCTTTCCGTGATTTGAGATCTGTGCCCGAGGCCGATGATTTTCGACCTGTTCCCTCGGCCTACCGGCCTTGGGCATACATCTCAAATCATGGAAGAGCCTGTACTCAGTCCTTTTCCTAAGTAAAGCAGAGATGGGATTTTTTCACTTTTTAGAAATAGCGACAGGCTGGCTGGTAACTTCTGCTGATCAGAACATCCCAGTATAGCCTAGCCTGGCTGGTACCTTCCACCGCAGAAGATCCCGCCTGCTGAAAACAGGTTTCTTCAGGCATGTAAAGGAGCTGAAAATACAAGGAAATAATCCAGGTAGTGTTTTTTACGCTACTTAACATGCCCTCTCATTACACTAAAAAATCAGAGCAAGTTCTAGTAGAACCTACTATTCACCTCTCGCCTGGTGATGGGGTGACTCTCAAGGTGGTTTTTTTTTCTTTTTTCCAATGGGCCATTTTGATTGACCTATCACCACCAAAAACAAAATTGAAACTTGGGAGGCTTCCCAAAATAGGGGTTTCTATTGCAAGGATAGAGTGCCTCCCCTTTGGCTCACCTACATAGGTGAGAAGGGGAGAACTTTGGGCAAAGAATATGAGATAAAGTGACGTGCTATTGGGAACTTGGGGCACATCATTGGGAACATGATGGGAACATGAAAAATTCCATCCTGCCACCCACCCCTCCAAAGGAAAAAAACGAAGTTTTGAATCTATGTTCAGTCATCTCATTGGCTGCATGCACATTCTATTCCTAGACATGGTTGTCACCATTTTTTTTTTTGCCTTAACTAATACCCCTTGTACAAAAGACACCATACCTATTGAGGTACATTAGAGATATTTGTAAAAGTGTGTTTTTTTTCTTTTTCTCATATAAAAAATATGACCAAATTTAACCAAAAAATTTAACAAAATTAATCAAATTTGCACTAGGGAAAAAAAAAATTCCAAAATTTTTCCCAACGTTTTCGTTGAAAAATAACAAAATTTCGCTAGAAAAGAAAACTAAAGTACTAACTACTAACTGCTCCAAGTTTGCAAATATCTTTCAATCTTGTGCTGGTACCAAACATTAGGTGATGTTTTAACATTGATGAAGGACAGATCCAGAAACATGATGGGATAAAGAACCTACCCTTCCCTTCAAGGTAATAGAGTTTTTTGGTAAAATTGGGCAACATGCAAATGGAAGCCCATGTTTGCCCATTCATGAGATGAGATTGACAATACAACACACAAAAAAGCACAGGGCCCCAAATACAAAAATACTCTTGACTTGGCATGAACTAAGTCCATGCGGAGTTTCTTGCCCATGTGTGCAACCTAAAACTTGTGTTGCATGTGCAACTTGAAACTCATGTCATGTTAGTCTAGTCATTCATGCTTGTGTCTTCTTGTTGTTTTCCTTGCTTGAGCACTTTTTGCAAGGTTTGATAGTCCCTAGGAAGGAGAGGATTGATGTGAGCAAGAGAGAACAAACATTAAAGGAGGATGCATTGAGGAATTTGTGCTCTTGCTAGAAAAAAAAGGTTATTGGAATAAGCAAGCATTGGAAAAGAGCACTAGATTGAGGAGTTCAAACCCTAAATGCATTGAAGAGGAGTTTGCATGAAGCTCAAAAAATCCAAGATGTGTAACAATGCCCCATTTTTCATAGTTTTTTTAAAAGGTGAGATTTAGTTCTACCATAAGAAACCATGATTCTAGTAATGTAGTACACAAGATGATGATGATTCTTTTATTGTCTTGTTGAAGACCTTGCATTTTGGCAAGCTACCTGCCTTTCACTGTGGTCATTCTTCATATGTTGGCACAAGGTTTGTGATTTTCTCCAAACTTTAACTAATGGCTAGTTTAAAGAATCTTTGAAGCATAATGAACATGAACTTGCAAGACTAGAAACATAAGACCTTGTTTTGCTTCAATATATATATATTTATTTATTTATTTATTTTGGCCTCCATAAACTCCAAAATTTGTATCACCTTATATCGCAAAAAATGTCCCATAGCCATGACCAACTTTTTGAATACTTCAATCATCTACTACTTCCTTTAATGAATGCATTCATGGTTGAACATATTCTCACCAAATTGCCTATGGACATGTCCATGATGTGATGTCTCCATTGAGTAAACCAAATGGCATAAGGTTCTGGACAAGTTCATGGATTGGCATGCTTTAAAATTTGTGAAATATCATGTCTTTTATTGCCACACAATTACGATCCAAGGATTTCGAAAGTAGTTTCTTAAACAATGCTTGTAATTTGAAAACAATTAACTAAAAGTTTGCTTGTTAGATGAAGGAGACAATTGACATTTTGTTTGTAAATCCAACCATATACATATGCAAGTATGGCAACTTGTTTGAGCCTTTGGAGGTTTGATGTTAAATGGATGTATCCATTATGATGTTCTTTAGTTTTGTGAATTAAAATATAGAATAATTCGGCATTTATTTGAACTTGAATGAATGTGTACAAATCTACAATTCATTTGGCAACTTGGTTTTGATCTTGAAGGGTCAATTAGGTTTAGATTTCAATTTGAATAAGTATGCAGAAGTCTACAACTCATTTGACAACTTAATTATAACTTGAAACATAAATCAGGGAAAATTTTGAACTTGTATAAATGTGTACAAGTTTTTAACTCATTTGGCAACTTGGTTATGATCTTGAAATCCTAATTGGGGAGAGATTTGAATTTGAATAAACGTGTATAAGTTTGTAGCTCATTTGTCATTTTGATTATGATTTTGAAACCCAAATTGGGGAGAAATTTGAACTTGGAATAAATGTGCACAAGTTTTTAGTTCATATAACAATTTGATTACAATCATGAATGACTAATTGGGTCATTATTTATTCACAAACAAGTTTGTAAAGGTTTGCAACTTGTTTGGAAACTTGATTTAAGCTTCAAAGCATGTTGAGTAGGTTTACAACCATTTTGGGGGGTTCTATATGGGTTTTTCTGGTTGTATAGTTATGAAATAAAGGCTTTGTTGTCAAAATTAGGGATTTGTTTTGGAATCCAATGGTCAAATGCATGAGGTCTAGATAGTGATATGGAAATCTAGTGAATAAAATGCATGAAATCCAAAGATGAAAATTTTCATGACATTTTTTTGGTGGTTTTGAAGATGTGTTTTTGACACTGAAATGCATCAAATGAATATATAGCTCCTTGAACATTTTGAATGTTGGGTTTAGGTTGTATAGATGTGTTTTGGTCTTCAAAGTTTATAGTGATTGTTTGTCCAAATATTGTTTTTAAAGAGATAGTTTTTCCAATGACATTTTTTCAAATGATTAAGCATGTTTAAATTTGAATGTGAATGTTGTGTGTTTCTTATGAAAAATATGGCCAACTATTTTAAGCTTAGTGATTTCATGGTGGGGATTCAAAAATCCAAATCTATTATTTTGCTCAAAACAAAACAACGCTACATAGGACAAGGTGCATCAGTTAATTATGGAATTTGTGTAGTTGCTCAACACAATAATAACATTGTACAATGTTAAGGTTATATGGGTGTGTTTTGACCTTCAAAGTTTAGAATGATTGTTTGTCCAAAAATTGTTTTTATAAAAATAAATTTTCCAATCATATTTTTTCCAATTATCAAGCGTGTTTAGGTCCAAATCTGAATGTTGTGTGTTTTAACAAAAAGAATGGCCCACTTTCTAAAGCTTAGTGATTTCATGGTCGAAATTCAAGAATCCAAGTCAATTATTTCACAAAAAACACAATAACTTTGTATAGGACAAAGTGCCTTAACAAATTGTAGCATTTGTGCAACTCAACACATTAGTAGCATTGTACATCATTTTGCCACCTATATCATTAGCAAGTAACAAGTGGCTCAACTAGCCTCAAATGCAATGTAGAAATCCATCTACCAAGATTATTTAAAGCCAGACCCTAAGGCTTCATTTGCTTAAGAAACCTTGAAAGACCATCTATGGGAGACTTTGAAAGAATTAAAAATGGGTAATTCTAATAAAGAAGGTTTAAAAAGGTCACATTGTAATGTGATGAAGTTTTGCAATGATTGAAAACAATAAATGGGCATGCAAGTTGAAATGTTTTAAAGAGGCAACAAAGTTTCATTGATGGCACACCAATAGCCCAAGTCCCATCTCTTAGCTTTAGTCCTCCCCTTAATGGTCCAAATTGTCTTCCATTGGTGCAACTTTCTTGGACCTTAACCCTATGATCACCTCCTACAAAATGCAAGCCTCTATTTCAAAACTAACCACCAAGGGGGAGATACTGGCAATGAACTATAAGAGCATGGCAACCACAACAAGTTGGTCTTCCTTTACATCTAATGTCCATAATGTTCTTTTGCTAAGAAAAATGGACATATACCATGAGAGGAAGAACAAGGAAATTTTTAAACAATTAAAGATTTCAAAATGATTTCAAAAAAGGAGTTTAAAACAAAAGTTAGGGAAATTAAAAAGTATTGCTAATAATTTGATGTGAAAACATTGGTTTTATGTAATCCAACCTCTTTTTAACTTGTCTTCAATTCCTTAAACATTATTTCAAACCCTGAACTTAACTCTAGATGGTAAAATGCTAAAACCCTAAACCTTAAATCCAGACCCTAAATCTTAAATTTCAAATTGAAAATCCAAAAATTTAGACAACTTGAAAACCTTAAATTTCAGACTTTAAACCAAGAATTTCATGTTTTAAAACTTTGACATTATCCCTAATTTTAGACCTTAGACACAAACCCAAACTTTTGAAAATTTAAAGGTGTAAGCAAACTTGAGAAAACCCAAAATATTGTCCAAACAATGTTTCATCTATTTCTTGGATTATAAAATGTTTGTTAAAGACCTGTAACAATAAATAAATTCAATATAGATATGGAAAGTTTATATTTCAAAGTAGGCACAATGAAACTATGTAAATATACTTTCATGGAAATACAATTGAATGATATTTTTGGATATATTTCATAATGAGAAAATATTCATTCCAATGTTGAGCATTTGTATTTTTTAAGTGAGATCATTGAAGTGGCTTACGAAAATATGAAAAAAATTGTTGGGATCTTCAAAATATTTTATTGATTGATTTATATCCTATGATAAATGCTTATAATAAATGCAAATAACAGGTCGCATTTGGTACCATTTGGAAACCCTAAACTCCAAATGCTAAACCTAAAACTAACTTTAAAACCAGAAATTTAGAACCTTAATCCCATAGCCTATAGTCCCCATTAGCTCATAGCCATATAACCCATAAGTCATATACCAACATAGCTATATAGCCATATAGCCCAATATCCTATATAGCCATAACCCTCTAGCCCTTAGTCTATAACCCATAAGTCGTATACCAACATAGCTATATAGCCATATAGCCCAATATCCTATATAGCCATAACCTTCTAGCCCTTAGTTTATAACCTTTTAGACCCCTTATGCATTCGTCAAACCCCAATATAAAATCTATAGCATAAATTATAAGTCAGCAACCTATGATTGAACACATTGGCAGATCTTTCTCAAGTTTTCTCCATTTTGAGTGATTTAAAATGTTATAGGAGTGCCTTCTCAAGCTCTACAAATCATCTTTCAAATGCAAAGCACAAAAGAAAGAAAATACTTTTTTTTGAATTGCAAAACACATTTTTCTTCATTTTGACGCTTTCTATTTTCAAATCTCATAGCTTTCTTATTTTTCATTCATTTTAAATAATTTAACGTGCTATGGGAGCACCACCTGAAGTTCTACAAATCATCTTGGAACACTAATAATAACAGAGCAATATATAAAGAATTTTTTGGGTGATTGGGAACTAGCCATTGTAGTGTTCAATGGTTTTGTTTCTTTGAGTTCTTGACCCCTTTACTTTGGGGGGTCATAACTTTCTCAAATCTACTTCATTTAGATGATTTTTAGTGCACCAGATGCACCAATAGGAGGGTTTCAAGTTTGGTTTGGATGCCAGAAAGTTACCCTCCCCTAGGATTTGGCCTACTTTGGGCGCGTAAGTGTTTGGTTACCGGCCAATTTACCCTAATTTTCAGTGAACAAATCATTCAATATTCAACAAACTTTTGCATCGCAAGTCCTAATGTCATGGAACCAAAGCCCATGCACCCCTCCTCCTCGTCAAGAGCTTTTTCCAAAGACACCAAAAACACGACCTAAAGCATCATGGTTCAGTGGATCTCATAACTACCCATCAAAATAAACAAAACGAACTATCTTCCTCCATAGAGAGATCTTCTATTTTAGGGGAGCCTCCATAGTTTCAACTTTTTTGTTTTTTGTTTTTGTTGCAATGTGCCAATCAAAATAATTCATTACAAAGGCAAATGGTAGATGGGGGGAAAATTTTGCATAAGTACTTTTGGTATTGGTTATGTTAAAAGCCCTCGGTCAATTTAACAATGTCTTATAGGAAAATATTAAATTGGCCGAACAATTTCTCATATATATATATTTTGGATTCATAATTTAGTTAAATTTTCGAACGTTTTGATGAACAATTTGTTTCAATCCCTTCCTCTTTGTAAAAATATTGATTGCAAAATAAAAGTGATGATATAGGTTTGACTCTATCATCCAAAACACCATATCGATTAAATTTTTTAAATCAAAAAAATTGAAAACAAAAATCAACAACTTCTTTAATCAAGGATATATAAAAAAACAAAAATAAGTCATCTTATTGAACGGCTTAGCAAGCATCAAACAAGTTTTTAATAAGAAAGGAGGATGTTGAAAAGACAAGATCTGTAAGCCAAATTTGGCTATTGGGGTTTCAAAACTTTCTACTTTTCCCTCTGACCTGTAGCCAAATTTCCTTGCCCCATCAAACGAACAAAAACCAACCCAACGGAATTCGAGCTTTGCTTCTCAAGCAGCAGCTTCGTAGTTGAGTAGGCGGTTTCAGACACTCGTGAATGAATCCTTCCTTCCTTCCTTTCCTTCCTTCCTTCTTCTGCACGGCATCCAGTGAAGCATAAAAGAAGTGTGTGAATCGACGACAGTTATGGGAAGAAGACATTGTTTCTTCTTCATGCTTTTCAGTCGCTCCACTGCATTCAACGGCATTTAAGGTGTACACATTTGAATCGCAACTTTGCTTCTTTGCAGCAGCAGTTATGGCAGCGTCAATGACGCTCAGGTATTGTCTGTCTCCCCAATTTTCTTTGTTAGAAACTAGGAATGATGGCATACGTTGAAACAGATAAGCCGAATCAAATGCATCCTGGCAAGTCAGATTGTGTGAAAGAATCTCCTGAGAACAGCAATTCGGGGATACTGGCAAGATTTTAGCTTGAGCCTTAGTAAGGCTCTGTAACGCAGTACCTAAAACCTGGAGCTTCTGGTTTTTTGTGCTAACCTGCATGATCGTCGCTGGCAACGCACACAGCGAGAGAGAGAGAGAGAGAGAGAGAGAGAGAGAGAGAAAGATTTTGAAGCTTTAGTTATGATGTTGTTGGAGATTTGGTTGTTGTCGCTGTTGCACAGCTTGCAGCAGTTTAGGGTTTAGGGACCCGTGTCCGATTTTTGGGTCCGTGGAGCTACTGCTGTTTCTTTTAATGCTATATGATGATGATGATACTAGGTCATGGTGGTCAAAGGATACAGTGGTGACAGTAACAGGGAGCAATAAGGGTCTAGGGTACGAGATCGTTCGTGGTCTTGCAAAGCAAGGTCTTACCACAGTCCTTACTGCACGGGATCCAGCAAGAGGACTTACTGCACTCCAGACACTCCAAGCTGAAGGCCTTGATTCAGTTCATTTCCACCAATTGGATGTGACTGACACAGATTCTGTGAAGAAGCTTGCAGCTTGGTTGCAGAAAGAATTTGGAGGTTTTGATATTCTGGTACGAAGAGATGATGAAGAACCCACCTCATGTGATCCATCCTTAAGTCACCACATACTGCAAAAACAGTCTTGCAAGAGACAGAGGAATGAATTTTCAAAACTTCGAAGTTTACTGATCACATGAACAAGCTAGTTGCCAGCTTCTGAGATTTGAGGGTTGGAGATGTTGATGAGAGATAAAGAGCAGAAATTGTCAACAAGATTTCTTGGTGCATAAGTAGCATCAAAAGGCACATGTGACAAATTGCTAGATGGTGTGCAAATCTGAAGTTATGATGACTATGAGCTTGTTGATATGGTGGTTGGTTGTGATGATGAACAGATCAACAATGCAGCAGTTCAGAAGTTCTCACAGGTTTATGAGGATGCTCAAGAGACCCTTGAGACAAACTATTTTGGAGCAAAGACTGTGACCAAAGAGTTGTTTCCATTACTCAGATCAGCTTCTCCTGCTGGAGCTCGCATTGTCATGGTCTCCTCTCAAAATGGACTGCTTAGGGTGGGAAATGCAGTACTGCATCTGCATGTAACTTTGGTTGCTGCAGTTTTTGCACATTTCCAATTTCGAAGCTGTTGCAGATTGTAGACTACTTCAATTTTTCTTGCTGTTTTGGAGTTAGATGTCATTGTAGATCTGATGTCTAGCAAATTCCTGATGACAGAGATTCTTGTTTGTTTGTTTATTTGTTTGTTGCAGCGTTTTGAAAACAACTATGTGAAGAGTAAACTTAGAGTTGATGCACAGCAACTAAATGGAGACATTATTGATTCTGTTGCGACCAAGTATCTTGAGGATGTGAAGACAGGGCGAGCAAATGAAGAGGGATGGGCACCAAATGGATACCAGTATAGTGAATCAAAACTTTTGGTGAATGCATATGTGCGAGTTCTAGCAGGTTCACTTCTAAACCAACCAAAAGATTGCCCAATTTTTGTCAATAGTATATGTCCAGGTCCAATGGACACTGACATGGCTGCAGACTATTTCAAAAAGATGGGTCGTGATAGAACACAAGTTCAAGGTTTAGCATCAGCTGAGGAAGCAAGTAAAGCAGTCATATCATTAGCTCTCCTGCCAAGAGATGGCTACCCAACTGGCAAATTCTTCGCTGATGGACATGAAATTGCATTTTGATCCTTACTATATGAAATCTCTGCATTCTGCTTTGCTTACTTTTGTTGCACAGCAAAGAGAACTGATCAACAGTAGATCAAATACGTGATTTGCAAATGCAATCTGTCTTTTGTACTACATTTGTAGTGTGTTTGAATGTTGTTGCAGCACATGATGTTTGTCTATTGAGTTTGGAATCCAGCAAATAGATTGAGTGTTGCACATGATGTTTTGTCTCTTGAGAATCCAGCGATTACGTCTTTGCATGTGATGCTTGTCTCTTTCATTTTTCATAGTAAGCTTATCTGCAAAAAAGTAAATGACTTTTTTCCCCCCTTGGCAAGAAGAAGAAGAAAGCAAAGCAAATCAAGCAGGATGAGCATCATTGAGGAAATTGTCATTTCCTTTGGAGGGATTGTAATCTCTGATTCAATTCAAGTTTAGTGGTGAACTAACAGAATTAGGGTGGTGGAAGGTGAAGAGCTTAATTTTAGGGTTAGAAAAGCCTAAGGTGCTAGAGCATGTAGGATTGGAATGTCAATGATGGTTGTATCAAGTCTGAAGGACATGACAGCCTTGATTGGGAGAGTGGCAGCAAGGTTTATGGGCATGGCAGTAGGAAGCATCCATAAGGACAGATTGATCATTTCTACAGCACAGTGAGTCTGAATACATTCTTACTCAAGGAGCTTCAGGAAATGGTCGCACTGCTGGAGACTATTTGTCACAATATGCAACAGGGCTTGTCTATTATGAATCCAAGACCCATGACATGCCAGATGATTGATTCCACAGCAAGTTCTCACTGTTATTGAGATAAAAGAAATAGGTGATTGCTCTCTTGCTTGATTTAGAAGCATGGGTTTGCAGGCTGTTATGAAAATGCAGGAACTGGCCTTCTGAAAGGTCAGTACTGGCACCTAGAATATGCACTCCACAACTCTTTTGCCAAGAGTTGCAGCAGTTCAATCAGGTCTAGCTGCATCACTTCAAGTGTCAGAAAGGGAACCTCTCCCCAAGAAGTTTTGTGTTGCCAATATCAACAGTTGATGCTGCTAGTCTTCCACCTTCTAAAGCAGCTACACAATTCTGGCCTTTTAAAACAGAAAAAAATTCAGATCAGTAGCTAGCATGACCCTAATCAGCAGCTGCACATTGCTGTTTGAGCTTTTGAGCTTTCTAATATGGTGCACTGATAAATGTGCCTTTGAGATCCTGGGATTTCTAATACAGTAGTGCACTGCCAGCCAATGCAGCTTTCCTTTCTGGGGTTGCCAGCCAACCATTGAGTGCTGTGTGCAAACTGATGTGTAACAAAAATATTCAAAACCTCAAATTCATCTAAATAATCTGACAACCTTTGGAATATCTGATGCACACATGTCTAGCACACTAGGTCCAAGCATGGCCACCCATATTCATAAACAACAACACAAAAAATACCCTCCAGATTTTGCTACAAAGACTCTTGCTCCATTGCTCTGTGAAGTTGGTGATAACACCATTATAAATACCAGGGTGCATTTCTGAATACTAAGCCACAATGTACAGGAGGCTGCAGGGCTGACAACTTTAGCTGAGGTGAAATCAAATCAACCAGAGATTTACTGCAGGCTCTACGTTGCAACTGTGTGCTTCCTACTTGTCCTGCACTGTTTCCTTTCTCCCAAATTCCACAACTAGTACGTTGCACGTGCGGTTTCATGATTGAGCAGTTGATGGCATTGAGACCCCAGAGATAATTCACTGTGGTGTTCTTACATTTACCCAGCAAGAGGGTGTCATGCCATTGCATGAATAAGTTCAGCTGCACTAAAGAGTTTCTGATAGCAAATACTGACCTCAAATTGGATGTAGAATTAGCCCTCCTTATCACAGATGAAGCTTTAGGAGGCTTGCTATTTTCCTGAGACTCGGTGAAGCCCCCTTCAATACTATGTTCATTAGCTTCATTCCCCAAAGTCAAACCATTGGGGCTGAGGCCAGAGCAGATGACCTGGTTTGCCTCCTTCAAGAGGCCAACGGATCTCCAACAATCTGCAACTAACTCAAGGCATTTCAAGTCTGGAGGAACTCCTGCTCGCTTCATGAGCTCAAGCACTTCTTCAGCTCGCCTGGGACAGCGGGCTTCATTAAAGCCCCATATTAGAGTGTGGAAGGTGTTCATATTTGGGGCAATTCCCTGCGCTCTCATTTCCTGATAAATGCGGATTGCATCATCCATCAAAGCTAAGCTGCAATACCCACTGATCACAGTAGTGAAGGTGATGACATTTGGACTAAGGCCTTGATCCCTCATCTCTTGGAGAAGAGCTTCGGCTTTTTCAGGCCTCCATCCTCGTGCATAACTTTTGGCAAGAATTGAGTAAGAAGTTACATCAGGTTGAAGATCAAAGTCCCTCATGCGTAAAAGTGAGGCTTGGGTTTCCTCAATGGAGACATCACTCCATGCATTCATGATTATCCCAAATGTTTGGTGGTCTGGTTTCACTCCATAAGTCTTCATCATTTCTAACACCTGCCCGTCCACAACACATAATTAGATTGTGCAAAATTTTCTCAAGATATATGCTGGAAAAATGTTTGTAATGCCTTAATATTAGCAAGAATTGTTAGCCTGAGTTGACAATACAGGAATTTATACCTTGTCAATGCCATCTGGTTGTGATGCTTTAGCATAGCCTTTGATGAGAATATTGAATACTGCAAGGTTTGGAGGAACTCCTTCTGTTTTCATTTGCTCAATTAACAGTAGTGCATTCTCAATCTTCCCCGCCATTATGAAGCCATTTATGATGATCCCATATGTGCGCTCATTAGGCCGCAAGTAAGAGTTTTGCATCTCCTGAATCACACGTAGAGCATCCCATGGCCTCTTCAGCTGGGCATAAACCTAATCCATTTCAGGGTACACCAAAAGGCTCACATCAGACCTTCATCTGTCTTATTTGGTGAGATCGTACAATTACAATTCTAAGGCCAGATAGTGGTTGAATAAGGAGCACAGCACACAATCCAAGAGACAGTACTCATATAATTATGCTTGTGCCCAGTTTGGAAGTGAACCTCACGTGAGAGACACAAGGACTAGAACATTCTCATAAGACATTGCTTGCAATAGCCCATAAAAAGAGAGGACAGAGAGAGCAAAAGACCTGGGCTAAAGTGTTATATGAGATGACATCAGGAGCGATTCTGGCAGTGCGCATAAGGGACATGACCCACCTTGCCTGCTCAGCATCCTTCTGTCTTGCCCATGCATTTAGTATCATATTGAAGGTGCGAAGATTAGGCTTTGTGTCACCTTCCTTCACCATCTCACGCAGCAGCTTCATAGCTTCTTCAGGCTTCCCAATCAGTCCATATCCCTTGATCAAAGTGTTGTATGTACTTGTCATTGGTGTGCAACCTTTGTCCTTCATTTGGGTAAACACAAGTTGAGCTTCTTCCATCTTTCTAGCCTCACAATATGCATTCAGCAATGTGTTGAAGAAAATTGCATCCGGCATAACCTTGTCATTGATCATTTCTTGAAGCAATAAATGACCTTCAGCAATTCTGCCCTTGTCAATTAATGTGCACAGTAGGAGTGTATAAGACTCCACAGCTGGGCGGTGTCCATCTGTTTTCAAGCCAGCAAGAATGGCCTGCACTTGCCGAAAATCACCCCTGTGTTCAAATGATTGTTGTCAACTCAGAAAACCATCTGGTTCAAAAATGGGACATACGACGCAAGGGCTTGAAATTTGTATCTTCCAAGAGATGACATAGAATCTCATTCATCAATCTGATGCCATAGCCTCTATTGTCATATGGTAAGTCAACAACAAAGAATAACACAAAATGGACACATGCAAACACAAGAGATGATGAAAGTAACTTACAATAGTGAACAAACTACTGCCTCAACAAGAAGAGTGCCCTTGTTTTCAAACTCACTACCACATCTGATCCCAAGGCCAGTAGTTGAAATTCTACTTCTGTTCTCAGGTTCAAAATAGGCTATATAATCTATGTTGCATCTCTGTGTCATAAGCAGCTATTGTGCTGTAGCATCAACCAACTCAATGGACAAAGGGTGCACACAAGCGCATAGTGAACCTTGGTATGCCCCAAACAAAGTACACAGCTGTGGTAGTTGTGTTGATTCAAAATCAGAGAGATAAGCTTTTGGATAATGATTGAGGGGTACCTGTCTCTGAAATTCTTCATGAGGCGGGTTCGCATAACAACAGTGTGGCAATGTTGAGTGTTGTTTGGATTAGAGCATCGTGCACACTTGCGGACAATTTCTGCACACCGCCACGAGGTATGCCGCTTGCTTCCACAACGCGAACACCGTATCTTCACACCCATTTACAACAGCAACACAATATTTTACAACAAAAATATCATGTGGATACATAGCCAACACAGGAACCAAAAATCCAATCCAACTCTGTAGATATTAAGTGTAAGCAGGACACCATCTACACAAATGATTCTTGAACAGGCTACCATATTCAGAAAACACATTATGCTTCTAAGCATCTCTATTTCTTGTAAGAAACGCATTGAAAACCCCATCACATAACTCTCCCATATTGGGTCAAACATTGCTTGCTCTGGGGATTTCTGTTCTTTGACACAGCATCAACTTACATACTTTGCAGCAATGCACAGACCTCAAATTCACCAATTTCAAAGTTAAGATCCAGCTGAAGTCACATACGAAAGAATCAAACCCTAAACCTAAAACATGCCCACAAACAAACGAAGATTCTAGGAACCCAATTCCACAACGGGAAGAGAAATTACAGACTTTTCTATAAGCTTTCGCAGGTGGTTTGAGGTTGCTGGCTGCTGGTGCTGCATTGGAGGGAGACGAGGTGGGTGCTTTCATTCGACCACCAGGAGGAGTTTGTGACACTGCTGCACTTGAGCTGCCCCCGGATGAAGCTCCAGAATCTGGCAGCGAGCCGGGTTTTGCTGCACACATTGCCTTCAACTAAGTATCCTCTCGTCTCCTTCTCCTTTCCTTCAAAAATAACTTCTCCCCATCACTTCCTACTCCTCTTCTTCAATCTCATGTTCCTACCCTTCATATTCTCATATTGCCAGTCTTCTCCAAACTCCTTCTAGTACCTTCTACTCCCATCATCTTCATCATCATCATCATCATACAGCAAGCTGTTCGTCAAAATCTCTCCCCTTTTTACAACTTCACGTTCATGTTTTCTTCCCTTCTTCTTCTTCTTCTTCTTCGTCTTCTTCTGTGGTTGGTGTGTTTGAGCTCTCTTTCAGTCATGCCTTATCCATAAAATCAATGCAGAGTTAGAAAATAAATAAATAACAAATAAATAAAAATAATAGTAATATTGTGGAATGACAGACAGTCAGTGGATAGTAAGTATTAGGATTATATATTTTTATTTTTATTTTTATTTTTCAATTTTGTGACATTAAAATTTTGGGGGAAATTTTCCAGAAATTAGCAAATTAGTGGAATTTAAACCATGAATTATTTTTAAATTCCAAATTCTTTCCTCAATTGTTTTGTCCAACAGGGGCAGCGCAGCTCCCACACTACTAATTACATTATTTAAAAGAAATGTTGAAAAAAAATTAACTATTTATTTTCAAAAATATATATTGTAATGGACACTGATAGAGTCTCCTAGCTAGCCTTATTCTCTAGCACATTATGATGATTAGCATGTTTCATAATGTTACTTTAAAAAATCAATTAAGCTCAATTTCAACCATGTCTTTTATGTTATTTTTTTAATAAATATAGTCTTGTAAGGCCATCTCCAGATGCCATTAAATAATAACATAAAAATGTCAACAAGGTTCATGTAATACATAAAGATCAACAATGGAGATCTATTAAATTTTCCATATGTGCCTATGTGGGCATCCTTAGCTTTAAATTTGAACTAGTTTGAACCCTGTGCCTAATGCACAGGTGTGTGTGTATTTGACGGGACATATTACAAAATTACAACTACAAACTACATTTTCAAAACCTCTCTATATATCACATTCTGCATGTATCCATGGGACCCTGGCCATTGAAAATCTTGATGTTTGCACTGCTTATGACTCGTGAGATATGAACATACAACTGACCATGGGAAAAGACCGGAGATAACAAATATACCCCAACATTGTTCAATGTCTGACCTTGATTCTTGTTGATTGTCATCGCAAATGTCACTCAAATAGAAATATGAACACACGTTTGCTAACATTGTTTTTTGTGATGATCTCCGCTTTAATGACACGCTGACCCAATCTCTTGACAATTATCATTAAATAACAACATAAAAATGTCAACAAGGTTCATAAAATACATAAAGATCAACAATGGAAATCTATTAAATTTTCCTATGTGGGCATCCTTAATTTTAATTTGAATTATTGTAACATTTGCAATCAACAAAGTATTTATATTCGCAATGTCAAAATGTGGCATTTGTGATTACAAAATGTAGTCCTATGTCCCATTGGCCATAGTGAACTAATGGATCACCCGTTATTACCCAATTGTGGATGAACCTCAACTGAGTTAATATTTGATTTCAGCTTGGTAATCAATTCTAGAAGAAAATAGGGCAATTTTAAAGTAGGTGGAATGGTTTGTACATAGCTAAGGGTTTTCGTCATTTACCTACCTACTAAACAACCTACTTGTGGGTTGTTAGTAAGTAGGTAGGAAAGAAAAAAATTGAGCTAACCACCATTGTTAACTAAGGAATTAAACCACTTACCATTCATCCTTCATGGTGTGCTAATGGGTGTTGGTTCATTGTGACCTACGCCATCTATGATTAGAGATGACTATATGACTACCAGTCCAAAAAGACCATATCATAAATGTCATTAGTCGCATTAATCGCAACTATATTAGTGGCTATGGTTTGTCATGACTATAGTTGCACAAGACAATATAGTCTTGGATCCAATGAAACACATGGGCATTTTCCCAAATTGCCACATGTCACTATATATATATATTGTCATGCGTTAGCCTTTTAATTTAGGGGACTTAGTTTAAGAAGCCTACCTTAAGCCACCTAACTTTAAAAACCTACCCTAGGTGTTAAAAAAGTTTTACAAGCCAGGTAAGTTGATCAAGTATTTAGGTATATAAATGTTTAGGTTTACCAGTGGGGGAACTTGAACCCCCCACCTCCACTTTGGGGCACAAGTCTTTAACTATAATATCACATTATTTATTTATAAAATTATTACTTACCACTCATTTTTAAACAATATTTTTTTAGTTCAAATTAACCTAATTCATCTTAAAACTAACCTAAATTGATTTAAGCTAATTTAAACTACCTCATACGTAACCTTAGTTAATATAGGTTAACCTATATTAACTTAGACATTCTTAATCTAAATGGCTACTTACCATAAACAAACATAAACTAAATTAAACTAAACACAAATTTTTAAACTAAACTTAGTTGGACTTGGCAAAACTTGACACAATTAATATTAATTGGGTTAAACTAAACAATTTAAAATAAACTTAACTAGACTTGGCAAAATTAAGCAAATTAAAACATTTAGGCAAAACTTATGTTAAATTTGGTTACACTTGGCAAAATTTAAATAAATTCAATTAAATTAGGTTATTGAGGATAAATTTGGCAAATTTTAAATAAATTTGGTTAAGCTAAGGTATTGAAGATAAACTTGGCAAATTTTAAATAAATTCAACTAAACTAAGGTATTGAGGATAAACTTGGCAAAATTTAAATAAATTTAGCTAAATTAAGGTATTGAAAATAAATTTGGCAAAATTTATATAAATTTGGCTAAACTAGGGTATTGAAAATAAAATTTGCAAAATGTATATTAATTTGACTAAACTAAGGTATTGAGGATAAAATTGGCCAAATTTAGATAAATTTGGCTAAACTAGAATATTGAAGATAAATTTGGCAAAACTTATATAAATTAAGTTAAATTAAGGTATTGAAGAAAAACTTATCAATACATGGCTATTTATATCAAAATTGGTTAAACTTAGCAAATTTTGGCTAAACATGACTAAACATGGCTATTTAGGTTAAACTTGGCTAAACTTGACAAAATTTGGCAAATTTTAAATAAATTAAGCTATACAAAAGTATTGAAAATAAACTTGGCAAAACTTAAATAAGTTAAATTAAACTACGGTATTGAAGCAAAATTTGGCAAAATTTGGTTACTTAGGTTAAACATGGTTACATTTGGCAAAATTTAAATAAATTGGGCTAAACTATAATATTGAAATAAAACTTGGCAATTTAAGTTAAACTTAACAAAATTTGGATAAATCAAACTAGACTAAGGTATTAAACAAAACTTGAATAAATTATGCCAAATTAGGGTATTGAGGCAAAACTTGGCAAAATTTGGCTAAACATGGTTATTTATGTTAAACTTGTTTAAATTGACAAAATTTGGATAAATTAAGCTAGAGTAAGGTATTGAAAACAAAATTAGCAAACTTGGCTATTTAGGTTAAACTTATGTAAACTTGGCAAAAACCTGGATAAATTAATATAAAAAAATATATTGAAGCTACACTTAGTTGAACTTGCTAAACATGGTTATTTAGGTCAAACTTGGTTACACTTGACAAAGTTTGAATAAATTAGGCTAAACAAGGGTATTGTGATTAAACATTGCTAAACATGGTTATTAGGTTAAATTAAGGTATTGAGGGTAAACATGATTAAACATGGATAAGTTATACTAAATTAGGGTATTAAAATTGGTTAAACATGGCTAAACATAGATAAGTTATATTAATCCAAGATATTGAAACTACAATTGGTTAAACATGACTATTTTTAAATTAAACTTGGTTAGACTTGGGAAAATTTTGAATAAATTAAACTAAAATAAAATATTGATGTTAAATTTGGTTAATTTGGTTAAGTTTGATTTTTTTTTAACTAGTTAAATTTGGCTTAACCAAGTTAAATTAAATTTATTATATTTTGTTATCTGTTAAAATTAGGATAATTAAACTACGATAAACTAGTTTAAATTATGTTAAATTAAACTAAATTATATTTAAATGTGTTAGTTTAGGCTAAATTAATCTAAAGCAAGTGAAATTGTGTTCAAGTAGGTCAATCTAGGTTATGTTAAACTAAACTAGGTTACTTAAACATTTGTTTGTCTATTTTAAACTAAATTGAATTTGGTTATATTTTAAAATTTAGATGTTGTTTTAATATGAATACACTAGTTGTGTAGTCATATTCCTAGTCATAATTATTTTTAATCCTAATTATAGTCATTTGTATAGTCATGTAGTTATAGTTTTGACCATAGTCATTAAAATGGTAATATTAAAGGCCACATATAACTACATGATTTTGTTTGGACATTAATCACAAAATATCCTAATCATAAAAATCACATTTTGGTGTTGTGATTATTTTTCACATACTAATTATTATCTTTTATCATCTTATTTCTTTTGGTTGTAATATTTACAAGTATCCTATATAGTTTGTTTGAATGATGGAAACATATATCAATTTAGTTAAAATACTTTTTGGGTTCATATAATTGTGCTTGTTTTAAGGTTCCTTAATGTAAAACTCTTTTTAAATCCTAGTACATTCATATAATTTTTATTATTATTTTAAATGTAAGTGGTGAACATTGATACATTTATAAATTCAATTTCAATCACGTTTAGCCTAAATCCAACCTTAAGTCCTCATTCTTGCTAAATGAATTAGAAATTAATCCAATGTTTACTCTCTTGACTTTTTCATTGCAGGGGATTTATACATAGTAGCCATGTATTAATCCAATGTCTTGGTTTGCATTGGTGATTTGATTTTAATGACCACCAAATATAAATCCCATCATATTTTTTTAAAACATCATTTCATAATGTAATTCAAGGTGCCAATTGTACTTATGAAAAAATCACATTGGTTACCAACCGTGCTTCCTCCACCCAACAATGTGTACCTAATTTACCAACATTAGGAAATTGAAAAAATAAACCTTGGTTAGGGTTCGAATTGTTGTCAAAGTTATCAACATAAAGAGGAAGGAATGATCATTATTGAAATGATAAACCTTTCCAAAAACTTTTGAATTATTTTTAAATGCACTTATCACACCCAATTATAGTTTTAATTTTCATAACATTACTTCCCTTTGTTATCGACCCCACAAAAATAATTGAGTATGGATGCAATTTTTTTGTTGGAATTGTAAATGGTTGTGAGCCCAACCAACACATATGTGTAAGGTGTATTTGATTGTTTAGGTGTAATTCTTTGGGAATGTAAAGGTTTCATGGGGTTACCATGAATTTTAATTGGTTTCAAGCTATAACGAACTTAAATTATCTATAGTCATTGTCTTTCTCTTGACCACTTGGTTCCTTTAGGTATTGGAACTTGAAACAAATAACCAAATCTATTACATCCAACAAGTCTTGGAACTTGTTACAATTTTCAAGTGATACCAAGATGTGATAGAAGTAAGGCAAGGATGATTAAAACTATGGATAAATGAAAAAAAAATCAAAAATTAGATTATAGCAGAATGGCAAGTGAAAATTAAAGCATGCAACATTAAAAAAAAACATACTTAGAATGACGGAGTGACAATTGTAGTCATGGATTTTATGATGAGCAAAACCCTTATTTTGTTATGAATAGGCTTTAAGAAGGAACATATACATTGACAACTGAATTTAAACTCCTTGTTTGTTTCCTTCCTTCTTTCTTCTTGGAAACATTACTTAAATTCATCTTTTTTTGGTTGTTAATTTGAGATTTGAATCTTGAGGATCTTTTTTTTCACTTAAACTCTTTTTTTGTAAGGAAGGGATAATTATTAGATCTTAGTAAATGAAAAGAGGAAGGAAAAGTGTGAATAGATGGAATTTTTTTTTTGACATGATTTTGATCGTGTATGATCTTAAATTTGGAAAATTTTAAGTTTTGAAGGAAATCCTTAAAAACCTTATCAAGTTTTGTGATATATCTTGTGTTTGATTAAGAACAAAGTTTGGAATATATTGAACTAGTGCATATTGTAGTTAGTTTTTCAATCCATATGCATGTTGGATTTGGATAATAAATGTAGTTGTAATGATGTTTTATGTGCACGGGGGTTTGCTATCAACGTTGAACAAATTGTCCAACAACTTCAAAGTTTTATTAGGTAGATGATAAGTTAACATAATAATGGGAGATTTTGAAAGTTATAGCATTTGTTGTTTATCTATTGAACACAATTGAAATCAAATCATTCGAAGGAATTAGGGAAATGGTGTCCAATTAAATTTAAAGGAATTACCTTTTTGCATTCTTTTTTCAACGTATCCACTTTGGTTCTTTTTTGAATACTTAACACATCAAACCTTTTCAATTCATTAAAATAACACTAACAATTTATGATGCTTAAGTTAGTTAAGGTTTAGTATAATTAGATATCCATTCATGTTTAATGATTATTTCATTAACATGAAATCATTTACTAAAGGAACATGTACACACATAAAAATGCAGGATGTGGTTTATTTAATTTGTTTCAAAATACAAACACAAATCAATATTTAAGATTTAGATTTGTGAACTTCATCACCATTAATAGCATATACACGAATATATTCATCTCTTAGAACAGAAAGTTGAAGGTTGAAAAAAAAAGTTTAATTAATGGTGGTGTGACAAAATATTATAAGATTCTAGAAGTTTCAGAAAATCAAATTCATTGACTTAAAAAAGTCCCAAGTTAAAATATATATATATGTATTTCCCCAAATATACTACTTGGATGTTGGGAAGCTTAAATAGAAAACTCAAATGTAAGTATTTAGGATACACCACAAGATTGTAGAACTTGAAATTCAATGTGAAAAGTTCAAGAATTCTCATGGTGTCATAGGCTTAAGACAAACATTATTTTAAAACCTACAAATGCCACTACATGGAGTGGTTCAATATGACGACCATTGATCAAGAAAATATGGTTGCAAAGGCTTGAAATTATGAAATAATTGAAATGAAATTATTGGAAGGAAATTTCATTTGTTAACAAAAGTTTAAAAAGAAAAACAAATTAGTTCTTTTGCAACATATGTGATGAGATCATTTAAGAAAATAAAATTTAAATAGATGCAACAAAGGTTGTACCTATCATGTTCATTGAAATCAACAATTGCAACATTCAAACATGGTTTGATTAAGGACAAGTACATGAGCTCATAGGTAGAAAATGATTGAAATATATTTGTAAATAATTTCAACTCACATTTCTAAATGTCTCTAGCAATGCGTGCCTCCTCCATCTCACTAGTTTAGTATGTGACTAAACATCCAATTGTGAGAGAATCCATAACAAATCTACAAGGTTTGATCAACTCCTCGTGTCCAATTGGACATTTGAAGATTCTAAATGGAAAAATTAAGTGTGAATTAACATTGGTTATTAGGACTACAATTTTATATCATGATGTTAGAAGAGATGTTAGAGGAAATAAGTTATTGTGAAAGAGTTGTTGAATGGGATATTGAAAGGCATTCCATTTCTATTGGGCCCATTTTATGAACATTTAAATATTGTGTTCATGTTGTATTAAAAAATGTTTCACATAGAAGTTTTCCTATAAATTTTATTTTGTCAAGTTTTATGCATAAAAATTTGTATTATAAAAATGTGATAGGAAAGTGCATACTCATTGAGTGGTAGCATCAAAGGATTTGATACAATTTGCCACTAAGACAAGGCTCTATTATCCATGAGTCTGATAAAACAATTATTATGAATCTAATTTTTTATACCCATCATAAAACAAAAAAATTATCATTACACCATTTGAAATGCAAATTACCTTAGACAATTTGACATAGATTGTTGTGGCAAAATATAGAACTAAAACTATGCACAACTTTTGTATTGCTATGTCATGAGCTATATTCATAAGTATGAATATTAACATTCAATTTTCTAAGTTGTTATTGGTTTAAGTCACTAATGAAAATGAAGATTTCCCAAATCATATTCACTAGTTATGCAAAAGTATACCCTAAAATAAAAAAAACGAAAAAGGTTGAAATGTGGAAAATGAAAAAAATCATGAATACAAAATAACCAAACCAAGTATTTAGAAAATTTTACACACACAATCCCTATGCTTATGGATTGGACTCACAAACACACATCATACTCCAATGGTAATGTTCTTTGGGTTTTCATATGTAAAGTACAATTCCAAAAAATATAATCACAAACAAACTAAATAAAACAAAGAAAAATAAAATGAACATGAGAATTTGTTGCACGATGATTCAATGCAACTCATGAAAAGAAAAAACAACAACAACAACAAAATTCATATTTGCAAAAGGGAAGAAATTGTTTGCAATGATATCAAAGATGCCAATGTACTCATAGCTTGCTATTGGAAACTACAACTTCAATGCAAGCTTAAAAAACTCAAAAAGAAAACTCAAACTATTACTTCAATCCAAGCTTAAATAATCAAAAGAACCCAGCTTAGAAAATGTAATTAGAAGAAGAAGAAGAATGTTGTTGTAAAATGTGAAATAGATGAAGAAGAATGAGATATTAGGGTTTCAAAGTAAAGAGTAAGAAAAGACCAACCTAGAAAAATAAGTGAAGAGATGAATGAAAAAGGACTTGATCTTTGGGACTTCATTTAATCCTAAATCAACATCATTTTTTTTGGAAACTTTGCTTCATGAGCAATGTGGCCATGAGAAGAAGTGTTTTTTAAAAAGGAATTTTAGGTATGGACTAGGTTTGGTAAAAGAGTGCACCGAGGAGAGGTTTCCTCATTAGGTTCGGGATTAGGTCTGAACTAGGTTTGGGAAAGGTTTGCAACGCTCTTGTTGCGGGGGAGGAGGAAACGCGAGCGGCGCTTCGAGGGAATTCACTTCGCCGCAGCGCATCTTTGGTGCGGGAGAGTGGAGCTTGGAGCAACTTTGGTGCTCCTCAGCGGTTGTCACAATGGGTAGGCCATCGGTTCTTTCTTCGCTGAAGCATTCTTCTTTCTTTCTTCCTTGCAAGGTCGGATTTGCTTAGCAGTCGTTTTCTTTTTGCCTCTCCCTGTGGGGAGTTTTTGTTGGAGTGTTTTGGCAGCCCTCGACGCCCGTGGGCATCCTTTTCGCTTCGGTGTATTGCAATCGAATCTCGGAAATGTCCGCCATGTAGAAGTTTTCAATAGTGGTTGATTTTTTATATGTTTTCAAATGGATTTTTTTGCTAGGTATCTCACGGGATTCCACACACAAGAGGAGGGCTACTGGAGGCAAAAAGAAGTCTTGGCGCAAGAAGCGCAAGTAAGTCCTCTGTTAGTGCAGCAAGTTTTGTCATCTCTCCATGCAATAATGGTGCTAGTTCCGCTGGATTCATGGCAGTTAGGGTTGAATGAAATCCCCATCTATCTTCTTTAGGTAGGGTCTTTGAAGCTTCGGGTTGAAAGAGTTGCAAATTTACAGGGTTTGAAATTTTTTACCTTGTATAGATAGCCCCTTCTTTTTATTGTAGCTCAGTGAATTATGTGGTGTGTTGTAATAGGTATGAGCTTGGAAGGCAGCCTGCTATGACCAAGCTTTCCAGCAACAAAACTGTGCGACGCGTTCGAGTGAGGGGTGGCAACTTCAAGTTCAGGGCACTCCGATTGGATACTGGCAACTACTCGTGGGGATCTGAGGCAGTCACACGAAAAGTCCGGATATTGGATGTTGTCTACAACTCATCCAACAATGAGCTTGTCCGCACTCAAACATTGGTGAAGAATGCTGTTGTTCAGGTGGATGCTGCACCCTTCCGCCAATGGTACAGCCAGCATTATGGTCTTGATATTGGCAAGAAGAAGAAGACTACTGCGACCAAGAAGGATGCTGAGGTGATTAGACTTTTTCATTGGGCAATGTGTTGTGCAGCACTTCCTTCCCATCTCCTTTCTCTTCTGTCTTTGTGTAGAGAAATTCATGGAGACTGATTGGAAACTGGTGTTTTGTCGAATTGGTTGCTTACATATCTGTATTGGCATGGATTCTCTGAACAGTGTTGTAAATTGTGTCTTCAGGGTGTAGATACAGCGGAGGAGGAGAAGAAGGCTAGCAAGAAGGTGCAGAAGAAAATTGCAAAAAGAGTTGTTGGTCTCAAGCTGGATCCTCATTTAGAGGAGCAGTTTGCAAGTGGAAGGTTATATGCCTGCATTTCGTCTCGACCTGGCCAATGTGGGCGGGCAGATGGGTATGACAAAATCAAGATCTTGCTTTTGTGTATCTAAACCAGCATGTTAGTCGGCAAGTAGATTCTTATATCTTTGGTTGTCTTTGTTGCAGGTATGTCCTTGAAGGCAAGGAGCTTGAGTTCTACCAGAAGAAGATTCATAAGAAGAAAGGCAAGGGAGCAGCTGCGTAGATTTGCACACTGTGTCTGAACTGTTAAGCATCTGTAGTGATGCGGAACTCAAATTTTGATAAAAAGTGTTTTCAATCATTGAGGCCAGACTACTTGTGATTTTTCTGTGCATTTGGTCTGCAGAGATTTGAGATGCATGTGTCCCATTGCCAAAAGATTCTTGAGGAGTTATGATATATACTAGTGGCAGCAATCTTGGTTATTGAGGAGGATTTGTGTTTAGGGACCTTTTTCAAGCCCTCCTACATTGTCCAAAAAGATGCAGCATGTGCAGTCCATCAGCAGATATAATATGATTTTGGTGTGCTTGAGGTCAGAAGCTCAGGATTTGAGACACTGCTTATTCATTGCTCAAGAATGTGTAGAATCTCTTGAAGAAATGATCAAAGCACTAATTTTTGTAGAATACCACTGAAGTGTACTGTGGAAATGGAATGATTTTGGTCTTCTTGTTGGAGGAGACAAACCTATTGTGCCTTCTCAAACTTGTACCTCTAAAATTGGGTCCTGCCAAAAAATTGTGACACTAGTGGCATTTCTAACAACTGGGAAGATTTTGACACTGGAGCCCTGCTTCAACACCAGGTTGTTATTCTTAAAAATGGATTGAATTTTGGCTTTTCTTTGATGAAGAATTCTTTGTTGCAGACATAGTGGTGTCCGTTTGGTATGCAGCAGCAGCTGTATGACATACAGCATTGGTCCTTTCTCTTCCTCTCCTTTTTTGGCTGCTGGTGTTGAGAGTAGTGTGAGCTTTTAGTGAACTCTAAACTTTACCCAAGCATCTCTCTTCACCTGGTTGTTGAGGAGCAAAAGGCAGTAGGTCTTCAATCTTCCTTTTTCAACAAGCATTATCATTGCTAACCCAACCCACCTTTGGATCTGCTCCAGTTCTAATTTCTACACTACCTGTTGAACATACAGTAACTGGGATTCTTGTCCAAGTATCTACTCCAAGATAAAGAAAAATGTTTCACAGAAAACTAGATGGTTTGCTACCACCACTGTCGATTTATGTAGTGGATGTGAGGTAAGGCCAGGATGCTGGTTCACTCTTGCTCCAGAGTGAACTGGCAAATATCAGTGCATCATCCACTGGATGCCCATTACGACTCAGTTATGGATGGAACCTCAACTGAGTTAGTATCTAGTTTCACCTTGGTAACCAAATGCTGTAAGTACTTCCCCCTACAAGAGGGACTAGCTCTCTCCCTTATTTGGTTTTTTTTTGCAGGCTGCGCATCTTTTGGCCTTTCTTTGGCCTTCCCTTTTGTCCTCAGAGTGATGGTTCCAGCCATCAGTTTTTATTGGATTTTTTTCCCCCTTCTTATGTATAGGTAGATAGGTAGGAAAATAGGTGACTACTAAATAAGTAGATGGTTTATAGACAAGTGATGACTGCATCTTTTGGCCTTTCTTTGGCCTTCCCTTTTGTCCTCAGAGTGATGGTTCCAGCCATCAGTTTTTATTGGATTTTTTTCCCCCTTCTTATTTATAGGTAGATAGGTAGGAAAATAGGTGACTACTAAATAAGTAGATGGTTTATAGACAAGTGATGACTGCTTTTTCCCAAATGGGCTGTTAATAGGTAGGTACGTAATAAGTAAGTAGTAAAACAACTACTTAGCTCATCATCCTATTAAGGAACTGGAACCTTTAAACTATTTGCTGACTTTTTAGCATCCATCCTTCATGGTGCACTGGCAGGTGCTGGTTCACTCTGGCTTTGAGGTTGCAGAGGGATTTTCTGTGCTTGAATTTGATCCCTGGGTGGCTTTTGCATGAACTTGAAGAGAGTTGGTGACATTTGTAGTTGGAATTCGTCTGAGTGGGAGTGGGAATTAGAGTTTTTTGAAAACACATTAAGTGTCATTGCTTGGCTCCCCAATCTCTGAAGAGGTCACAATATAATCTCTAATTGAAGATCACAGTAGCCAGGTCATTCACCCAACAAAAATAAAAATTTGCCCATGTCTGATCAGGATTTCTCAAGACTTCAAGCTTCAACTTAAATCTATGGGATCAACAGAATCAGAGCTGGCAAATGCAACACTTACATCCTGGTCAATGTTCAGCAACTGTTCATGCTGATTGGTCAAGCTACAAGAACATGACTGCTGCCATGAAAACATATTTCCATTAGTGCACTCAATGCCTCATTTTGCAGACAATTTATGAAGTCCCCTTCATGTTTAAGCCAGTATCAATCATCGCCAACAACAAAATTAGCAAAAATAAAGAAGCAGTACACTGCATTCACAGAAAGCCACAAATCTGACACATTGTCATCTCCACAGGTGTCAACTACAACAAGAATGTCAAGATATTCCTGCATGAGCTCAAAAACAGAGACCTCATGATGTTGTAGCCCATGGAGCCCCAAAATCCTTCCCATCAACCACTTCACTTGCTACCAGACTTCCGTGACTTTGAGACCTTCTTTGTTGACCCTCTTTTAGCTACCCGCAGACTTTTGTGCACTGCACTGAGCCTGGCCAATGCTGCTGCTTTGAGATCTGGTCTATAGCCATTGGTTGCAACCTGCATTGCATAATATCCTTTTCTTTCAGTTTCTTCATCCTCAGAATGCAAGACCTATGATGATGTTTGCTTTAGAGATGTAGGTTGAAACTAAGAATTCTGATTTCATTGCCCTGTCCACACACAGCTGCTAGAGTGAATTGCACTCTATCGAAGTATTTGGCCAATCACTGAATACCCCAGTTTTTCAACCTAGAGAGCATCAGTTGCAAAATGGATGAGGCAGCCACTGGCCAATCCTACTCAAAACTGTTGCCTAAATGCAATAAAACTCTAGCTCAATCCAGTCCATGAGACACGTAATGAGGCAACAACCTAAGCACAATTTGTATGAGAGCCTGAACTATGCATCCTGAGAAGCCAGAAGTGATGAACACAAGGAAGGTGTAAACATCATACCTGGTTAACCACAGTCTTGGCCATCTTACGGAAGTCCTTCTTCAAATGAGAGCGATGCACCAGACTAGAAGGCTTATTTGCCTTCTTGGTCTTGGTTGTGGCCAACACTACTGATAGGCCCTCACCAGCTTCCACTGCCACTGTCTTCTTGTTTGCCAATCCTAAAATTCCCACCCATCTCATCAAAACTCTGTCAGAAACTGTTTACAGAGAAGTAAGCACACACACAATTGATCTGTTAGCATTATTTTCACTCCAAGCAAGCCATCTAGGAGCAGATTGAACAGGAAAAAAGAAAATCGTGTCAATAAATGTGTGTGCACAACAACAACACCTCTGTTAGACATTTCAAAGCTAGCTAGTACCCGAGTACTTGAAGCTGTTGAGATTGTAGAGATTGTTTGGCTCGGAGCTAAATGTCACCGAGGCATTGCTATTACCATTCCTCTTAACGAGGAACTTGTTGTTGTTCTTCACCAACAACCATATCAAATCTGAAGACGCTGCCATCCTGCAAAATGTTTAACATCCCAAGTACGTACTCATGAGACTCAAGCCCTCCTCATTCCTTGAGGATATCTACAAAAGCCACTGATACACTACACAAGGTGCTTGCTCCCACATACTTGTTGTTCCCAGTTATCACTCTTTCACAACACAAACCCTAAGGGCATTTGCCCCGCTCAACCATAATCGTAGATTGATAAGATTGCAAGCATAGAAGGGAGATACATGCTACAATTGCATGTTGAAAGTCCCCCCGTTCCATCAAACTGTCAAGAAATTATACAGGGAACTAAGAATAAAGACTGAAAGTCGACCAAAAAAAGGGAATCCAATCAGACCAATAGCTCTACCACAGTCTTCTTACACTAGCGGCCCATGTGTCTGGTGGTATCACCTTGAGACTTTACGCATGCGTAATCAATGGAAAAAGAAAATCAATCGAAGGCCCCAAAAAAAAAAACCAAAAACAAACAATCAAACAAACACAAGTGAACCAAGCACAGGGCATGCGGAACAAACGAACCTGAGGATGCAAGAGCGGCGGCGTGCGTGCTGCAGCAAGCGAGAGAAGACGGGACCGGAAACACAACGCGAGAGAAAAGACCGAGGGTGGCGGTACTGAACCCTAAAAGAGGCGAAATCCGAAGGAAGAAGACGACCCCTATTGCTGCTTCAGAATGCGATTAGGGTTAGGGTTAGGAGTTAGGACACTCCTCTTTTTTGTGTAAAAAAAACAGGGGGAGATTTCTTTACTCTTCTTTGTTGTTATTATTATTATTATCAATGTATTTTATTTTTAAAAACCTCAAGAAGAAGCCAGAATGGTAAAGGTATTACAGTGCTTCCTTTTTTGGGTTCATGTAAGTTTCTTTGCTTTTTTTGCTACCATGGGAACTTAAACATTGCTCAAATGGAAAAAATAATTTAAGCAAACATGATGCCCTATAAGGAAAACTCATGCAGAGTGCTTGTCTATTATTCTCTTCATACTTTTATGACCTAAGTTTTAAAATAAAACACAGAATTAAAAAACATTCCAATTCTTTAAACTAAAACACGGGGGAAATTTTTGTTCTAGAAATCCTGTATCTATGTCAAAAATGGACAAAAAAGTGTAGATTATGTTACAAGACATTGACATATTCTTTGATTGTTTTTACAAGTTGAAAAATGAAATAGTTTACATGAAGTACATACAAACAAGTAGCATCCATTTACTTCTAAACATCATGCAACCTGATCCAATCAAGGTTTTTTCTGTTTTTGCAATTTTGTGAGGTAGGTGGTCTGGTGATCACCCACAATAGGGGACTTAGAGGAGTAGGAGGGGGAGAGCTCTTAGTTCTTACACCTACTCCTTAAGAGTGGGAGGGATCTTGTGCCTAGAAGTATATTGACAATGCATCTTCACTGGTGTCACTCTGCATTCTTGAGAACCACCTTGTATAATCTCTTTCTACTTGTGTCTATCAACTTAAGAGAGTTCTATGTAGGAGTTATATAAGTCATACTTCTTTCTGCTTGACTGGAAAGCTTGACTTCTGAATCTGGATCTCAATAAAGTGTCCTGACAGCGGTGGCGGCATCACCCTGCAGCACCCATCCACAAGGTTTTTTCCCCTTGACTTTGCACTGCTGGGTGGTAGAGCTTCACATTTCAAGCTGTAGAAATGACCAAGAATATCATTTGATTTATCTGATGCTCTCTGTGCACTTTGATGCACAGAAATTGTTGCTGTAAACTCAAGCATCGGCTCTTGTTCAGATATTGTATAGAGCTGATGCACTAGTTTTGCAGCATCTCTCTATCATAAAGTTCCAACTATGACTTGTAAGAAGGCTTACAAATATACACACCTGGTTTGAATGCCAGATTCAAGAAGTGCAGCTTCAAATTCACCAGCTGAACCAATGACTTGATACAGAGGTGTCGTCACACTACATGTATACACAGAAACAATGATCAGAAGAAGCTTGTATACAAGCCTACATGGTTGTTAAATATTGCAGGATTTCTCATACTTCCCCAATTGTGTTATGACTTTCACACACGAGTCATTGATCAAACATACCCAGAGACTTCAAGTCCTGAGAGTTGTATGGGTAGTACAACTTGTGGTTGAAGGATGTGCAAAAGGCGGACAGCTTCACTCACAGCTTCTGTCAATGGGAGCCCTACAATCTTGAACTGACGACCTGGTGTTATCACTGCATCAACTGTACATCCCCCATATACCTCAACCATATTTCTCAACACATGCCAACAGTTTTGGATCTGATCACAAATTTATTAACCTGATCCACCCATGTCCTCAAACAATCAAAGGGATGGGTTTTATGCAGTTGCCCACAGAACAGGTGCTTTTATCAATTGTGTCAACTAAGGACACTTCATTTGATATTTCACACCCACATTGTCATCACTCTCAATGCAGATTGTAGCTCTGTCATTTTACATTCTCAAAACAACAGTGTGGCAACACACACCTAGTCCCACAGCTTTCACAGAGCTTGCGTCAAAACTGCAATGAGGTTCATAGTAAATCCTGCAAAAATGAAAACAGTATCAGAGAGGCACATCATGCATTATGCCCTGGAAGTTGACTGGACAATATCTCAAGAATGAAATTGGAACTGAAGGAGATTGATAACAAAGAGCTGGAGGAAAGACTCTGAAGACCATTAAGTTGTGTCTCTGGGGAACTGCTGATAGTACCTCAACCCTGTCTCAAGCTCCTCAAGCACAAACCCATTCTCACGTGGTGCCCATGGAGGCCCAACCCGTGCCCCTACTGTTGCCCATATTTGCAGGCCTGGTATGTGTGTTGTAGAGGTACCATGCTCCAGGCTGTGCACGGATGTGAACCCTAGCTTTTGCACACGTATTGCTGCCTTGCGTGATGCTACCACTGGGATGTCTTTCCTGCAGAGGATGTGACAAGTGCACAACACAAGTGAACAGCTGAACCCTATCTGTACAGAATGATAGGAATGTATATTATCTGCAGCAGGAAAGAAATTCTTCAAAACAATTGTATGCTTTAGAATGTTGTTCATTGTGGGAAAAAGCCAACAATTAAATGAACACCCTTGGATAAAACAGCTGGGCCCCCCTTCTATGACACAGTCTCCATGACCTGGATGCTATATCAGTGATGTTGAACTGGAGAATTTATCAGTATCAGTGATCACTTGTTACTGTGGGATTGATGAACAGCCAGCAGTGGCACTGATGAACAGTTCTACAAGTGGACAAAGCATGTGAGTGCAGATCCAATTACATAAGAAGCCCAGAAACTGCTACCTCAATTGCCTCAAAGTAGGCAAATGGCAATGATCGTCCCATTCCTTTCCACAGCATCAACCACATTGTAAGCTTCAAACCCTCAAACCCCCTATTTTGAAAAGATAACAAAAAAAATTCTTGCCACTGACCATCCTGTCAAAGACTTCAACCTGTCCAAGCTTTGTCTAGAACTAAGAAGAAAAAAGCATGTCACCGAGGGGAAGAAGAAGTAGACGAAGAAGCATATCTATCTTCAGGGGACATGAACAGATTTTCCAGAGCTTTCTGGCAAGCCATTTTAGGTTGACAACATGGTGTCAGAAGGAACCTGAGATATGAAGACCACATCCACATTGTTCACATTCTCCCATGTCAAATCTCCAGGAAATGAGCCCCTTTGTCGAGATTCAGAGCGACCTACAATTGCACAAAATACAAAGATAGTCAGTCATCCTCCACAACGAGCACTGGTATGACTCCAACCTTTTTTGCTGTAAAACCCTAAACCCATAATCCTGTCTTCTGTGCACCATACTCAGTAAGTAGGTAGGGTTTAGGGTTTTGCTGTAAAACCCTAAACGCACAATCCTGTCTTCTGTGCACCATACTTCCTCTTCAGTAATTGGTAGCTGTTTGTTTTCTGCATCTTTGGAAAGAAGATATAATTCTCCACCATGTTAGAATTATTTATGTACATACTACAGCACAGGATCAGTGAAGATGAGAGAAGAATTGAGAAGGTAGGTCAGAGCTTGAGGCAAAAAATAAAATAAAAATTTTACCACTGAAGAGCCAGGGTTGCTCCCAGAAGATGAGATTGTCCACCAGCCATGGGTCAGCCAGCACTCGAATACCTGATGCACCCAACTCCAGCAACCACATATTGCCCTCTGCCATAAATCGAAAGGAATGTGCTCCGTCCACACGACCCATTTCTTCTGCACTCTCCTCGAAATGATGAACTGATGATTTTGATGTAGCTGTTTGAATGCTACATCTCCTGAGAAAAGTTCTCTGCTTAGAACTCTGTGAACTTCTTAAACTCCTGGAATTGGACACACCCAACAAAAAAGGCCTCATATTAGATTCAACCACCACTTCAGAATCTGACAAGTACCGGTTTACAAAGCCAGGATTGTGGGTTTAGGATTTTACAGCAAAAACAAACCCAGAGACTTACTTTCTACATCTTCATCATCTCCAGAATCTGACAACTACGGGGTTTCAGAAGTGTGTGAATTTCAGTTAAGGAAATGTAAAAATGTTAGTAGACCCGCCTCTTCCTCGTCCTCCTCCTCCTCCTCGGCAAACAAAAGTTTTGTGAAAATGCCGGACACCCACCAAACTCCTTAGTAGTAGTAGTAGTAGTAGTAGTAGTATTGGGCAGCAGCTGAAACAACAGTCTAAGGTCTGTGAACCTCGGCACAACACTGAAACCATAGGCCGTCGACATCATCTTCTTCCAGACTAGAAAAAACTGAAATACCAACAACTTCCTCAATGATTTCTAGCGAGATTCATGCAAATTCTCATGGATTTCTAGCGGGATTTCGTACGAAATTCTGCATAGGAGTACAATCTACTAATCTGATGAGGAGTTTCTCGTTCATTATCACCAACACACGTCCATGATCAAGAGACGATTGCAATCTCTGGAGTAAACACATCTTTCTAGTAAGGAAAACAAGCGGCTGATCGCTTGATGGCTGTGCCACTTTAAATGACATCCATAAGGATGATAAAATGTCTCTATAGTGAACTCCACCACATGACCTTAGAACAGATCAAAGGTACATCAATTTTTGGCCTGCTTATTGGCCTTGCATACCAAGGCGAGGATATTGTGTCTAGATTTGTTCTAGAGTATGTCGTGGTAGCTTTACCATTTCAGCATAAATTTTTTAAAAAATCCGTTTTGTCAAACTTTTGAAAATTTTATTCATTTTTTGTTTCGAATCTTTAATAAAATCAAAAGTTCAATCGTCAAATTTTGAACCATAAACTTTTCGCGACAACAACTTAAAAAGTGAGGTAATCTAGACATGTTAAATTGTTCCATAACATTGATATGTTTCTATTTATGATTTTGAATAACCATTACTTGCCAAAAAAATTAAAAAACCAAGTGCCAAAGTTAAAATTTCAAATTTTAATTAATTATTTGACAGTTTGTTGTTGAAATGATAAAGGTATTACAATAGTAGTTTTTCCCCTATGTATGTAGTATGTCTATTTTTATATGAGGATTTTTGAAAGATGATATTTTGGCTTGTGTTGAAACTTGAAATTATGTATGGAATTATGATATCTTGAAAGATTTTGGTTTTTTTTTTAATGATTTTTTTCTTAAGCTTATGTTTTTTGCATGGTGAAATATTCAAATTTGCATAATTCTTCTTTTGCTTTTAGAAACTTTTTAATGTAAATGGCAAGGCCGCAATGTGACACACCCCTTATTTCTAAGTGTGTAATTTGATGTAATTAGATTATTACTTATGTAATTACCTAACGTTTGTTGCCAATAATGTAGGACGTATCATTCAAATTATTGGTCTTGTATTAAATGTAATTTATTTCCCTCCCTAGGTAAAATGATTAATATTTATAACTTTTTAATAATAAAGGGCCAAAATACGATTGGTCAAAAAATTAATGTTACATGTGCAGTACAAAAATTATTGGGAAATAGTAAGGTTAAAGTTGTAGCTATGAGTGCTACAGATGGTTTAATGAGAGGAATGAAAGTTATTGACACAAGAGCTCCGAATAAGTTTGGTAATTTATTTGGTAATCGGATTTCAAAATGGTTTATCATAGTTTAAATTATGTACATTGGTTCACACATGATAATTCATGTGAAAAGTTTTGTCATATTAATGTGCATTGATTCACATATGATTATTCATTTGAAAAATTATGTAAAAAAATTTTGTCACGTTAATGTGCATTGATTCACATATGGTAAATCATATGAAACGTTTTTGTCACTTTATTGTGCATGTGAAATCACATAAGGAACCATGAGGAGCCATGTGGTGTGTAAACTTTAAGAATTTTTTTAAAAAAAAATATTTGTGAAGATATAAATGGGTATTTGTCACCTTTGGAAACACCTTCATTTGATGGAATAGTTGTTATATGAATGCAAAGTTTCAGTGGAATGAAATTATGAAAAACATTGAGATTTTAGTTTTGAAAGGTTTGACATAATTCATGTGTGTGTGAAATCCACAGTATGAAAATGGTGTGGCATATTAGTTGTATATAAAAAATAGAAAGGTGAGAAAATATTTGTGCAAATAAGAACATAGATTTCCATAGTTATGTAATAAACATACATAGTTTTGATTCTAAACCCGTTTATGATCTATAGGTGCATCGTAATGTATCTTTTGAATGACATAGCCAATTAAAAAAATTCCACCTCTATTTGTTCCTCTCTATTATGTTAAAACCATGGTGACCCATCAAGACCTACATTATTGCCATGAATTACATACTAAAATGAATGGAATGACCTAGGTATCTCCCAAAACTTGTAAAGACCTGGCCAAATTTTATTAATGTATTTGGACAACACATTCTCAAGCAAAATGGGACCCACCAAAATGTGCCATTTAACCTTCCATTTTCAAAAAGGGCTCTTCCATCTTAATGAAGAATCTTCCATTTTATGGAAATATTTCATTTTTTTCCACATGTAAGCTTTTTCATTACATTTTTATATTATTTTTATTGGTAGTTCAATCTAGCATTGAGAATGTATATGGTGTTAGACATATTCGTCATGTATATGTAAATGTCTAATTTAGATAAACTAATAAAAAAAACAAACAAACAAACAAAACATGTAATACATATGCAATATTACATTTTATTTTTGTTTTTATGAAAATGGAGTTGTTTCAATGAAAAAAGAAGGGGGGAAAAAGTGAAATGGGCAAATGGTAGGCATGAGGAATGAAAACACAAATAGGTAGGAGAGAATAGAGGTTTAGGTGTGGAAGAATGAATTTTTGCAAACCTTCTTCCATTGTGATTTATGAGTTTCTCATGTTGCTCATGTTTGTTTAAAAGTTGTTTAAAAGTGTAATTGATGGTGTTATTATCGTTTTACAATTATTTACATTGTTGAATGCTCTGCCAATGACATATTTTAAGTAAGTTTTTTACTTATTCTCTTTATCTTGTTGCATTCCTTTTTTTTATGGTTGTTTTGTTGCTTTTTTATTTTGATTTTGTAAAGCAAGGTTTAGGGTTTGAAATGAATTTCCCCATGTTGTTCTTCTTCATCTATAATCTTTGCAAGTTTAAGCAGCAATATCACGCTAATCTTGGAATTCATAACTTAGTTACAAGCTTCATTAACAAATTGTTTCAAATAAGGTGCTCCCTTTTGTCTCTTGCTTTCATTATGGTTTTTTCATGTTTTTTAATTCATAGTTGTTAATGAAAAGTTTGAGGTGCAATACCTTCATTTTTCGCAAACTATAATATTTTAGGATAGTAAAAAGTACATAAGGCCATTACATTATAATTTACATTTACACGACAAAACATTTGTTTAAATTATAATGGAAGTTGCTCCAAGTTTACTTGAACCTTTCAAGCTCTAGGCTTGTTAAAATTCAAAATTAAAGTGAATATCGAATATTAGAATTTGATGCATAAATAAATATAAGGTAGTTGACATATTTGCATATTAGATAATAATAGGATTGTGAAAAAAAAATCTTTCACCTAGTACCCCCTTTCCCTCCAAATGCTTGTTTGACACATGTATTTCGAAGATTTAACACAAATGTCCCCTTGGGTTCCAAAAATGATGTGTTGAATTCAAAGATGTGAGCTTTGGGGAATGAAAAGTTTTAAACTTAACTTTGACATTGAAATTTCAAACCTCATGTTGGAATGATGCTATAATATAACAATGTTGATGGACTCAACTTTTGGAACTATTAATATGAATTTATTTGTTTGTGTTTCAATAGAGAAATGGTGTGCCAATTGTTTAGGTGATCATTTTTCAACAAAATAAAAATTATTTAACTTCATGGTTAGCACCGTTACAAGCACAAAAATATCATATCAATTATTAAAAATTGCTTCATTTTCAATGATGCGCCCCAATAATGCAAGTTTTCAAATAAGGATGACATGCATCTCAATTATATTGCAATTGGTTTAAGGACAACCCTTTAATCAATGTTTAATGCATGCATGTGGGTGTGGGAACAAAACAACATGCTTCTTTTCTTTTCTTTTTGTATGTACTTTGAAATTATAAAAAACAAACATCACCCAAATTTTTGTGATCATGGGATGCTTCACAATAGAATTTCAATGCAGATGGACAATGTGTTTGTTGATTTCGATGTACAAACTTTTAACAACATTGTGGGCCAATATTTTTGTATTTTATCTATTTCTTTTTTATATTTTAAAAATATTATAAATAGCATACTTGTGGTTAAGGTTTAATGTCAAATAATTCTCAAAAGATTTGGCGAAAAAAAATTAATGGTATTAGTTAAAATCTTTGAAAATTCAAGTCACAAGTTATGGGACATATTCCATTTTAAAAATTGTTATATTATTTTTATAGATTCAAAATATAGGACACATGTTATGTACATTTTTTAATTTGTCAATCAATTTGGGATTACTAGACATCTTTTCTTGAAATGTACAAATATTTCAACATAAAACCATCAATTGTAAATTGTAAGTACAATATTTTCAAATGCATGACAAGATAACAATATGTGACAAAATAACTTTTGCATTGTTCTAGGTGTTTAGAATATGTGCATGCATTTAGAATACAAAGTCATCATTTGCTTCCTTTTACACTTTCATACTTAACATTAATGACTTACATCCAAAAGTTAAAATTGACATCAAACACAAACTAATTAACAAGATGCAAAAAAATCCAACTACACCAAATGCATTAAATTAAACATTAATGTTTATTTAAAAACTTGCTCCAATTTTTTTGGTGTAGTTGGAAAGTATGTTATCCAATGCGTTTTTAAAAATATTTTTAAATGAAAGTTATTTTTAAAAAATGGAATGTTTGTTGAAGTAGGTGTTTTTTTTTTGAAAACACCCATTGTTTTTAAAAATATTTTTAATGAAATCTAAAAGGTGTTTATTATCATGAGATTTTTAAAAAATTAGGTCTTTATGTTTGACAAAATCTTCAACCATAGGTTTTACTAAAGTAAGGACATGTGTGAAGCTTGATTTTTATAAATTCATGGTCAAAGGCTTTACCCTACAAATTTCCTCAAGCTTCCATTTTCACTAGTTTATTCAAAAAAAAAATTTGATATCAAAATAATGCCATGTAAAAAGTCCACCAAATTGTTAGAAAATTGATAATGCAACAAATGAAAGAATAAAAATGAATAAAATATAGACTTGCAATGAACTCTCCTCACAACCTTAGGATCACACAAATTGCTACAAACATTATGATCCATCATTGAGTTTTGGCTTGTTCCTAATAGGAGATGAAGATCCCATGCATAGATGTTAGCTTTCTAAATATTATTGCATGCACAAACAAAAGCACACAATGTCATCATCCCATGCAAACCTTACTTCCACCATAATTGGGTTTAACATTATATCTACAATCAAATACTTAACTAAAGTTGTTTTAACACTTGATGATAAATTAATGTTACGTGGATGTTAAAAAATGCAAAAAATAAAGAATATTCAAATCAAAAATGTTAATTAACATCAAAACTTAGGAGATGTCTTAATTGATAGCCTAATGTAAATGAAACATTAACATAAAAAATTTCAAAAAATGTAAAATTTGAATTAAAAGTTCAATGTTAGGTAATAGCCCCTAAAAAAATAAAAATAAAATCAATGGTAAATTAACAATTAAAAAATAAATCGTTACCCATATGCACTTACCCATTGACCATGATCCCCTGAATTAAGGGAATTAGGGCAAAACCTGATCCTAATTAACCCTTTGTACACTAGCGACGGAGCTTGGCCGTTTAGGGTTTTCGCAAGCGTGATCGTGCCTCGCTTTTGTGTCTTTCCATGCTCTTCCCTCACGCAAGTATCTTGGGCTTCAGCGTTCTGTGCTGTTGACGTGCCTGTCTGCCTGCCTGCCTGCCTGCCTGAATGCCTTTTGGAGAGAGGAACACAGAGAATAGAGTCGACAGACCGAGAATACACGGAGAGTCGAGAGATAGAGAGAGGGTTGAGAGACAAAGGGAGATATACATGTATACGAGAGAGATAGGGGAATTTGAGTTTTTTTTTAGGGGATTGTGGGTGGTGCCTATGAGGAATGGAGGGGGAGGAGTGAGGTTGTTGGGGGTTTGATGACCGTGCTTGTAGCGAGGAAGAGGAAGAAGAAGATATGAGGATGAGAGCAAGCATACAGATGAAGAAGCAGTTGCAAGAGCTCGGGAGGGCTTTTGGTAGCTTCCCCTTTTGCGGAGAGTTTTGTGGTGGGGTACTAGGCGGAAAGCTCAGGCAATTCACGCAGATCGGTGAAAGTCGATGGACGACGCTAACAACGCAGCAGCACATGCCACAGAGAAGTGGAAACCCTAACCCTAATGCTAGGATGGGTTTCTTGAGCGCTTTTTCCAGTCTTGAGGTGCAGCATGATGCAATAGGAAAATTTGATTTGCGAAGTTTTGCTCCTTTGCCTGGTGATCACGAGCAACAGATCAGCAGCCGAAGCATCTTTGCAGTTTGCCGATACAATGTCAGTGAGGGTTTGCGGACACATGCCTCGAAAGCGACAGCTTGGGAAGCAGAACCTGAGTTCACTGCTGATTGGGAAGCTCCCCAGAGCCAAGACAATAGTAGCCAAGGAAATCAGAAGTTGGTGATGATGGGGGAAGGGGATCCTGTGGATTGGAACCAGAAGAATATAAGACTCCGAGAATTTGACGCCCGGCAGCGCACTGCTGCAGGTGTACCAGCTCCTAAAGTCCAACCTGATGATGTTTACATTCCTGTCAAGGCTTTCTATGTATCAAGAAGGTCGGTCATGTATTGTTTTTTTACATTTCCCTTTTGCTCTTCAAACCAGTGCTACTGTTCTTGGAGACTACGTGTCCATCCTTTGGTTGGTCTGAATACAACTGGGTGGTTTTGGCTGATGGTGCTGGTCATGATTTGAGGGGTGCTCAGTATAGATTTAAAGAGGCTATCAGAGGAACCATTTTTGGAAATCACAAGCTCTCGCAACAATCTTATCATCCGCTTTGCCAATCGTCCCATGGGTGCACCTCCCACCACTAACAAACCTGTACATCTCTCTCTCTCTCTCTCTCTCTCTCTCTCGCTCGTATTTCCTCCCATACTGCACCTTCTATGGTTGGGCCTGTTGCTCAATTTCTTGATGAGTGCTTTGTCTCAACAAATAGGCAACAGATCGTGATAGTTAAAGCTGAGTAAAAAAGGGGTGAAAACGTGCAGGGATTGGTGGAACTAAGTCAGTGGCATGAGCGCTACATGGTTGCTTTTCAGTATGGGTCGATTGTATTCTTCAATTTTGGAGATGAGGAAGAAGAGGAAGCCTTATCTGCCATGCGCAAGTTCTGCACTGATGAATTTCGTGAGACAAGGAAAGATGGTATATTATGTTTGTGCTCCTCTAGAACAAAGACCTTTTGTGGCAACAATTCTCTCAAATAGTTGCAGTACTTGGAGATGGCATAGTAGTAGTCTGGTGCCATAGTTCACTGGTTCTGCAGGTTTTGGGTTGAGTGTCTACAGCTTGACGTTTGTTCACGTAGACCACGCTTTTGGGTTTATTGATGCAGATTATGGAGTGCTGGTGCGGCCAACCTTACCAGAATGGAGTGAGGGAGGACAGGACCAAATAACACTGCGGATGCTTGACACAGATAACATCAGAGTCATTTCCAGCATTCTTGGCCAAAGCATAGCACTTGACCATTATGCCAAAAGGGTCAGGACTTTATTCACTAAATGGATTATGCTATTCCTTTTTTGTACCATGTCTTGTTTCCTCAGTCTCACTTACTGTTGTTAATATAGATGCTGGAATTTTTTTCAAGTAGCAGTTTTTTATAATAAGAAATAAGAGTGCAGATCTGTATCAGCCATACAAAGGATGAAACAGAGGCACAGTATATTTAAGGGTATGTGCCAATGATAATGACATCCTTCAAGTCTTTGGTGTTGGAAACTATTTGAAAGGAAGTGAAATGCAGTGCAAAGAGATCCAAGGAATGAAGGCAGAGTTTTACAATGGAGAGGTGTGGTTTGCAGGTGGATGAAATGGTGAATACTTTTAGTGAGTTGAATCGTGGGATGGAGAAGACGGGCACATTTACTATGACACGTAAAAGTTTGTTCCAGCTAGTGGCTGCTGCCAACACCACTTTAGCAGATGTCATCCTTCGCTTAGGTCTTCTTGAAAGGTATATACCATCATCGTTCAGCTCATCACATCTGGGCCTCATTGCAAATTTCATTTGTTAGTGTTGTGCTCAGTTTTGATAGAGACATCAGCAGCAATCCAGACATCTAAATAGTACAATGCATCCATGTCTGATCAGCTTGAGTGCAAGATTGGATCTCTGTCAATCAAGAGATGTGAGCTAATGCGAGTCAATGTGCAGTGACTCAGTGCTGAGTATTTTCGATCACTGATAGGATCATGGTATATTGTGTCAGTATGATGATAGGGCAGTATTGCAATGTCTACATTGAAACTGTGTGAGTGATTCCATGGACCACAAGTTGTGGAGTGAGAGTGAAGTCTGAAATTGATGTTTCATGATTTTGACCTGTTGTTTGGCGAACAACAGGTCTGATGCAGCCTGGAAAGATGCAAATTATGCTCAAATTTGGGAGTACCTTCGGGATGACTTTGAGCTTGATGAACGGTTTGAAAGTCTCGACTTCAAGCTTAACATCATTCAGGTTTGCCTACTTTTTCTTCCAACTTCAATGATGAGAAGTTTGAGAAGTGCTCTACAATCCAAGGAATGCCAAACAGGCCAAAGAATACAGTACATCAGTTGTATGTGATCTAGAATTGTTTTGCTTGTAACTATATTTAGACCTAACTCCCAGTGCCTAAGTGACTACTCCAAAGTAGTTCCCTTACCATCAGGTCACTCTTCTTTGCTGGCAAAAATGGGTTTTCAAATTTTCATGGAATTTCTTTCAAGGAAGCTTCTGAAACCCATTGCTGGATGTACATCTTAGATCTGTACACACAGGTTTCAGGTCCATAATTTGGTCCAGCAACAAGACACAAGATGCATTATATGTACTCATATTTTGAAATGGTTGCGTTGGATGTGGGTGGGTGTACAGCACAATGTGCGATTTTTTTTGGAGATATTACAGAACAGGAAATCGGATACCTTAGAGTGGATTATTATTCTTCTTATTACAGGGGAAATCTGTGTGTCTCTTTATGACATTCTCCACACAGCAGGAGCTATTTGAGCAGCTATCACAGGCTACTTTTTGACACCTTTCTCATACTCTCTATTAGCACCTGGGACACTCCAGATTTTGATCACTTTTACGGCTCAGCTATTTGGGCCGGGATTTTATTGAAGCCATTAGTGAGGTCCAATGACAGAGAATAGTGTTTCTTAATTCTGGACATTTATACCAATAATTGGGGTGTTCCCACATTCATCTAGCACCCTGGACTTCCACAATTGAGATAAATTCCTATATAGGCAGATTTGGCAGATGAACTCTTCCACCAGTCTTATGAGATGGACTGTCCCTCTATCAGATGTGAGAGATCAATCCATTATCCTTTTGTGGTTTTGATTGCCTCAACAAAGCAGTGGCTGGGAAGGCATTAAGGGTGCGTGTGTGTAACCTCAACTCACCTTGAATTGTTCTGCACAAGTTGACAAGGAAGTTTACGCTAAGAAAGAACTTTCAACTAGGAAGTGCTGACTGTTAAGAGTGTTGATTTCCAGTTCAAAGGAGATCAGATTGAAGAATAGATTCAGATCCATCCACAACTGTTGAGCTGCCCAAACCCTGGGATGCTACATTCCCAATAAGGTGGATTCAATAGCAAGGTATCTGTATTTTCATTGTTGGCTTTTTTCACCACAAAACAGCTAGTGCATTTGGTGTGAATGAAGTTAGAAATGTTTTTGTTGGTAAATCACCATGAAAAGATTGAACTTGAGAAGTGACAAATGTTCACATTGATTGCAAGAGGTGGAACGGCAGAGCCTAAGACAAATTCTAAAGCAGTGAGTCTGAAACCTCTGTTCAAAAGCAAAAGAACAACAAGACTGTAGAACATTTTGTAGAATGATGGCAGTTCGTTTCCAACTTCACCAACAAGTTCATCAATTTGGATTTGCATCAACCAGCTTGAGAAATATGATACAGCATGGGAGCCAGAAAGCAAAACTCCTGAGATAATAATCACAGGCATATGCAGAACTTCCCTAACTACCCAGTCAGCTAGATTGATGCTTCTGCAGACAGACTACAAAAGAGAGCGGATTAGCTTCCTCTCTGGAGATGGTGCACATCATCAACAAGTTCCTCAATCATGAACTTCAAAAGTATCCGCTCAACATCTAGACCAACTTCAACAACTTCTTGGCTAAAATCTGTCCACTTGCCTCCTGCCACACTCATGTCTTGCTCAATCAAATTGTCCACCAAATCATCAGCCAGCTCCCTCCACTCACATAGCTTCCTGTAAACATCTGCCAATAATCTTGGACCAAAACTCCTTGGTCTTATGGATATTTGAACATTCATCCATGGTTCTACACAAGCACAGTATTCACAGTCAAATTGCAACACAAGTGCCTCATTCACACTGTCAAACAGCAGTTTTCGGTTGCATTGACAGGAGGAGCCACCACTGCCTTGGTATTGGTGCTGACCAGCTATGTCACTCCAATGCTTCTTCTTGGACTCCATTTGAGTCTGTTCACTTACTTCCTTGCTCCCAAATTCCAGTTTGTCAAACAATGAACGATCCAGTGCCACAGGAAGTTGAGGCAAAGCCCAATTGCGTGAGCTTCTTGTTGCTGCACCTTTATTCCTTTCCCAGCACCGGGAGGCTTCAAGAATCTCCCGCACGTAGTCTTTTTCATAGTCTTGCGGACTTTCCTGTTGTGGCACAGGAGTGCTGGTTGCTCCCTTTAACCTGATGTTTGAAATGTCAATATTATAGTACCGAGAAATTGTCAAAAGAGCTTGCTGGATATTCTCACCCTCATTTCTTTGAGAAGTTCCCATCTTCAATTGCACAGCCTTCTCCTCTTCCTGTTGCCTTTTGTCCAGTACCTGGATTCCTGAAACCAGTCCACAACAACTACTACTACTTGTGTCCTCCTGTAGCCCCCCTTCATCACGCTGTTGCTCAGTTTCTGCAGGTTTCAAAACATAACTACCTTGATTAGAAGTTGTTGATCATTTAGTCTCAGGCTTGACCCAACTTGTGATCACGACTTGAGAACCCCTACTGCACCACAAACTCTCAATGTCATGCTCACAATTCATCAAGATCAACATCGTAGTTTTGTTTTAAATTTGTTACAATTGTTGTTTCCTGCTTCAGCATCTAACTGCAATCTCACCATCCCTGAATGACAGAGAACTATGTACAACATGCAATTCTTTAAGGCTTTGTGACCAATTTTTGAGTTCTGCACAACTCGGGGGGGAAAATTGTGATGGAGTTTACTGCTGACCTATAAGAAGACTTGTCTCAGGGGTAGTGGGAGAATCATCAAGGAAATGGGATTCAAGGACCGATACAGGGCTAGGCTGTCCACACTCATCCACACTCGAGCTAGCCAACTGACATTCTGCTGTGTTTAATATCTTGGTTGAAACTGGGCTGCTTTTGTTAAATTTCTGCAGAAGAATGGGGCTCACAGCATCCTCACTGCTCCATCCAGCATTCACGCGCATCATCTGCATCTGCACACTATCCAAAGCTAAATGAATCCAGGTTGAAACATTTCCATATTACAAACCATGAAATAATAAATAACACCATCTGTCACATTGTAATGTTGTGATAGTTGGGTTTAGGGTTAACCCTAAGAGACAAAATTGCAATGTGTATTTGACTGGGCAAGTCTGTGGTAACTCAGATCAAAAACAACAGATAGTGGCTGGCCAGCAGCTGGCAAACAAAAAAAACACATTGCAATGTCCTGGTAACCCTGCAAGCTGATTGCTTCAGTGGTTATGATTTCTTCTTCACCCAGATACTGCTTATAAGCTTAGCTTACCTTTAAATGCAAAATAAGAAAAGATTTTGTAGTACAAAGTTTGATACCTCAAGACAGTGGTCAGGAGTGACACTGGTGTCACAATTCATGCATGTACTGCAAGTGTCAAGGTCTGCTTCAACACCATGAGCTGTGTCACCTGCTGACAATTTCTGGTGCTCTTGTGGGTATTTGAGATTTGAGCTCTCTTGGGTGGTGGCAGTGACTCTGACAGTGGGCTCCCTGTTGAAGAAGGGGCTGTTGGAGCCATCATTACCCATGACGAATAAATGTTCCAAGTTGGAATGAATCTCTCGCTCTGGGAAAAAGACAGTCTCATAATCAACTAATGGGCTACTCGGGAAGAACCCAAGATGCTGCTCAGTCACAAATATATCAGGGCTTCTTCCAAACACAAACTTTTCTCCAGACTGACAATCACAGGATGCTTTTTCATGTCCTGGTGAATCAAATCTGAGGAACTGTTTATCTGTCATGTCTGAAACACTCCCTTCCATTGGGAGCTCTGGAAATACCTCATCTATACTCCTTGCCCTCATGTTGGGGGAATGCTCAATTCTGTCAAACTTTCTGTTGGGCACTAATGCCAGGGAAGTTTCTTCCTTCTCACTGTTATGAGAAAGATTTCGACAACACACAACGTTTGAGTTAATACTCGGCAGCATGTCAAGAGCTACCAAATGTGCTTCTGGTTGAAGCACTCCAGCTGCTTGTTCCCTCACTGCATCTCGCATACAATTTTGGGCGGCTCCATTCTCTCGCTGAATCCTACCTTCCTTTCTAGAGGTTGTTGAGAATGTTTTTTGGGCAGTGTGTTTTTGGGATCTAGTTTCTTCACAGGGTGCAGCAGTTTGACGCCGGAGTATTGACCTCATGAACACATTTTCAGGTCTTTTCAGTACTAAGCCCTCACCCTTTTCTTGGCCCTCTTTCTTATCACTTGGCTTTGGCAGATTGAAGGGCCAGCTGTATCGAAGCAAGCTCCCACCACCACCCGTCATCGTTGCTTTTGCAGCAGCAGCAGGGACCACATTATCAGGCCATACCTGCTGAAAATCAGTTTGGGATCCAACCACTTTCTCTATTGGAAACACCCGATTCCCCGGTGATCCAGCATCTTTCTCTTGCTTTCCAGGTTTCACTTTGAACCCCCATAAAGAAGCATGATGACTGAACCCATCATTCGGAGGAGGCCTTCCACTCCCACTCAGCTTCTTGTTGACTACTATGTGTGCAGATCTGAAACTGTCATTTGCAAAATCTGCTTTCCCCATACCTGAACTCGTCAACCTCATGACCTCCTCCTCAACCCAACTTTTGGTGGCTGCTGTTTCCTGCGACAATGATGTTGTTTCTGGATTTAGGTGGGAGCAGTCTTCGGTGGCAATGATCTCATCATGGTCTGCAAGTGAAAGCTCAGTTCTCAATGAAGTAGCAGCTGCAACTTCTGCCTGCGTTGCTTTATTACCAGCTTTTCTTCCTCCATGATGGTGAACCATGGTGAGATCAGATGCCTCAGACTTTGACCGCGAGTGATTGTTAGATCCCTTCTTGGCAACAACAGTGCTGATTTTGGGGGTTTTCACAATACCCAACTCAGTTTTGAACCTGCGAATAGAAGCTTCATGGGTGCCCAGTACATGTTTTGCAGAGCTTGCAGTGGTTGTTTCACTCCTCACACCTGCTGAAGCTTGGTTCAAGGGTTTTCGCACAAGAGGAGGACGAGGAGAAGGCAACACAGCAGCTTCTTCTGCATGGGCAGCCAATGCCGTCTGAAAGCGCCATTTGCTAGCCTGCTCTTCCTTCTGTGAGATCAAATCATGGTAAGAGACAGCTGAGCCACGGATCCTTCTCAATGGCTTCACACTCCCAGGCTCACTGTTGCGGCCACTTATCTCACCCACATCTTGTTCTTCTTTCCCATTCCAGCTGCGAGCCATGGATTCAGTCCTTGAAATCTTACTTGAGGAGGAGGAGGAAGACAATCCACTCCCACCTCGCCAATGGCTGAAACTTCCACCACCTTGTCTTTCAGAATTCATTGACAACCCACTCTCACTCTGTGTATATCGGCAGCTTTGAGCTGGTGAGGTGAGAAGGCGAGAAGAACTGGAGTGCATACCGGGCTCTAAAATCTTGGCAGCAGCAGCTTCAAGCAATTTGGCTGTGCGCTTGCTGCTGCTCCTAAAGCTAGATGATGATGATGGGGACAACCGCATCGATGAAGAGCTCACCAGTTGGTTATGTGCCTTGGAGGGAAGCAATACAGGTTCACATTGGGTGAGGCGGGAGAGAAAAGTCTGCTTTGAAGTTGCTCCAAGCTGGGACTTTCGGTGTGATGGTGGTTTCGGGAGCTTTGGATCAACATACGGTCCACCACTGCATTGAGCTCGGGCAACAGCCGAAGCTTTCTTCCTTGGAGATTCTGCCTCCTGCTTCTGGTCTGTGAGTTTCTTGGAGAACCCAGGAAGCTTTTCCTTGAGCAGATGATTCCTTGGCTTTCGAAAGCCTTCATGCCATAGAAGCTCTTGCAGCAACACTGGAGATGGGGACAGATGCTCAGTTCCATGAAGAAGCCCTTCAGAAGAAACTTCTTCTTCTGCATCAAGGGTCATGAGAGCTGCTGCTGCAGATGCTTTGGGAAGAGAATCAAGCCCCATCAGACGAGCCACAACTCCAGGCACACGCTTGTTGGGATCTTCACTTGACTTGCTAGACTCTGGACTACCACTGCAAGTGCTGCTGCTATTCATTGGCAAAGCTCTCATCACGACCTCTCTTTTGCTGTCCTCATTCTGCTGCAGTGGAAACAAAGAACCACCTCACATCCATCAGCAAAACTCCTCAAAACAGGAGAAGCAGAGAAACACTATTGTGCAAAGAGTATGAAAAGAGTTTTGCAAAGTATTGCAGAGTTTAGTACCATTGAGTGCTGCAGCTTTGCATTGCTCTCCTTGAAGCTTCTTTCTCTTCTCACATAATGCTCTTCTTCAAGTCTATCTGTTTTCACAAACAAACAAACAAAGAAAAACACTGACAAAAAAATGAAGCTTTTCTTATGTTCTCCATCATCAGAAGCACAAACAGATTAGGAAGCAATACCCCAAAGCAAAATTCCAGCATCGCCAACAACAAAGAGATGAACTTGGGATTGATTCTCTTTTTAGCTTCGCAGCTAGGTACCTAAAAGCTTCAAAGTACAAATGTGCTGCTGCTGCTCCCAGAGCTTCCAAACGGCAGTTTCCAAACATGGGCTGGAGTGTGGGAGTTTGCACAAGGGAGGAAGACAGACGGACATCGTAGAGAAAGAGAAACAGCAGCGGCAGAAGATGGGAAGAAGTTGGGTATGAAGAGAGCGAGCTACCTGCAGGAAGACGTTTGGTGGTGAAAGTCTTCTTGCCAGGATTCCAGTCGAACATGTGGAAGAACGTACCCACGCAACCACCCACTCTGGGCGACTGCGCACTCACATGGTTCAAGGAAGGAGTTCTGTGAAGCTCCGCCAATTCGTTCATGCCCATGATCATGTATGTATTTATCTACAGCGCTCTCTATCACCTCTCACTACTGATTCTTTGCTGCAAACGGGGTTCTGAATCCACCGCTTGCCTTCTGCTTCCGACAACAATAGCTTGCTCCTGGAGATGGAAAGCCAGCTGCTACGCTATGAATAATCTCTCAAAACTCTTCTTCTCCTGCACAATACTTCTTCATTTCCAAAAGCTCTTGTTGTCGCAGTTGAGAATCTCTCTTGATTCAGGAACAAAGTTTTAGAATTGGGATTCTCGATAGCTCTGAACAGAGTTTCTTCTTCACAAACATCAGAAAACCGCCACGTACGACGAAGACCTCCGCCGCGTCCAATTTGCTTTAAACTCCACAGCTTTTGCACTCGTTCTTCTTCTTCTATCAGCTCCAAAGAACAAAACCCAAAACAGTTTCAGAGGAGGATGAGCTTTGGATGAAGCTAGTAGCTAATTGTGAAGTTTTTTTGGGTGCATTTTGTGTTGCCGTTGTCAACAACTGTCTTCGCAACAAAATTCGTAAATCTTCTTGCGCGAGCTTCAGATGACAGTTCTTCCACCACCAGAACCCACAGCTTCACTCTCGCTCACTCGCCCTAATGTTGTTCAAGCAGACGCAGCAGCTCTCAATAAGAAACTGGAAACAACAAGAGTTCTAATCACTCCAAGAAGGAAGGAAGCAAGCGACAGTCTAGAGGAGTTTTGTCATCTGAGGAGGAGAGGGGAAGAGCAACAAAACACATACAGAGACAGAGCTCCTGAGGCAACCAATGCCCACAACAGTGACAGTTGAAGACAAGATTTTACTGCAACACAAATGAACACTCCGCCTCTGCAGTTGCACAAACCAGATGAAATGGTCCTAGTGTTCTCTGCAAGCTACTACAGGCACTGCTGCTGCTGCTGCTGCTGCTGCTGTTGCTCCAGCAACAACAGCTTCAGATTCATCACTCCTGCTTCCAAACCCAAAAGTACATTACTCATAAGACCGGCACATCGCCTCCAAAACCGTCGCACACAGAAATGTCGAGAAGACACGGCGAGATAGCAGAGGGAAGAAGAGAGGGAACGAACGCGCGCGCGCGTTTGAAGTCTCGACGGCGGCGACCAACCAAGGAGCAAACGGAGGAGCCCAAAGTCGTCCTAATATATCCTCCGGGTACTAACCCAGAGTGGGCCGGCTGGTGCGTTTCGACCCGGTTATCACTCTGGCTCAGAGGTTCCCAGTTTTTTTGAAAAAAACACCCATGTTTGAGATTCAGAGAACCCCCCCCCTTTGGCTCCGGTTCTTTGGAAAAGGAAATCAAGGAAACGGTCGGTGGTGCCCCTTTATTTCAAAAAACAAATTTAAAGAACCGCCTGTCCCAGTTCTTTCCCAGAAAGCTGTCAACCCCTGAAACATCAGGACCGACCAACTTGGCTTTTTGGTCTTTTTTTCCAAGGGCCTTTCTACCGTGGGTTTAAGAACCGGCGGTTCTACCAAAAAGGGCCGTAAGAGCCCATGTTTTTTTTTACCATGCGCGGTTATTTGATTGTCAGGGTGGTTTCTCATGTTCATAACCGTGATTCTCCCACCAAAAAATCAAATAGACTACCCAATATTTGTAACCACGGTTCTTTCAAATCCCGTTTATGAAGTCCAATAACTGCCCCAGAAACCCGTCAGTTCTTTTTGTGAAAGCCGAGAGAGGTCTTTGAGGGGTGGTGGTTCAACTCCAAAAGTGAGAACCGTCCTCCACGGGTCATCGCACTAATCCACGGATATCACACGGATATCATTTAAAAGCTCTTTGTCAGTTAATTATCAAATAGACAAAACCAAGAGTTCACATCCAATTCGTGTAAAATCATCCATGTTGACCTAACCAACAATGATCATGTCAGTGGTTTGAAACACTATTACATAAGTGTTTGTAATAGACAGAATCAAGAGTTCACATCCAAAATCATGTAAAATCATCCATGTTGACCTAGCCAACAATGATCATGTCAGTGGTTTGAAACACACTATTACAATCAAGAGTTCACATCCAAGTCATGTAAAAATCATCCATGTTGACCTAGCCAAATTCACCCATAAAATATTTCATCAACATATGATCAATGTCATCCATCCTTTTTGTTTTGTGCAGATCTAGACATAAGGGGGGGACTCTTTGGGGCCAGAGATATTTGGTTTTTGGCACATGGGTTAGGGTTTAGGGTTGAGGTCCTCATGGTAGTACGTAGTAGGTGCACTTGTTTTAGCCAAAAATATTTTGAGTGGTTTTATATTGGCCAAATTCAAAGGCGACTTTGAATGTTGAAAGGGAGAAGGGGGAGAGAAGGGTTACCTTGAGGTGTAAACATAGTCACCTTCAAACTCCACTTTTACAGCTTTTTATTAATCCCCCAATGGGCTTTTAAAAAAATTATTCTACAATATCTTGACTTCAGAATTCATGAGCAAATTGCTTATTACCATAGTTAGGTATTGGCAAGAGTTATAATATTGTAATAAACTTGACACACAAAAGTTTCAATGGTTAAAATACCTAATCAATCCTTCATTTGAAGATCACATGAGGGATGACACAATGAGCATTGGGAATTGTTTTGTGATTCTTATTGCCTCTTTCATTGCAATATGCCAAACAACAATGTACACTACTTTGTTCATAAAATCATGCATGACTTGGGAAGAAAGATGTACCAAGCAAGTCGATGTTCTAAGCAAGAAAATGAGTAACTTCAGATTATACCCAAATGCATCATCAATAGCAAAAGCACACATGGGCTCGGTTCGTTTTGTGAACAAAAGGGATTCTACATGTGAAAAGAGTTTTTCTTCCTCTTCCCAAGAAAAGGGAAGCATGGTGATACCTTTGCTTCTATTGAATTCAATACCAAAATAGTGCAAAAAACATCAAAGTGGCCAAGTTAGATTACCTATACAAAAATACAGACATACAAACCTGTCCATTGAGAAGAGAGTTTCAAATTTTCAAATTCTGAAGAGCTAGTGAAGTTAGAGTGTACTCACTCCATCATCTTGTGTACCCAAGTTGGAAGAAGAACACACATGTACAACCATAACAACAAAATTGCATGAAAGAAACATTTTACATGTTCAAAATACTCCAATCAAGATCAGAGTACTTCCAACCTACAAAACCAAATGGCAAAGACATGCATTCACAACTCCAAAAACAGCCTTTCCATGCTCTCTTTATAACTCAGATTCTACTCCCATCAAAAAGGACTATTAGATAGGTACCCACACAACCACTTGTTTGTGCTCTGAAGGTGCGTTCACATTTGGTGTTAGGGACTCTAGTGTTGAGTCCCTTTAAACACCATACACATCATTTAAGACTTAAACTTTACTTATCGTGAAGATTTTTTATGTCACACTTACATTCATTTAACATTCAGCTATCACCCATTTAACATTGGGTGCCACCTAGGATGCCACCTAGATTTTCATTTCACATTGATTTAACATCGTATGTGAATGCACCATGATAATAATATAGTTTTGACGCATACTAAGAATCTTGTGGGAAAGAAATGGCCCTAATTTGTCAAATTTCTACAACATGTTCTAGCAAATAGCCAAAATACAGAAGGACTCTTAATTTTTTCTACTTTCATATCTATTTTGATAAATCTTCTTGTGGACGATCACCAATTTGGTTACATCACACAATTGAAACAAAGAAAGGAAAATAATAATAAATAAATAAATAAATAAACAAAATAAACCCCTACTATGTGACTCAAAGGAAACCATTTGGTCCAATTGCAATAAAAGGGAGTGAAATGTTAGTCTCAATAAAATGGCATGGACTCCAAACTTTGGATGAAGTCAACACCATAGCGGTGTGGAAATGAGTTCCACTCTTGTAAATTTGTATAGCATATTGTGGGTGTCAAAAGACCCCTCAAAATAATTATTATTATATATGTGTGTGTGTTTTAAATGTTGACACTAACAACCCCCTATTTGGGTCTCTACAAATGTTTACCACATCAAACATAATAGAGTGCTAATTATTTTCTCATCCTCACCCGTAAAAATGAAATATCTATCTATGAGGGTAGGTTGTTTATTTGTTTTGTTTGTTTGTCATGTTGAGGTCTCTCAAACCATGGCACTCTTAGTTGTGTTCTTGCTACCATTGGAAAGCCCCAATGAATAGGGGTGCACCAAGGTGGTTTGCTAGTGTTTAGGCTTGCAATGCAAAAGTTTTTGAATATTGAACAGTTTTGTGAAAAAAAATCAACAAAATCAAACTAAATATTTTAAGAAAATTGGGGCAAGCTTTTAGTATTATTGGAAACCCCTTGACAAGTGGGACTTCTTGGAGGTGGCTTTTTAATTTTTAGACCTAAGGTGGAAAATATATTGAATTTCGATTAATTAACTTAGGTCATTAGAAATTAATTTTAAAATTTAAAAGACTTTTCCACAAGTGAGTTTTATAATCAAAGTTCTAGTCACACTTGGACCAATGGGACACATCACATTAGTTGGAGTAAGAAACCATTTAATTGTCAATTTTCATAGGCCATTCATTGTTTTGAACTAATCAAAAGAAGTCATTTTCTTTTACTAGCCCTTTTGGAATTCCCTATAACTTATATTTCATCCAAAATATTAAATATATTTACAAATTTTTGAAAAGACAAGATATTCACCCGTGTTCATTCAAAACATAGGGTGCAATGTAAGATTTGAATCAAATAGGTAATAAGGAAAAGAAACCTAGGGTGAAACTCAAAAACGCATCAATTTTGATGCATTTCCAATTTTCACCTTGAATATGGGTGTTTCAACTTTCTTGGTGTTGAAGCTAATTACATAGCTTTGCATGTGAATGTCCAAAGTTTATTAAAACCCTTCGTAATTTTGAAAAAATTACATGTGGATCCAAACCATGTGACTTTCATGTCCTATCATTATTTTGTGCATTAACAAGTTTGGAGAAATGGGAGGTCAAAAAGCTTGAGGAGATGGGAAGTCAAATAGCTTGGAGAGGTGGGTTTGGATGGAACCGATCTATAGTGAGAGAGATAAGCAATCAAATAGAGGTGATAATACAAAGAAAAAGAGGTGAAAGTGAGATTTCATTTATTTATAGACTTATAAAGTTTGGACAATCACCAAGTTGGAGTCAAAAGGGTTGTTGAAAAGTGATTTTGTTGAGCTCAACAAATCAAACATTGCACAAAGAAAGTTTAATGGGTTGGAATTGACATGAATAGAGATTTTGCACAAGTTTTTTTGAAATATCTCAAGTTTGTGTATGTGAGGAATACCTAATTCATTTTAAACTATGGTCAATATAATCACTTTTTAAAATGAAAACATGAAAATGAAAACATTTTCCATGACTATCTTGAAGATTTCATAATTTCAAAAGCTTGTTTTTTTGTGTGTGGTCTATTTCCCTCCTAGGCTACAAGTTTTGTGAGCTTGTTCAAACCCTAATAACTAGTTGGTTAATTCATTCCTACAAAAAAAAACCTTGAAACCTCCCCATAGAAAAAAGTTGTTCATCATTTTTTCACAATTTGTATGCTACCACAACCTTAACCTATAATTGAACATTCAACCCAATTACAACTTGTTACCCCCTTTCACAAACATGATTGAAATTTCACAAAATTTCCCCTATTGCCCAATACCCCTTCCATGTTCTAGCAACTTTGATGAGTCAACAAGGCATGACACGCAACCTCATTTTTTTTCAATTTCTTTTCAAATGAGAATACATCTTGGAATGCACTATAGATAGTGAAAATTGACCATCAATCTTACTTGGTGTCAATTGTAAGGAATGGAATTAAAAGGTAGTATTTTCAAGGTCACTTTGAATTTGAGCTTGAATGTTTACACTACAACAAAAGGTTTTCTTGTACACCAAGTGATTTCATTGGATGTTGAGTGAATTCACTAATCATAATGAACATGATCTAGTGGGGAAGCAATGAATTCACCAGCCTAGTGAATGAGGACTAATGAATTACACCCACATTTTGTAGTCGTGTTGGTATTGTTCGTGCATTACGTTGACCTAAACACATAAAAAACTAATGATTTTGATTTTGAATCTTTTAAATGCCTAATCATGGGCTTTAAAATAACAAGGTAGAATAATGTAGGTTGCAAAGTAATATTGATTTTTTTCTTCTAATGCATGAATCCAAAAAACCACTTGTAATTCTACAAATGTGCATTTCAATTTTTTTCTTCACCTATGTGAATAAAAGACCATTTGCAAGTTCACAAGTGTGCAATATCATTTAATTTCTTTTCATGTGTGAATTGAAAAAACCACTTACAAACTCACAAGTGTGCAATATCAATTTTTTTTCAACTATGTGAATTATTAAAAAAACCACTTGTGGGGCCCCAAGTATGCAATATCATTTCTTTTCTTCTTTTGTGTGAATCAAAAAGATCATTTGCCAGCTCGCAAGTGTGCAATGTCATTTTTTTCTTTAATTATGTGAATTTTAAAAATTCATTTGTGAACCCATAAGTGTGCAATATAATTTCTTTTCTTCTTGTATGTGAATGGGGAAAAAACCACTTTGCAACCACTTGCCAACCACTTACTAACTCACAAGTGTGCAATATCATTTTTTTTTCAATTATATGAATTTTAAAAAACCACTTTATGGGCCCATGAATGGACAATATCATTTCTTTTCTTCTCCTATGTGAATTGAAAAAAACCATTTGTGGGTTCACATGGGTGCAATATCATTTTTTCTCTTCAACTATGTGAATTAAAAAAATCATTGTGAACTCACAAGTGTGCAATATCATTTCTTTTCTTCTTAGGTTCTTATTTTTGTTTCAGTGAAATTTTCAATCATTTGTAAAAAAACATTCATCAAATAAAAAATTGGGTATTTCCAAGTTTACTTCAAGACATACACATGCAAACTTTAAAATGAAATTTCCTCCAACACAAAGGTTGAACGCACAAGCATCCTTATTTCCCAAATTGTGTTGAATAGTAACATAAGCAACCTAAGAAATCAATAGAAATTACCAAATCCTATTGTGATTAATGTATCATACTTGTTCATATGCCATGTCCATCATTTTGAATCCTTTCATCAACCATAAGCTTTCATAATTCATTCTTTTTTGAGTCTCAAAACAAAATACCAAATGAAATGTACCTTGAAAATGTGATTTAAAATTTGTATAGCAACAAAATTATTAGAAACACAACATCACCATTTTACAAAAAATTACAATCTTATATGAAATCCCAAGGTAAAATCCTAATACCTACACATTAAAATTTTAATTTAAAAAATGTTGTTGTCAAACTTTATATTTCATTGTTTTGCCACCTCTTGGCAACCCACACACAAAGGAAACAAAGGAGGTATGAAGGTGGTGAAAAACTTAATGTGATGGCAACAATGATGGTGAAAGTTTGTTTATACTATATGAAAGACATGTGAATTAAGGTTTTTTGTTTGTGGCATGGTGACGATCTTGCCCATTGGCAACAATAACATTAGGCAAAAACTTAATATCAAGCTTGTGAATCAAACCTCAAGCATCATGTAATTTCAAGTTCCAACAATATTTTATTATGATCAAGGCTAAAGGTGGTGACCTAAACAACTATTAGACCAAGAAGAGGTGGTGGCATCATTGCAAAGATTTGATGCAAAATAATGACATTATTTTTTTCAAAAGGAAGCTCCAACGAAACATGGTGAGGGAACCTATGTGAAAAGGTGATGGCGGTCTATTTGCACTTGCAACCAAACAAATGGAGAATGGGAAGAAAAGCTTCAAGTGGCAAGCCACTCCCCTCTTGATCCAAAATGTGGCAAACCTTAACCTCAATGATTAGAATCTTGGTGAAATCAACAATCAATATTTATTTTTATGCAGGGTTTGATGCATGGCACCTTTCTAAGTGGCACACTAACAAAGTTTTGCCCAAGAAAAAAGTTGCACTAAATACCTTTGGATTTGCTTATGATGTAAGTTGTAGTTTATAAGACCTTGGTCTTTTGAAAAGTTATAGATGTTTTGTCTTTCTTTAAATTAAGCTAATATAATTTTAACATGATGAATTCAACATGTGGAAAATATTTTCTTGCTCTCCAAAATTCTAATTTAATTTAATATGTGTGTGTGTGTTTATGGTCAATTTTGTGATGTAAATGAAATGGGAATCCTCCATAAAACAATTTAAATAGATTTGGAAATTAATCAAATATGAAAATAAAGAAATTTAACATCTTTCTATATTTTTGTTTGGGTAATAAGAGCTTAAGATAAGATTTGGTGATTTGTTTTTAAATGTATTTTTTCTAAAACCCAAAAAATGCTATTTTTTTCCTAATTACTTATAAGAAACAAACATCATTCAATAAAAATCCACCAAAAAAAGGCAATTTGACATCCAATTTTAACATCAAATTTATAACATGGAATCCATTTCAATATATTATCAACTTTGGTGAACATTCAAATCCCAAAATAACATATATAATTCCCAACACAATGCATGCAAAAATCACTTGCCCATAGATGGATTCACTTTCAGTTTTCAACCTGGTATCTTTAATATGAGGGATTACAAATCTTCCACTATTGTTTTCAATTACAATTCCCACACAATTTCAACAACATTTAGGTTAAATCATTATGAAAAAAATGACACTGCAAAACAAGTAACTCAAATGAATAATGAAAATCACAAAGGAAATTAGACTTAAATCTCTCATAAACTTCATCAAAACACACCCACAAAAAAACATTGTGTTTAGAATTGCCCACAAAATAACAAATTTGAATGCCATGAACATTGTCTATTTGATTCAACATCACTTTCACAAAACACCACATACACCACATTAATAGACACATACACAACGAGGTTCACATTCTTCAATTAGTTGTACACAAAGTCATTATACCCAACTAAAGTAACTATCTCACATGTTCCTCAACATCTATCTAACAAGAACCCATGGGAGTTTCAAAGATGTCTTTTTACCCAAATTTTTAATCCTTTCCCTTCCTTCATTCTTTGATCTTTCAAATCTTTTATAGTCCATGTCAACCATTTTTTTGTTTCAAATTCTTGCAAAATAATGGAAGCTATGTAATTCCACACTAAAATATTCTAACATTTCTACCATTTCTACATCCTCCCTATAGAAGATATATCATTTTTCATTGCTCCAACAAGTTTCCCTAGAAATGTGTTCATGGAATCCATATTGAAACTTGGTTCTATTAAAATGACAATATTTTTTACCATTTAATGAAAATCATAAAAACTTTGCTATATTTCAAATTTCAATGAAATTTTTATTTTAAAATATTTTTTGTTCAATTTCCATTTTCTAGTGACATCAAGGTTTACAATGAAATCCAAGTACATCCCTACAAGCACATGGATACATTGTAATATTATGGATGAATTCCCAATATTTTTGTAATATTGTGGATGAATTCCCAATATTTTGTAATATTATGGATTCATTCCATTATTTTCAAAATTATACATGCACAATATGCAAGAAACAAGAGAAAATATCTCATAATTGCACTCTATCTTGACCAACCCAAAATTTTGTTTACGCCCGCTCAAATGCATTGCTAAGTGATGGATACTTTTCATGTTTAATTGTGTCAAGCATACACAAACTCTTGTAGCTAAAGACTCAATGCCAAATGACAAGACAAAGATTCAAGGATAACAAAAAATTTATGGAGTTAGCAAAATTAAGGACTTAACAAACAATGAATGAAAATCATAATATTTTATTGATGAAACAAGACATGATAAAAATAATTAGTTTTTAAATGGAAAATTAATGCATAGGTCATAACTTACAATTGGTGCGATAAAAGGGTGATGCTAATGGGACTTATGCTTATATTATATTATAAAATCTTTTTGAAATAAATCCATTTGTTCCATTAATTTTTTTTCGAAGCTTCATTCAATTAAACATTTTAAAGAAATCCACCAATCAAGTCTCCTAGAACCCTTCAAGCATGTCCCTCCATTTGATCTAATTTTTATTTTTATTAATACTTATAGTCCATAACAAGTTGTTTGTATTATGTAATAAAGGGCCACAGTGAACCCGCACCCACCAGCGCACCATCCACTGGATGATGTCTGTTATTACTCACTCAGTTGTGGATGAACCCTCAACCGAGTTAATATTTGCTTCGATTCACCTTGGTAACTAATTATGTAAGAAATAGGTCTCATATATTTCATTTCATTAAAAAAAATTAATTTTTTTCATAATTACATTAAAATTCTAATGCATTTAATTTGGAATTTAAAGACATGACAAATTGGATTTTAAATATTCATTTCAAAAAAATTAGTGGAAAGCAGGGGATGATTCATTTCCAGTGGGAATTAAATGCCTTAGAATTTTATTATTATTATTATTATTCAATATCCCAAAATCTGAATAAAAATTGTGGTGGTATCCACCAGGTATCACTATTTTTTTAATTTTTTAAAAAAGTAAAAATCGAGTTGATTTTTACACTATGCAATGCCCTCGGGAAATGTTGTCCTCGGCCCTACTAGGCCACTACCCTACACTAATAAACCCCATCACAACAAAGGGTTTTACAGAAAATGTGTGGTATAAAAAACTTGAAGAAAATATTTCCCAAATTTTTTTGAAAAATTAGTCAAATTAACACTAGGTAAAAAAAACAAGTTCCAAAAATTCCCAATTTTTTTGGTTGAAGAAAATGAAAAAGTTTGTGAAAAAGAAGAGTCATCGATCCCAACATTGGAATTGGTGTGTTAGAATCTAAACCAGCAATTGCAATTGGCACTTGGTTGAAATGATAATGTTAACGTTTTCTTTTTTTCAAATAGAAAGGGTGAAGCAATTTTTTTTTTAAAAATCCCTTCAATTTTTGGATTTCACAAAAAGTGGCAAACATCTTTGCAAAAAAATCAGAGAATTTTACATTGTAAAGACACATTTTGCAAGTTTTTTCTCACTAGATAGGCTTCAAGTGAACACGATTGCATTTCCAAGTATCCTAGCCTCAAGTTTTTTCAGGCATATTACATTGGTTATGGGGGAGTTTGTGGGTGCAAAATGTCAACCAAATAATTTAAAACCTTGAGTTTGCATTGTTTAAGAAAAAGGGTTGCCAAACATTTTTTTAAATGACAAAAAACATTCCATATATTAGAGTTATCTGTAAAGTAAGGAAAACACAGCACCAAAACCCTAAGTTTGTGTATGTCAGACACAGGGTGAGATTTTTTTTTAAACCTGCAACAAAAATACATTAGCATTCAAGGGGCTTCGGGAGGAGGGGGGGGGAACTCAGAAAACCATCAATCTTTTTGTGATAAACTGAGTTTCATCCTGTCTTTCGTTTTTCCTGAGCGGCGAGACTGCTGCTACATATATGTTAACTGCTATTACCCGTACAATTACTATAATTATTCTCGAACCTTGTGCCTTAAATGCTGACTTTCAGCATTTCATACTTAGATTTAATAAAATTTCATTACTTTGGGGATATGGGGTGAAAGGGCCCAAAGACAGGGTGTGAAGATTTGGTTGCTTTCCAGATAACTCTATTACTTCCAGAAATGACCTACATCAACTGTGACAAACACTCAAACATGGATTTCAAAGCACAAAAAAAGGGTGTGATGTAGATGCATGTCTCCATCAATGTTGCCAAAAATTGAGCTATATTTGATGAATATCATCAATAAAGGCGATTTTAAGTCTAGGGACAAAAGATCAGCAGACATATGGAACATTCCTATTGCTGTGATTGCCTTGATCTGCACATTAGAAGCGTTTTAGACAAAGCTTTTTACACAACTTCAAGGATGCCTTTACCAAGATTGAGCTTCTAGAAAGCATGCTTACTTGAAGCTCAATCTTAGTAAAAGCATCCTTGAAGTTTAAGCCACCAAAGATGGTCTTCATAAGGGTACATTTATAAGTGACAAAGGAATGAACATGCTAGATACTACTAGCAAGATCAAAGTCATTTGGGGGGTGGATACTACAAAAACATTGTAAATGGATATGCACAAAAAAGTAGACTAGGCATATTTGAGCTACATACTAGAATTTAGACTTGAATGGACATTTTCATGCCAAATAGTTTTTGATGCTTGGAGAAGGGAAGCTAGTAATCAACATTGATTGAATGATGCAATGTTGATTCGACCAATTTCGATTCCACAATGTTACTTATTTGAAAGGTGTATTTTCTCTTTTCAATGTTTATTGTTGAAAAATATATATTGATCAATTGATGTATAAAAAGATGTTACACTCCTTGAAGAAAAGAACACAAGAAAAAAATAAAATCTCTTTCCATTTCTTGTTAAGGTATATATCCTCTTTTTGGAACTGGATTCTATGCATCTTTTAGGACTTTTAGTATTGGGAGCTCTCACCCATCCCAAGACTATTTTCAGCTCAAAATACTTAACAATTGTTTTTTGAATCAGATTCAACGCATCCACTTTAGCTAAACAAATACTTCATTTCCTCGACAATTAAATAACACAATATGCAAATACACAATTATATGGACATCTGAAATCCATTACACGTGAATTGCCAAGGTTGACAACAATTTTGTTCACAGACTTTGTATCACATTTTGTCCAATTGGTCGTTCATTAAAAATTTCAAAAACAATTCATACTTACCTCATTTTCAAGCCTAGTTGTATCACTCTTTTCTTAATAACTATTTCTTTTTTAAGTAACTTTTTCAATAACTATCCTAATAATTGTCTCATTTCTTTCTTCTATCCACCAACCAACATCACACACACACACACACACACATATATATATATATAATAATTGAATTTAATTGAAGATTAAGGTAAATAATTGTGAATTATTGAAAACCATGGTTAATAAGCTTAGCTGATGATGATCATGAGTGCAAACCATTGAATGAAATGATTCTAAGTGCAAAGGGAGAGGACAAAATTTGAGGAAAGCCAAAATGCCCAAGTGCGAATGTTTTTTGTTTTGTTGTGTAGTGATTGGATTCATGTGCCTACTTGTGGATGGATTTGGGGATTTGGTCAGAGAATCTGGAACTGAGAGGGGGCTGTCTGCAGTGCTCATTTTTTACTGCACTTCTGACCAGTTGGTGTGATGGGTTAACTTCGAAGTAAGTATCAGTCATTTTGACTAATAAGTTTGTTGCCTGTTCCTTGGCGGGTAATTTTCAAAGGGACTTGTTGGAAACATTAATGGCCTTCTCTTTTTTTTGAACTCATTTCATTGCACACTTTGTTTTTTTTGGTTTTTTTTTTTTTTTTTTGGGTGTGGGGGGTGTGAAATGTTAAGACATATGGATTGAATTTATTAGCCACATATGGAAAACAAAAAGCTTGCTCATCATTCTAAAATCACATGACTGGCAAACTCGGAACAACAATTCATATCACAGTTGATAGAATGCCCAAAAAATCAAAAACTAGAAAATGAATTCAAAGATATGAACAAGATAGTTAAGTAAAATTAGAAATTATTTAAAGAAAGATATGAACATGATAAGTAAAAACGTCAAAATTCATAAGTAAATTTCTAGCGAGATGAATGTTAAAATAAACAAAAGGAAAGATTGTTAATGCAATCTTACATGTACACAATGGGCAATTGCACAATAGAATATCCATTGTAATGCATATTATAAGTTGATGTTTTAAAAAAGAGACAAAAAATGGAATGTGTTTGAAGAAAAAATAAAATTATTCCAATAACAATTATTTTTAGGAGCTAGTTTAGGTAGGATAATTTTAGGTTTCTATAAGTTGTCATAGATTGGATGATTTTAAATTGGAATTTTTTTAACCCATTCCCAAGTGAAGATGCATAAAAAGGTGTTTTTTCAAATTTTTGTTTTTTAATAATAAAAAAATTTAACACCATATTCCCAAGAAAATTTTAAATATTTTTTCCACCAATTTGCATCCCATTTGTTTTCAATACAATTTGAATTTTATTCAATTGTATCTTAATCCAATTGTTGAATTGAATTGGATTTGACATCAAATTCCATTCAATATATTATAATTAAATGTTTTTTAAAAAATTCAATTCAAGTTGAATTGCAAGTTTGTTCATTCTTCAACTTCATATAGGAATGAATTAAAATATCTCATTTTTTAAACATTCTTGATTTGCAAGGATTTAATTTTTTCTTTATTTTTCCAATGCTTTGTGTTGGTGTAAATAAGGAGGATTTATTACATGCTACACATTATATCATATCATTATTACCCTCTAACCAAAATTCATTTATATCAAGGTTATTTCAACATGTCGTGTCATAAACATATGAACATGTGTTGTTCAATTAAGCTTCATGTGTATATGCTAACATCTTTCAAGAGATTGTTAACAGAGTAAAATGTCAATGCAAAATATGATAATAAAATTGTATTGGAGTAAAATAATTCAATATTTAAACAATTTTATTGGCTTAGTGAGGTGAAAATGGCCTTGGTTCAGGCTCAAACAAAAAAATTATTAAATTGCATTTTGACAAGTGTCAATTTTTTCATACTAAAGTAAAGTACTCAAGTCACTTGATTTGTCTTGGTGAATTGGGGGTTCAAAAGGTTAAGGTTGAAGTTATTTCACAATTTCCCCAACCATTGGATGTTAATTGGTTATGAACTTTCTTGGGCTATTAGATATACATCAAAGGATGTAGCAAAAATGCCAAACCTTTGACCTAATTGACAAATATTCATATTCACTAGAAATACATATTGGGTGAAGCACATGAATAAACATATTCAGAATTGATAGTTTGACTCATTTTTACACCCATTTTGTGTTGACCTATTCAAAGGTGACTTTTCCAATTGCATATGGATTAAAACACATAGTTAGGACTAACATTTACCCAACTTGATGATGATGGTCAAAAGTTTAAGGTGACTTATGCCAACGGGTCCAACAACAATATGTAGGCAAAATATAATTCATATGAAGGGGAATGTTTCATCATTTTGATGTTTTCTTTATGGTAGTCTACTTGCATTGGTTACAAACCATGGGCCACTAATTTTTTATTATGAAAGTCAACTAGGTAGGCAATTATCATGTAGGAACACAATTTTGATGTAGTTCATCGAATTGGTAAGGTTAATCGCAATGCCAATGGGTTAAGTTGAAACCCAAGTTTCAAGGAAAAATATACCATTGGGACTCATTACAATGGTGATGTGGATTTGGGGGTAGTTTTTAGTTGTCATGCCTTTACATACTTATGCACCTTGTTGGGATGTTTTAAGGATATACTTTAAATTAATATGGGTAATGGGGAGTCCCATGATGTGGATATTGAACCAACGGGCATAATGTTTTGGATATTTATGAAGATGCATCTATTAATAAGCAAAACAAATTCAGTTATATTAACACCCAAACATTGTGATTGCATTGTGCATAAGGCCAAGTGGTTCAAGTGGGAAATCGATTATTCCCTATGGGCATGGACAAATGGACAAGTGTGGGTTATGCCTTACCCAAAAAAATGTAAAAACATTGTGTGGCATGTTCATGAATAGTAAAGCCATTTTAAGGTTCAACAAACCTATAGTTTGTTCCATGCATAATATTGGTAGTGAAGGATGCAATTACATGTTCAATAATTTGTTTCATGGTGTGTGATCAAGTGCAAATGTCATTTAATGCACCTACATTTCAATTACAATCATTGCCCATGTAAAATCACAAGATCCAACAACCTAATTACCACCAAAGAAAAGGTTGTTGAATGTTAAAAAAAAAAAAAAACAAAAACAAAAAAATGGAGAGACTTGAAGGTAAGTTTTTTTGTCTACCAAATGTCATGTTGTAACTACCGTCTTGCATCAACTATTATCCTACAATAATTGTCGTCTTGCAACAACTATCATCTTGCAGCAATTATCATCCTTTGTAATCCTAAAAAAGACCCACATCTGCTTGCAGCCTCTTATAGCTATTACCTACTGTCTATAACGCTTACAAACCTTTGCAATTGATGCCTACCATTTGTAGTGCTTATAGAACCTATGTCATTGTTGCCTACTATGTACAACAACTTTCCACTTCCTTTAAGCCTCACATATTAAAATTATATTTTTGTTGTTGCCCTCTAATGGCAATTACTGTCCTATGGCAAAAGGTATTCCTATTCTAGAAACTAAAACATAAAACGAATGGCATATAAATCTTATAGAAAAAATGAAAAACTAATACATAATAATAATAAAATTTATGTAATATTAATATGAATTATTCTCTCCCCTTTTTCATACTTCAAATAGATTCAAACACCAACAAGAACTGTGAGAAGCCATCAACCATTTTCCATTACAATGATAGAAATACATTATACTTCCATACTCTCCTCTTTCTCCAATGTTACATAGACATTTTTTCCCAATAATACTTTGTCGCAACCCTAGCCTTGGCTTGCGACCAAGACAAGGGGGGTTGCAAGCGTGCGAGCCTATAAGTAGACCCGGGAGTCATATCACATGCTCCCGGGAGTGCAAAGAGTGTGAGGGAGTGAACCCTCACACTCCCAAGTGAACTCCCACGTTGGGAGTTGGTGAGAGTGGAGTCCCAAAAGGACTCCCGAAAGTTCAGAGAGCGTTTTGACGGGTCAAAACTCCATGGCTGGTTGCGCTCTTTATATCAATGGAAAGCTCTTGAAGTGTAGATGTCCAAAATGGGCTCACATTGCTCATTTGGACATCTGAAACGCAAGTTATGGCCAAAAGAAGGCCCGGGAGTCGAACTCCCAAGAGTCCGCCGGTTTTGACTCCCGATCACTAAAAGTCGGGAATCGACCCGAAATACTTGGGTGCAGAAGACGTGCGACATACCGTTGGAAAGGTCTCGACGAGACCTACAACTTTTCTTCAGACGGCGAGTCGATCGGAGGTCTGCTCCGAAAGTTACGAAGCCTCAAAGTCGCAGGAGTCCCGAAAATGCGCGATTTCGGGACTCCCACGCGGGAGTCCCGGGAGTCCCGGGACAAAATGGCCATTTGGATGCCACCCCCGCCGCGAGCTGCAGAGTATACTATAAGGGGGAAGGTGGTGGCTTCCCCCAAGTCCGGGCCGTGGTGAGTCTTGTGTGTCCGTGTTGCCCGTGGCTCGTCCTAGCACCAAAGGTGCTCTAACTATGCACTAACCACTTTGTGTGGGTTTTGTGCAGGCCCGTGTGAGTGAATAAGCTTGTCACATCTTCCTAGTCCTATCCCGGAGCTCCAACACGCCCCTCTACCCCTCCAAGTGTTGTGAGCTAGGGAGCGGCTCCAAGTTCCAACTCCTTCCGCATTGTCACATACTTGGACCCTCAAGTGGGTCCACAAGGAACTTGGGAGCGCGTCATACTTTCCTAGCAACATCCAATCTAAAATAATCATAATGCAACCAAATGATCCACAAATCCCCTTTCATCCTCCTCCAAGGATAAATAAAGAATTAACGAAAGTTGCCCACAACACATGTGGGTTTCCTTATCTTCTTTTCCTTGTCTTGATATTTTCCACACATTTCATTAGTTGGTTGGAAAACAAATAAAATCCTTTTCCTTCATAAAAACCCCCGTATGATTAGTGGATTACCACCAACCATTCATCTAACTAATCACATTAATTTTATCCTTTGGTAAAAGATGGTAAGTTACTACCACTAGTAACGCTTTAGTTATTAGGATGTCCATGGCACTAATTAGCCTACGAATTTCTACCCTTTACAACCCATCATGGGGCTTAGGTATTAATGGAATTTGGATTTTGTCGACCATTGATTTGAACAATATGAAATAACCAATATGTTTTGGTCATGATCAATTTTTTCTTGAAGTGGTTAAAGTTGGTGCCATTGTTAAATTGTAGTAGTTAAGGTGTTGTTTATGCATTCTTGGACACAATATTCATTAGGATTGGAACTTTAATTAAAAAATTCACTGACCAAAGTACAAACTTTCGTGAAAAGTTCCAAGTGTGAAAAAACATTGATCAACTGCACAAATCCATGAAACCATTTTAAAACAAATGAAGTAATGAAACAAATGGTGTAGACGATGAAGAAAGGTTTGGGAAAGTACGGGCTTCAAAAAGACCATATTAAAAATTCAAACCTACATGGTTTACCATGGGATATAGGTTCAATCAACAAGTTTTTCTTGTATCCTTTTCACCACATTTTCCATTGTTTGGCGATGAGCCCAAACTATCAACATTAATCAACATGATGCAATGGTTATAATTAGTTTGGATGATTCAAAAATGTGACTTTAAGCATGTGAACAACAAACAATCTTATTATGACTTGCAATGCTAATGGATATGAAAAATTTGCTTTAACACCAATACACATTACATTATGCCATGTTATTCAAGGAAACGGTTATTAACCTACCAGGGATTATGTATACCTACAACAAACAACATCAATTATGTTGGATATAATTGTGGGATGTGTTATTTTTCATGTGCAAGAGGTATTCCGTTGTGAATTATTGTTCTTGGAAGGCCGATATGGTTAAACACGGAAGGACCATGTGCCAAATTGTGCATTATGTCATCTTTTTAATGTCAATGGCCAAATTGACTCCTCTTTGGCTAGTCCCTACCAACTTTCAATGTATGTTGTGCGGGAAAATTTTAGGGTTAATAATTATATTGGTGTGTGATTAATGTTTACAAGGTTGGCATGGGATCCCTAACATCACCCTTGAATGGTGTATTGATCAGACAATGGTTTTACTTTCGATGCATGACATAAACATGGGGACTTTTATAGTTATGTAGTAAGGAAATACCTTAATAGTTTTTTCCCCATGATGATGCACATTTACCTAAGGATTTGAAGGGCTTATAATTAAGCAACTAATGATGGGGCTGACATTTGCTCCCAAACTTTTAATCTTTCCACCTTAAAATTAAGGTGTTAATTTGTGGTGGATTTACATGAGGTATTCCTTACATTATTATGTGTCTTAAGAAAAATTTAATCCTAAATATGGGGGCAGTTTGGAGATGATGTAGCAGTAGGATGGTTTTTGTCATTTGTGATGTGTGTGACTAAACAATGATAGTTGTAGGTATCAACTTGGTAATGCATGACAATTGTTAAAAGTGTTAGTTTAATTACCCAATTATGTTTTAATTATGTTAATGCTAAGTTGCGTTATCATAATTAATTACATTTTAACTTGGAACTAGTTCATGTGTGAATGGGGTTTGAGTTATTTAATATTTGAAATGCAATCCCAAGTCATGGGTTTTTAAATCACTTTTGGTGATTTGAAATTCCAAAATACATAGTGTTTTAATTTGTGATTTTTTTGGTTTTAGGCTTGGATTTTTGCTTGTTTGTATTTGATTCATATTTTGATTTGGAAATGATGATAATGCATCATTAAAATGGTTTTTGTCATTTGTGATGTATGAGTAGACAATGATAGTTGTAAATGTTGAAATGTTAACAAACAATGGCATTTTTCACCAAATACATTACCATATCAAGAATAAAAATGTCTTTTGCCTAGACAATAATGAATTATGCCCAAAGAAAAAAATCACTACCTTATGACAATTGACCTCATGAACAAGACAATTGACATAATCTAGTTTTTCAAAGATGTCATATGGTACTAGATAAATGTCTTAAGCCTTGGAGATGAATTGCACCCTACATATCTTACACAACAATATGAATGATACTTGGAATATAAATATAAATTTGGAATTAAAATATATGTATTTTAAAAAAATGTGTTCAAACCTAAGCCAAGAAATTATATTTCAAATCAATATCAAAGTTTTGCCCAACAAATTGCACATAAGGTTATAATATTCTTAAGCAATTTGGCTTATGACTTGAACATTTTGGATTAAACATCTTTCCATAAGACATGGCCTATTATTCTTGGATTCTAATTTGACCTTTTTAATATTTTGTAACCACACAATTGTTTATGCATTGTTGTTCATCCATAATTGAATTGAAACAAGTTTATCACTAATGGTCCATTGGTGGTTGTTGGGTCACCTAAACCCATACACCACTGTTTGATTATGCAGCTCCCTTGCAACCCAAATTTTACACCAAATATAGCAATGCCCATGTGTGCCTCCCCCCAAATGGATTCAATTTCTAGGTGTTACACAAGTTTTGTTATGCAATTTGGATCAATGTTGGGCGATTATCTAATATTTTTAATTGATTAGAGCTTTAGCTTTTTGAAAAGATTGGAAATGTAAAAGCCTCCAATTCAAAAAATAAATAAAATAAATCATTTGATATTATGTCATTGAGTTGTATCCCAAGAAAGATTTAGCATGAAATGGTGATAAGTTTTTAAAACAACTTTCAACAAGCAAGAAATTAATTTTAAAAATGTTAAAGTCTAAATGTATGAAAAAATAAATTTATTTCAAAATATAATAAAATATTTTAGAAACAATGGGAACATTTTGACACAGTATTTTATTTTGAAAAATATTTTTTTCACATTTTGGTGAAATTTTGCACCAAAAAAAATGTTGTTCCAATTGGGTTCTATTTATTTGAGAATAAATTAACTTGCAACTATTTGAAAGTTTTCATAATTAAATATCCTTTTGTGTCGATTTTCCCATGAAATAACTAACAAATAATTGGCAATTTGATAAAAGTTTGTTGGATGACTTTTTAAATTTTTTGAGAACTTTGGTTAATATATTGAAATTGCATTTCATAATCATATTTGAAAATTTTAACTCAAAACAATCCAATCTTGAAATACACAAAAAAATATATATAAATTATAAATTATAAAAAATTATAAAATTATAAAAAATTATAAAATTATAAAAAAAACTATTAAACGTGGTGTTGTTTTGTTTATTTTAGAATTGAAATGAGTGAGAACTCTTTGTTTGTTTTTTAAAACCCAAACGCATTCTCCGTAACAACCCTCCTTATGTTCAAATTTCAAGGTAACCCCATATTTTATTTTGTTCATGTATCCAATGGGTTTGTAGTCTTTCAAATTTTTTGCATATATCATCATGTTGGATAAGTTGAATTGCTAATGAAATATGAAGTTCACCTAATACGTTCAATAATCAACACAAGTCCTTAACGATTTTTAGAATTCCTTAATGTTTTATAGAGGTTTGAATTCTCGGATTGCCCACCATGATGAACTTCAAGGATTGTGTCACAATCATTAAACATGTAAACGAAATTATCAAAAATATCCTTGAAGAATATGGTTTTAAAATTTTAGAATCTTCTAGAAAGGTCTTTAGGGATGTGTTTATAAGTTTTAAAAATTTCCAAAAATATCCAAGGCAAATGCATAAAATTTTCTAGAAACATTAACTTGGTATTTCTAGAAGATTAAGCCAATGAAAGCTCCTAAAGGAATGAATAATATAAGTTTATAAAATACTTAATTCAAGGAAGCTTCTAAAATCAAAATTGATAAATTTTTATAAAAGATGCAATTAATGGGTATTTTTAGAAAATTTAGTTGACAAAAAAAACTAGAGTATCTGATTAGGGGAAACTTATAATTAGCAAAAACTTTTAAATATTTATAAAAGGTTTAATGGAAAAACTTTCTAGTAGGTTGATTTTAGAAAGTTCTATTGGATAGTATAAAATAAAGGTTTCAAAGGCATTACCCCTTAATTTCATCAATGCAAGATGTGATTTTTGTGCTTTTAATCCATCTCATGCTTAATTTGCAATAAATTTATTTGGTTTTTGTTCATTATCGAATTATTTTGTTTGTCAAATCCATATAATCTTTCTCAAATTATATATCATATTGTCCTCAATAAGTTTTCCCACACATACATTCAAAAATATTATGTTCACATCACATACAACTTGCATAACAATGATGTGAATTTTTTGTCTATTATAAATATAATTCACTATTACTGTGATTTTATTTTTTATATGTTCTATTAATGGAATGTGAGCTCCATAAATTATTACATGAATGTTAAGTAACCTATTTAGTCTTCAAAAATATTTATGATTTGTTGCAAATCTTCTATAATAGGAACACTAATGTATTTGTTCAACATTGTGTCTCTATCAATGATGACATCAACCCCTATGTCAACATATTTTTGAATGGTTGTTGCACCTACATTGAACCAATGTGCCACATATCAGTTTCATTCTATTCATGAAAAAATATGTATCTAACAATAGTCACAATCTTTCTAATATCTAATTATGGGTTGAAACAAGTCAAAGGAGCCACAAAGGCCGTAAAATGTCAAATTTTGTCATTAAAATCTAGAGATTTATTTATTTTTCCATTTGAAAGCATGGTAATTGTTGCACATTTTTATTTTTTTTAACACACATGAATGTCAAAAAGCTCAAATTAAAAGTCCATTTGAAACAACTTAAAGTTTTGGTTTGGTTGAGGACTTTTGAAAGTGAAACATTTAGTCATTAAAAAAGGACATTCAAATCATGATTTGAATCATAGAAACTCCCAGGAATCTATACATTTTTACAAATTCATTAAGGAAAATTATATTATTGGGGCAATTATAATCATTTCTCATAACAAGTTGCCATCATTCAAAAAATCATTCGTATGAAAAAGTTGTTTTGGGCAAAAATGACATATAGGACTAATGTAAAGTAATGCTTGCAGCTCCTTTGATCTCATTTTGACCCTTATGGCTTAATAAAATTTAAATAATGAGATTGCAAGAAAGGTGGTAGTTTCAAACCCAAATTATTGAAAATTATTTCATAGTATATCATTTGTATTTTTTGTCTAACATCTCAGCTATGGTATGCCACCATCTCTACAAGCTACTCCAAATGTATGTATTGTTTTGACTCTTTCCACCACAAACAAGGAGGATGTATTCTTTCCAAGCTTAAAAATGGCCCAAATAAAGAATTTCCATTCCAATTCAATGTTCATTTTGAAAAAAAAATGCAATGAACATATGATTTTTTCAATCAATCATTGCCCAAAGTAATTGATCATAGCATCCAAATATAACCTAACACATGCATTATTCATGGTGATGAAAAAATCTAAATCCCTGAACAAAAAAACTACCACTTCAATATCAAATCTACAACTTTTGTATACTACATGTTTTCAAAATGTGTCAATGTAAGAAGAAAGTTTCAAATATAGTTTATTGCACATCATTTGAAAAACAAATTCACTGACAAGACTAAATTTTGCATTGAATAGATTCAAGGAGAAGCATATGAACTTTATTTAAAGCATTGGGATCTGTTATGTGTTTTTGTTGCTGGAAAGGCCTTAGGCCCTAGGGAATAATTTGTAATTTTGTTTATATATTCCCCCTTTCTTCCCATTTGAGGCAACAAATGGTAATGTTGAACACATATGCACATTGAAGGCAAACAATTTGACAATGCAATTGGGGCCTACCAAACAAATTCAATAGGCTAACATGAATTCATTTTCAAAGAGGCATGTGCGTTTAGGCTTTTCAATGTAAACATTCAACAATAAAGTTCAAACTTCTCACTTGTTTTGGGAAAGGCAAAATGTCATTGAACTATGCATAGAAGTCGTATGAATTATCATGGAGACCTAAAAAGTTTGGTGAATTTTGCTAAAGAACGAGATGTTAATCAAATAACAAAAGTTACATGGTACATTTATAATAAATGCACCACAATAGGAACCATGAACAAGTCAAGACCAATCAATTATGTTTTTAACCATTATGTATAGTTTAGGTTTAGCCATTAAGTTTAATCACTAGATTTAGCCACTAAGTTCAACTTAAGTTTAGTCACTAAATATAATAATTATGTATAGCCTAGGTTTAACCACTGTGTTTAGCCATTAGATTTAGCCTATATTTAGCCACTATATTTAAAAATAAAGTTAACCTATGTTTAATCACTATGTTTAACCCTTGAGGTTTAATGATTATGCTTAGGCTTTAAGTTTAGCCCAAGACTTAATGATTATGTTTAACCATTGTATTTAACCATTAAGTTTTAAAAATAGGTTTAACAATTATGTTTAGCCACTATATTTAATCATTATTTGTTTAATCAAGGTTTAGTCATTATGTTTAACTATTAAATTAAGCCATTAGGTTTAGCCACTTGATTTAGCCATCATGTTTAACTTAATTTTAACCAGTAGGTATCACCTAGATTTAACCAAGTTGTGTTTAGTGATGTGAAATAAATGTGTAAAATAAAAAAACTTGACAAAAGTTGAACACTTTTGATGTTGTAGTCCATTGGTAAAGATAATGTTTATCATTGTGGAGGTTTGGGGTTCACTCCTTATACTTTCAACCTATGTGCATGCTTAGAAGGCTTGCATAGGTAAATTAAATTAAGGTAATTTAGTGAGGTTAAGTTAAGTTAAGTTAGGTACCTAGGTTAGGTTAGGTTAACACCAACCTACCTAAGTGTTTTTTTTAACCTACCCAAACCTATTTATTACTTACCTACCTATTTACATACCTACCTATTAAAATTTTTAAAATAATAATTTAAAATGATTTTAATTTAGGTATGAATTCAACCTAGTTAAATGGTCCCTAGTCGAATGGTGCACTATCAACTAATCAAATAATTAGTTATTATGTAAGTCAAAATGATGAAGTCCAAGTTGATTTGTCTAGATTGTTAAGGTGGTCTTTTTAACGCCTGTCATTTTGGGTATTTTTGCATTAGAAATCCTAGTTTAAAAATATGAATTATACCACTGATCCAAATTCAATGTAGACCCATAATCATCATCAAATTGGCGATCATTTTGAATATGATTACACCATCCTTTCAAGTCTTCGAGATCATGTGCAAGTTGTTTTGCTTCTCATTAGCTCTAATATGCAAATGTGAAAATACATATATAATCCTAAGGATATGATTATTTGAATGTGTAACATTTTTTATGACTATTTGCAACATGTTGACCATGTTCAATGGTAGCTCATGTACATTGTAATCAAGGCCTTGTTTGATTTGGATCAACCCATGTTCCACATCTACCATTGCTCCAATCTTGATTAAAAATCAAGCCCTAATAAGACATCATAATTGTTAATATCAACCACCATGAAGACTGTATTGCAAGTTGTTTTTCCAATTCACACAAGTAGCCCCTCAATTTTTCCCATTGCTTGTGTTACCACTCTAGAAATAGTCTCGTAAGATTTTAATCTAATCATGAGGTGCGTGATCCCTAGCTCCCTTACCACAATGGCCACCAAAATAGACATTGAAGCTCCCATGCCTATTAAACCTTCCACAATGTGATTCTTGATTTCTACCAACAATCATAGAATTTTACTTATGTGATTTTTGTTGACATTAATTATTTGCACAATTGGCAAGTTTGGGGCCACTATAGTTATTGGTGTAACATTTTGTTCTTATTTCTTTCACCTCCTAGCCAACTTGACCAATCCTTTTAAGTATTCAATTATCATGTTATGGTAAATTTGGTTATACGGGTGATATCTTCGCCTTTATGAAATGGGTTAATATCTTTGATCTTATTATTATCTTTTTTTGAAATCCAATTCCTATTTTTCTCCACCATGTGGTTTTGTCCTTTGGAGGATATGAATTTTTTATTGCTTTAACAAATGTATCAATAAGTAATTAATGCCCATGAACAGTAGTGTGAAAGAACAATTCATGGTTGTTTCCACAAAATTTGTTTAGTTGAATTTGTTATTTCTTCATCATCAATCACACCTCCAAATAATTAGTAGCTACTCCTAGCTTGGAATATTTCTTCTTCCAACATTGTTCTTTTGTATGTCCATATCCATTGCAAAAATTGGACCATGATCTAGAATTTTCCAATTTATGTAACCCCCCACATTTTTGACAATTTGGTCAAAGGTAGCATATTAAAGACAATCAGTGGCTACATATGCAACACATTTGGCATACATTGAAGTCGGTAAACCTTGCCATTGGTGCTTCTACCTTTGTTTGGAGATTCGTCTACCTCCTTTGCAAACTAATCAATGATTCATTTAATACTTGTACTTGTTTTTCAACAATTGATCCTCTTCCATTCATGAATTCATCTTGCTCCTCCTTAAGGGGCTTTCATACAATGTTTATCCTAATTCTCCAAACACTTTTTCTACTTCCAAAGTAGTAGCCAATAAAGATTCCATGTTGACATAATCCCTAACAACACATAACTTCTTGATTTCCAACTTCAATTTTGACAAAAATATCTATTGTTATTCCACTTCTTTAATTTTTCCTCTAATGAACAACTTTTCCAACTTGTACTCGTTGCTTCGACTTTTGATTGACTATTTCAAGCCTTACCTTAATTTCCTCTAAATCTACAACCACATACTTCTATTCCATGGTAGGCTTCAAGGTAGCCCAATCTAAAAGAGCAAAATCAATCCTTTTATACCAATATTTTAACTTTCCTTTTAAAGTGAGGTGTGCAATCTCAAACAACATAAACTGAGCATAATTATTCTTTTTTTGCAGCCATTTCCAATCATTTAAACTTTTTTCCCAAAATAATTCGTCCATGCACTTGGGGTTGGTCATCTTGTCAAACTCCTAAAATTACATCTTCAATACAATTTTATATCTTGATTTGGATCATCACTAATCATAAGGAAAGATCCAACAAAAAGTTGTTGCAACCCATATTGCATTTTATGTTCATGTTCAAAATTTCAAAGTTACTTTCCTTTTGAATATCTCCCCAATTTCCAAACTAAAGTTATAGATTCTACATTTGTATGTTCAACCCTACCTTGTCCTCTATCACAAATAATTCATCTACTATTGGAAAAAAAATCACACTTTGTGGTGTGGTGAAATAGTAGATATAGGCACGCCTAAACCCTAAACCATACTCATGGAACTATATTAGCCTTTTCATGTAATCCAATACTAATGGAGTTGGACAAGTATGGAAGAGAAATAGTATATGGTTTGTTGGTTGGTGAAAGTAGTCCAACTTTTGATTCCAATTCCAATCTTAAAACATATGTGAAATTTGTATACAAACCATTGTGGGATACATGGATAACTAGATCTCCAACTTGTGCCCTATTTGGAATCAATTCCACGATGTTAAAACACAAAATCCTTATAATTGCAAAATAATTGCTCCCATTTTTGATAAGATGTTAAATCTAGAAAATGGAAAATCAAACTCACTTATAAGCAAAACCTCATCCCTATGTTGAGCTTCCTCCAAATCCTCCCTTCTATTTGGATCCATGGTCCAGCCTTTGATGTTCCACTTTATCTATGCCACCACAACCAACCATTGTCCACAATCTTAATAAACTCTATCCAATTCTTAGAAAGAAATCTTCTAATACCAAAATAGAAGTTATGTACACCTCTTTGAATGTTATTGAATTCATCAAGAATTCAAAAAAAGAACCTATTCTTACACCATATGGACATAATTCACACAATTGCAACATCAATCATTTTTCAAATGTTATTAACCTACAACAAACAATCACATTCACATGCACCAAAGTGAAGAAAGTTCCATCAATTACTCACTTTCTTGTTGCCTTCAACTTTTGGTAGTTTGATTTGCTTTTCATTAGGTATTCATCTTGGTGAAATTCCATCGTACTCCATTTCATCCCACAATTGCCACCTAGTCCACTTGCTTGCATTTCTTGAACTTAGTTTGCTATTGATCCCTGAAACCCTATTTTTTTCCCAACCCTACGTTAAAACCCAGACCTTGTTTTATTTTAATACCTTGCTAGGGTATTGATTTAGAGGTTTGATTCTCAATCTAACGAGAATCACAAGAAAAGTTTCATACAAGGTATCACCAAAGGTGATACACATTAGCCTTCAAGATGAGAATTTGCTTGAAACCTTAGTCAATTTTCACTATTTGTTTTTGGGTGTACTTGCTTAACACTGGCCAGCACGCACCAGCACACCATCCACTAGATGTTATTATGATATATTTTGGAGGAACTTCAATGAGTTGATATGCGATTTCACCATGGTAACCCATTTTGTAAGGTATAGGTCTTATATGTAGGTTAAGGTAGGAAAAACAGGTGGCTACTTGGTAAGTAGATGGCTTATACATAGATAAGGTCCGCTTTTAGTTTTTACTACCTACCTACTAAAAGCTACAAAGTGGGTTGTTAGAAGGTTGGGAGAAATAATGGCAACTGAGCTACCCACCATGGTTAGCTATGGAACTTGAATCCAACAGAAAAATTGTTTCCTGTCTAGCTACCATCCATCCTTCATGCTGCACTGGTGGGTGCTGGGAACAGATTTGATTCCCATTTAAAACCGTGGGATTTGCAGTTTGATTCCCAAAACATTGCAAAATTGTATCAGATCAGTACAGGCAACACAGATTTCCTTTCTACTTACCCTTGAAGTCTGAGCCCAACACCTCCTTGAACTAAGGACACCCATCATAAGAATAGTTTGATGATTTGCTGCTAAGGTTTTGCTGACCAACTTAAGGGTTGCAACTTAAATCCAGCAGTGTCAAACGATGTACCTGGGTGTCATGCATAAGAAAGACAATTGCAGCAGAAAGATATGTAAATTCAGAAGTCAGTTTGGGGAGATGAATAGATACAACATCTGATTGATAAACGTGATCCAAAAAGTACCCACTAGTGATGGTGTGGCATATAGGCCTGTGCATGGTATATAATCTGGTTTATGCCCTTGTATTGGAAAAAAGACCTTGCCAGTGGTGTACCATCCCCGTGCCAATACCATCCTGGATATAAGGACATTAGATACTATCAGTTATAGGCCAGTTTCAATACCAAGTGTATACTTGCCACACACAAGCCAGAAATCAATCTTGAATCCAATACTGGGATCAATATAAAAGTTTTTAAAAGTACTCAATACCAGGAAGAGGCTAATGTGAAATTCTTTAAAAGTACCCAATACCAGGAAGAGGCTAGTGTGAAATTCTTTAAAAGTACCCAATACCAAGCCCAGCTTTCATGGTGAAAAGTCAAGAAAGGTGTTGTTGGTTGGGTATTGAGTTTTGAACATACCAGCCTGGTCAAGGTATTGGATTATTATTGTTATTTTTCACACTGAGCTGCTCTACTGGTATTGCGTACTCTTAAAAAGTTTCACATCAAATCTGGTAACAAGGCTTGTCTTACCTCAGGTCTCTACCAGACTGGTCCTTGGTCCGTGCTTACCAGTGCTCATACTTGATACCAGGCGCAGACCTACATACCAGACCAACACTGCTGAATTTACATACCAACTTCTGAAAACCTGATTAGCTAATTTGGGACTGTCAACTGGTCTGTCCTTTCCACCAATCCACCATATTGCAGAACTCAGCAGATAAGAGAGAATTAAAGACTAAACGTGTGCAAATCATAGCAGTAAATTAGGCCCCCTGACAAAAGATTAATGAACCTAGTACCCTTGTGATCAATGCTCACCTAAATCCAGATTAATTAATTAATTACTTAGCAGTTTTGGCAGCTGATCATCATAATCCTACATGAGTCTGCTGCAGTAAAGCACTGCTAAATTAGATATGCATTAAAAACTAGAATCACAATGTTCACAGTGGATTAAATCCAAGCTTCATGGGAGTAGAGTTTATATAGTTTATAACTTTATTACACGTGAAAGGAGCTGCATGGTATGTTTAATGTTGGTGCAGCTGCCTTCTGCTGCAAAGAGCCATCAAACTTCACAGACTTCTGCACCTGTGCTGGGAAGAGTAAATTACTTTCCTTTTGGGACGGACTGAAAGACATTCATTCCAGGCTTCATTCCAATTATGGGCACACGCTTCAAGATCCGGCAACCCATGCTTTGTTGTTAAATATGAGGAGTTTTGAATCATCATGCATGGAGATTCTTTGCAATCACAAAATGACCCAAAAAAGAGATCTGCAAAATTTACATATTTTTCAATCTAATTAACTTGCCAATTTATGGCAACAAAAGCTCCATAACCAGGAGGAACTTCAAAAGGAAAAACAGAATGGAGGGACAAAGGGTCTTATCTTGAAGAGCAAAGCAACCAGCCACCTTTGTGCCATTGATTCGAAGCATGTTAGGACTAAGTTTTGGATGAACTTAAACCAAGAGTTGCCATCAAGTTTCACCTTGGTAACCTATGTGGTATGTCATAGGAGATTTGGGTCCTGTACATAGATATGTAGGTAAAATTATTTGTGAATCATAGTTAAGTAGATGCATGTAAATGGGTAGTACATAGGTAATGACTAGTAGGTTTTGTTAGTAGGTAGGAAGGTAAAATAATAGGTGGAAACTAGGTGGGTAGATCCATGTAGGTGGTTTGTAGACATGTAAGGGTTAGTGGGTAGATGCATATAGATGGTTAGCACCATTGTTGGTTGGTTATTGAGTTTTGATCTAGTTATCAACTTGGATCTTGATAACCGATCGAGTGGTTATTAATTGTTTTGATAATTGGATAGTAACCTAATTGTTTGGTATTAGTGTTTTTCTTGGTGAATTTTTGTAGCTTGAAAAAAAGAAAAAAAGTGTTTTTAAGGAAAATTTTCACCAATTTTTGGAATAAAAACAATTGAACTACCCACGTCTAGACCTAGGTTTTCTTAGATCACCATTTGTATCAACACTTTTGTAAAAATGCTACAAAAACTTAAAAATAATCATCATTTTATGTTATTTAATGCTAGTGATCCTTGCTAGTAGACCTACTTGAAAATTTTGAAAAAAAACCTTGTTTGGTATTGAGTTTTCAAATTTTAATAACCTAACTAGTCAATCTAATTATCATGTAGGTAGGTTGTCAATACTAAAATACTAAACAAATTTATGATATAAAATATGAAATCAAAATAAATAAAAATAAAATAAAAAGCCATATAGGATAACTAATGATTAGCAACCAATTATTTGATACCTTAACTTTATGCATAATCAATGGTTATTACTTTATAGGATTGATGATTTAATCGACACCAATTTTTTTGATAATGGGTGAACACTAGTGGTGGCCATATATGTGGTTTTGTTGAGATATCAACATGCACATTGATTGGATATGCAAAAAATCATGTCAAAATTTTGTATTTTTTTTCTTAATCACTTTTATACATAACCGATAGAGGTTTCCTAGATGAATAACCTTACTATGATCATATCCATAGGGACATCAACCTTTAGATAACCATAGTCACTAATTACAATATATAGATGATCAAATATGATTTATGTATTTGGAATAGGGTTTAGGGGTGGGGAGCAAAAGGAAGTTTTCTAGCTTTGCCCAAAAAAATTGTTAATATCTTTTGTTAATGAATTATTGATGGACAAAATATACACTTCTAGAAGAAAACAATTTACAAAAAAAATTATTATTTTTATGCATGTGTGTGCAAACTAAACATAATGTATAAATTCAAATTCAAAAAATATCAAAACACAAAAATGAATGACATGAGGTTTTTTGGCTGAGACATGAGCTCTCAAGTACTACTTTGCAGGGTCTTGACATCAATTTGTTCACTGCTTTTTTTGGCAACCAAAAATATCCACAGCGAATTGTGCAAAGGGGTTTTTTGGGGGAGAAAGAAGCAGAAGTCACCATACTTTGAGGAAAAAATCAGTCAGAAGTTGTCATACTTAGACATTAAATTTGTGGAAGTTGCCAAAAACAAAACAGAATTCTACTCCTTTTTTTTTCTACTTTCTTGTCTGATGATCTCTAGCCAAATTTGGCTCATTCTCTTGGGGATGATTGATTGCCAATCCAAAACTTGACAAGAATGAAAAAAAGTAAACCCTGAACTAGTTGCAGTGTTTTGTGAGCTTGAACAATTTCTATCATCTAGGTTAAAAAGGGATTCTTACAATTTTCTTCTCAATGAAAGGACATAGATCAGGCTCTTAGATTCTCAACCTACTTTCTCAAACCAGCTTGATGTACATACATTGTTGTACATGCTCCCTTTCGAGACTGTTAAATTGGTAACACACTTTTAGAGAAGCTCTAAATGGTGCTCAGTATGTGACTCAGGAAAAATATTTCTGACATCGAAGTTTAGTTCTTTACTTTTTTCCAACCCCCACCAAAAAACTAAATCTGGGGACTGCAATGGGTGGGCAGACTACTGATAGCAAACCACCTGGACCAATTATTATAGTTAGCCAATCAAGAATAGGGAGCAGCAGTCAGATCCTATTTAGTACACTCTTCACGGCAGTGAGACCAGGTTTAATACGCTTTACCGTGCCTTTTACAAAGATCAGCATCCAGTGGGAAAATACTGAGTCAAAACAACATGTTCGACTTGTCTTCATCCAATTTTATTTTGTTGGGTCACATATCGAGCACCATTGGAGCTGCTCTTAATGTGTTTGAATCTGGTAACACCAAGTTATAATATGCACTTAATTGGATTTGATGACTCACAAACTTTGCATGGTGGTGCCAGCCATCAATCAAGCACTTGTTGTGTTTGCTCAAAAAGCCATCCATGATGGGTGCCACTTACATGGCCCAAATTGAGACTAGCTTTGGGGTAAGTACTGCATATCACCTGACCATTCTAGAAGTATCATATGTATGGGAAAATGCGCCCAAATTAGAAGTGCTCAAGTCGTTGAGTATTTGAAAGCCAGTATGAATGAATGATGATGACTCATGAGTGGCCACAATATTTTTGAAATTTAGTAGGTCAACTCTGTCTAGTAAACATCTAAAATAATTTGTACATTGAAAATTGCTAGTTGGGCTGTCAAAGTAGTACTTGAACAAAACAAAAAAGTCCCAAGTTCCAATGAAACCAATTCAAAATTTCAAATTGAAATCAAGGTTTTTGCCTCCTCTCAATTAGATTCATGGCAGAACTTATCATTGTGTCTCTCAATTCCATGCAGATTGCCGACTTTTGCAGACTTATAAAATCATCTAAGCAGGGTTTTTTGATATAAATTTGAAAAGTAGCGCCAGTGGCAACAAGACTGCCCTCAATTATACCTAAGTGGCTCCTTACGGAAATTTCACATAGGTGGCTTCCTCGCCTTTTGCCAGGTCTTTTTTTTTTTTTTTTGTGTGTGGCAACCTTCACTTTTTCAAAATAGCTGCAAAGTGCCTACTTTTCTTTTAATTTTAAGGTAAGTGCAACTGGCATCAATACAAAATTCTAAGGCAGAATGTGGCTCCCAACTTTTTTTCAAAGGTAGGTGCAATTCGCACCCAGCAAAAAACCTAAATTAAAATCTAACTCCATTTTGTTTTCAAGATAAGTGCAATTGGCATTTAGAAACAAATATAGAGTATAAAGTTCATAGCAATCTTTGAAATTTAAAACAATCAAACCTAAAATTTAAAGTAACACTAACACTTTGAGGGGAAGTTGAACCCAAATCTGAAATTAGACTTTGCCCATTGCAATGCAAAGTCCCACTCACCACGCCCAAATGTTAGTAAAACTCATAAACAAATAAGTATCTTCACCAAACTTTGTCCAAATTGTGAAAATAGGAACACCTGGATAGAAAGAAATTGAACCTTTCAAATGGTAGTACCAATCCACACTTTCGATCCTTCCATGTCATGATTGCATCTTGATAAAAAAAGTTTTTGTGTGCATAAAACTTTTGTGCAAATATTCCAAAAATTGTGTCCAAATTAGTTCCAAACTATTGTGTAACTTATCTTTCATGAAGCCAAGCATTGAAAATGTGCATTTGTCTTCCAAAGATCCAAAAATTGAAGAACTCACTTAGCCGATTAGTTAACAAAGTATTGTTGTTGATTGTAACCCACATCTTAGTCAATGGATTATTGTCAAAAGGTTCATCCATAGCCTTCGGTGCATGTGATTTCATCATAAGCTTGAATATGCTCATTTGCAAATCCAAATGTTGGCACTTAGAGGTTTTACAACTTGCAAATGTGAAGGTCTCACATTTTTTGTCTCACAATAATTTTTTTGATGATCGCAAAATGGAATGAGAAAATGTAATCTACATCATGTTGCATCCAAAATTGTGGATATTTAATGCCAAGGCAATTCATCAGCTTAAAATATGCAAAATGTCGATCCAATTTAATCACGCCATATTAATTGTAGTAGAACATTAGGCTTTCACTTGCCAAATGGATGTCAAAAAAATATCTTTGCAAATGGCCTAGTTAATACCAGCAATTGCATTGTAAACATGAGCCTAATAATTATGACCAGTCATTAAAAAAAAAGATTCTGAACTATTGTTCAAATCAATAACCTAGTCTTGAATGATGGTAGCAAAATTGTTTTCAACCACATCACAAAATAGCTAAAAATGTTTACATTGGTAGGAGGTGGCAGGACTAGAATACATAATGAAAACATCAACTTGGCATATCTTCACATCTACCACAAAATCACATATGAACACGTCCCTCCTTTGGGTAAATTTTACTGAAGCATTGACTGCTTCCAACAATGGCAAATGTAAGATAAACCCAACAATGTGTGAACACCACAAAAGAGGTTAAGATTCAACCATGTTTAAATAATAGAAGCATTGTCCTATGCCATCTTCACAATCAGAGTTTTATACTTTGTCAACACACACTTCAAGGGTTCCAATAAGTGATATCCAAAAAAAATTCACATTTTGCAAAATCTTGAGCCCTCTTGTTTTCACAATTTCAAGAAGCTTAATGAATTCCAAATGTTGTTTTAAGGAGCTAGAAAAATAAGAATACAAGGATTGTAAGAGCTTTTCCAACTTAACCACCATCAGAAGATTCGACAAAGCTTGGACAACCAGGTTTGTCCTATGGGCCATATAATGTTGCCCCATCATGTAAGGAAAATATTTCTCCTTCAATTGTTTATCGTTCTAATGCAACAACCCCGAAAAAAGATGCACCATTTGCACCAAAACAAACAAAACATTTAAATGTCTTTTTTTGAATCAGTCCCCTTTGCTACATGAGGGATTGGACAATCATAAAAGTGAATTGTCTTCAATTTCACTTTCTATAACATGCTAAAGTGTCAAAAGGATAGGCATTTGATTCCATGCCTGTATCGCATACACGTGAACAAAAATCTAAAACTAATTATCAATTGTAGTACTTCATATGCATTGAGAAATAGGAACCTTGAACTAACCACAATAGCCCGAGCTTTTTTCAAACTTGTTCATAAATAATTTGCCATTTCCCACCTTGACCTATTAAACCAATGTTTCATGGGATTGTCAAGAACATTGAGTTGTAGAAATAAAATTTGCATTGTTATGTATTCATTTATTGGGCATCTCCAATTCAACAAATGAAACAATAGTGCAACCTACACTATTTTCTTCTTCCTATCCACCCATGTCACACCTTCAACAACTTGTTGTAGCAGCATTTTAGGGCCCTTACCAAAATATAATTTTTCATTTGCAACATTTGTAGTGGTTTTCATGAAATAATGTTCCCTTGCCTTAACTTTTGGCATAAATACCAAGGTTTTGCGATGTACAACATGTTTCCATAGAGAATTAATCTTAGGAATTAATAGATTTTCTTTTCCTTCAATTTGGGCGCATACTTTATAATGAACCTTAACAACCTTGCCATCAACTCCAAGCTCAAATTATACTCATGGAAGTTTCACTACCTAGGTATCTTGAAAATGCATGTTTAATTCAAAGGTTTTTTTTTTAATAGCTCAATGTCCCCATTAGCAACAACATGTCCAAAACCACACAATCAAGTTCAATGGCAAGAGGACCAATAGAGGAGTTAATGGAGGCAACATCCCTTGAGGGATTTTGGCCCCAAAAAGAAATTTGTATTGAAAATTCTTAGGGGGTTGTAGTTTTGCTACAAATTTTGACATGAAAAGGGTGAAAATCCTTTAAGGTGTACCACAAAAGGTGAAAAGGGTTTAATTTTTGTTACAATTTTTTTTTACCCTACATTTTAATCCCCATAAAAATAATGAGTCAAAAGTTTTCAAATTTTTCAAAAGGACTACATTTTAGACCACTATAATTCTAGCTTCCATTATAATCATCCATAAATGTGTCTTTACATGGTAAAAAAAGATAGTAAAAGAAAAGAAAAGAAAAAGACTTTGTGACAAGATTTTGGTACACCCTAAAGAATTTGGACCCATAAGCAAATGCCAAGAATCCAACCAACTTTTTTTTTGACAAAGAGGTCATAGAAGTAATCACCACTCAAAATGGCAAAGTGATTATCGACACAAAAGGAATTGGGATTGAAAATAAGGTGACATCACGAGTTGTTACAATTGTAAAAGGACTAGGCGATTGTCAACAACTTGACGCATGTTACAAGCATATGACTTTGAAAAACAAAAATAATTGCAAAGGGACGAGGCGACACCAAGACTCGGGACAAGGCAATGTAACTCTAGATTTTCAATGATCACAATCTGCAACTATGAAAAAAAATGATGATCAAGCCTCAAGGCTATGATTCAAAAATCTATTGACCCTTCAAATCCTAATGAGAAAGTTTACCACAAAAAAATGTGAATGTTAAACTACAAAGCAAGGATTTTGGGAATGAAATGATGAACATAATGAATGACGAGCCTTGAAGCTTGAGGTCCATTGTCCAAGTCCTAACTCTCTAACTTTCACAAATTATGAAAGAATCACAATGCACACAAGACACCTCAAGGCCCAACAATAAACATTGGATAGTGGACACCAACACATGCATGAAAACACTTAATGTGTTCAACACTCAAGCTCCAAAGTGCATAATGTATACGATATTCAACAAAAAAACATAGAAAACATGAGAGAAGAAATACACATAATACATGGATAGTGGAATGTCATTGAAATTGAAGCTGAAAAAAAAACCTTCCAAGAAAATTGATAGTTGGTTTGACAAAAATCAACATCAAGCGAAAGCTCTAGACTCTATTTTGTTGAGTCCTTGCACAAACTTGCAACTCCAAAGAGGACAGTTGCCATCACCTAGACTCCAACACAAAGATCACGATTTTACAAAATCAAGGATCGTCAAGCAATAACTTGAAACCCTAATGAATCAAAGATCGTCCCAAGGTGGCAAACTTTATAGTGAGATAATATGAGAGGTGGTGAACTTCTACAACATCAAATAGATTAGGAAGGTGGTGAACGTTTAATCAAAGCTTTCAAGAGAGATGGTGAAATGAGGTTAAGAGAAGGGAAGAAAGGCGACAAATGCTACAAAAAAGAAGGTGAGAGAGGTGGCAAAATGAGAGGAGGAACATGAGGGTTTATGTGATTGAAGATATATGGAGATGCCGAATCTAGCTTCTCAAACATTTTTGATCCATGGTGGAGGCGGTGACTCATTATTGGATGGTGGATGTCATTTGCGATTGGGTATCTAGAGAGATGCCAACTTCAGCAACCTAATCATTTTTTAACGTGATTTTCCCTTCATGTCATTCGCCAGCCCTAATTTCTAGTCGCCTTTTGGCGAAAATTCACACTAAAATAACCACTACATCTAAGTAAACTGTGCTTGCTTGTTAGGGCCCGGTAACCAAAGTGGTGCCGCCTTCTTGGCAGTCATAGAAAATTGTGGCAGCTCAAAATCTGGTAATGTGAAGATCCGGATAATTTGCTTGTGTTCCAACTTGTGAAAACCCAAATCTCACCAAGTGCTGCATCCTCCTTCTTCAAGCTTTATAAACATGTGATCCAAACAAACACCTCATTGCAACTTAATGTCGTCTTCTGGGTACCAGAGCATGGCATTGATAAGAAATTATTGCATGCTATGATTGTATACACTCTAAATGAATAAGTAGTAGGACCCATCATCTGCCTTTGCCTTGTTCAAAGAGAGGCTTGGGCTCCTGACAAAATAAATTAATTTTCTTTAAATTTTTGAAATTGAAACTTCTGCTACCGTACTTTACGTTGTACCTACGCTGGTTAGGCAATAAATTAATTACTTTTTGAAAATTCCCAAAAATTCTGCATGAAGCACTCAAGAACAATAGCTTCATTATTTAGGACAATGTTGAATTGTAAATTAGTATATTATTTTTACTTCCAAACATAACTAACAAAATAATAAATAATTATTTGGTACCTTTGCTTATGAACCAGCCTAGGTATTAGGATAATCTATTCCATCTATGAAGGTAGTTTGTTTTGGTTTTGTATCATCCACCAAACTGGGATGCTTCAGATTGTGCTCTTGGTGTCTTTGGAAAGCTTTCAATGAGGAGGGGTGCATGGTCACGGTTCCATGACGTTTGGACTTGCAGTGTAAAAGTTCTTGAATACTGAATAATTTCTTCACTAAAAATTAAATTAAACTGTAGTGGAAAATTTCGGAGGAATTGGAAATGTGCCTTTGGTGTTGTTGGAAAGATACTTAAAATAATCTTTGAACATCTTGTATGCGTCACTTTGACAAATGCTCTGGTTTTCAGACCTTGGTAATGTGGTCAGCAACAATGGTCAGAAATAGGTCACAGGCAATGGGGGTAGAGTGAACCAGAACTCAACCAAAGCACCATCCATCCATGCAATGCCCATTATGATGACTCAGTTGTGGATCTTGGAATGTCATGTGGCACAATGTTCCAAATCTTCTGCCAAAGTCATATTAGAATTCACAATTTCAATCATATATACACAGAGTAGCCTAACTGAACAATCAGGGAAAAACATACAGAACACAATTAGAGCTCCACACTTGCCCAGCAATTTGCATGATCCATACCAGGATGAGGGAGTTGTCCATATCTAGAGAGCAATTGTCAAAACCCATGACAACGCTAAATATGTACATACCTAAGTATGGGTGAGAGGTATGGTATATATTCCTTAATGACCCATATATGTAATTTTTTGGGGGTTTGTAATATGTATCTCCTAACCAAATTGGTGTATTTAAAAACATGCAATGATATATTCAATGATTATAGAGTTAACAATTGAGTAGGCCAGTTGATATCATTGAAGACACAGTAGTTATTGTTGCGATGCAATAGAGGTTTTTCTCACTTCATCACAATAGCTTTGCAGAGTTTGTCATTGTAGCATCAAGGGCAATATGGACACAGGCATCCCAAGCTCCCAAATTCAAGCTTGGCATAAACATCATCCCAGCACAGCTCATTACAGAGTATCTGCTGCATATCATAGTGACACCCTTCAACTGCTGCTTGGGGATGATGATTGAACACTTCAGTCTTTTATCAATCACACTTTGTTCAGTAGTGTGTTCAACTAAACCAGTCCAATTAGGTTGGTCGTAAGATATTACAACATAATTGTGAGATTGAATGCTCAAATGTAGATTTCAAGTTTCAATTTTCAGCAGTGTGATTTTTTCCTTAGTTTAATCTGCATTTGTTGATCATTGTGTTTACAACCAAAACAAGTTGTTTATGCGTCCAGGATTCAGATTTGAAGCTTTGTCACACGATTGGTTCTGAAAAATTAGTGACCCAAATTAGGTCTGGATGTGTTTCTGAAATTGAAAACCCAGCCAACTTCCAAGCATCCAACATAGTTCTGAAGATTCATATAAATCACTAGCAAACAGCATGTGTGTGGTGTTACTGTTTGACAGTCAGAGCCAGAGAGAACCCAACAGTGACCCACCCACAATGAACCATGGATGGTCGATGGATAGAAAACACTTTTCCATTGGGTTCCAGTTCCCTAGCTAACTATGATAGTTAGCTCAGTTGGTGTGTTTATTGGCCTTGCCTTGGTAGGCAAGGATATTTTGATTCATTATAGAGTATAGTAGCTTAAGGGATTTTGGCCCCTAGTTAATAAATAGATCTATTTTTATATGAGGATTTTTGAAAGATGATATTTTGGCTTGTTTTGAAACTTGAGATTAGTTATAGAGTTATGATAATATCTTGAAGGATTTTGGTTTCTTTTCAAGGATTTTTTGAAGATTATGTTTTTGCATGGTGAAGTATTTGAGTTTCCATAATTCCTCTTTTCAAAACCTGGAAGCCAAGGTTAATTTGGTTTGAAAACTTAAAATAACCTGGAACCCATTGTTATAACAAAATCAAAGAACCGCTCAACATTGATAAGTTCCAAATCAAGTGGGAGAATACGCTGGTTTGTTTACTGTTCAACCTGCAGCTGATCACAACCAGAAACAATTTGTCTAGTTTTAATGCCCTTGGAGTGAGGTGTTCCTGAAGTAAACACCCCCTCGATCCAAGGGCATTACCCAGTCTAGAAGCTTACCTCAACTTCGTTTCATTTCTTCCCTTGATACCCATCAGGTATCTTGGGAAAAAGAAAAAGAGAGGCAAGTGTTTCTAAAAGCATTTCACTTCATGTGGGCATTTTACATTTTGAAACATATTTCTCAAAAGATTGGGCTCTAGAAGCTATCCTCCAAATACACTATGAAATTTCAGGTAGGTTTTTATGTTTTCAAAAGTATTTGCTTGTAGGAAAACACTACCCAGGGTGACACAACCCTGGGCAGAATTGGGTTGCAATAAAAATCAGAAAGTTCCTGGTTTATGCAACCCAATTCTGCCATGTTAACAGCGTTGGATGAGGTTGGTGCATGCTAGATGGAATACTAAAAGGGCCATAGTTTTACCACACCCCTTGCCCCAAGGAACATTTCATTAGCATGGGGTATATATATATATAATTCCTTGAGCATCATGATCTAAAAGCCTAGCATGCGTCCTTATCCCAAGCATGGGGCCTTATCCCAAGCATGGGGTTTGGGACCCATGCACCTTTGGACATGGGGGCAGACAACAAAGACTCAGTGGTCTGTGCAAGCTATATTTTATATTGATCACATAAGAGTAATTTCTTAATGCTTCATGGTCTGCCCATTTCGTTGTGAAAGTTGCAGGGGAATGCATGGGAATTTTGTAAAAAGGTAGGCTGAATGAAAATTTTCCTCCAGGAAGGCCGGGAACTCAAAAAACCATCATTTGTTTTATTGTGTCATATGTGGGGAAAAATAATAATAATAAAAATACACCCAGTGCTTTGCCCTAGAATGTCATCAAGTCTAGGGTAAAGCCCAAGGCTGTGGGTATCATTTAGAGCTTTGATAAGATGTGTCTAGTTTGGGGCTTAAAACACCAACAGGAGCTCACGAAGGAGAGGGTTCAAGCATATATTAGTCAGAGAGAGGCTCTTGTGGGTTCTACTTTGAAAAGCAGCTACTCTCTGCAGTCTATGACGATAATTTCTAGCTGCACTCAACTGAAGAGTTTGGAGCTTGTTGGAGCTCAAAAAGACAAATTGTTGATGAGCTGAAGTTGTTGTGAATGTGAAAGAAATGGCGAGAATGAATGTGTGAATGCAATTGTGAATGTGTGATAAATGGCTAAATTATCTTATGGATGATTGCCACTTCAGCAACATCACAAAATTGGGGAAAAAAACTGCTGATCTGATTCCATCTGCAAGATGAAACTGACTTGGTGTGTTGGCAATGCAGCACTGGTGATGTGGAGTTGGCAATATGGCAATGTGGAGTTGGCAACCTACCAAAGTCATTTTTTGCAAAGTCATAAAGTGGATGTGGACTTAGCAGTTTGGCAAAGGAGACTCAGCAAAAAGGAAACATCAACTTAGCGAAACCAAAAACTCAACTTGACAAAATAACAGACCAAACATTATTCGATAAGGGAGCTTACACTACCTCCTGTTCTTTAAGGAGTAGGCGTTAGATCCCTCCTCTTTTCTAGGAGGAGATGGATATTCATGGATAATAAGGTGCCTTCCCATTAGAAGAGGAAATTTTTCCAATTGCTTTACTTTTAAAGGAAGGTGTATGCATGATTTTGACAGAGATGGAGTAAAAGTCATAGAGCAGAAGAAGATTTGAAGCCAATTTCAAGGTGTTCAGGCTTCAATGGAGGCACATGACACAGGCTTGGAAGAGCATGAGGTAGTTGGAAAGCTGTTGGAAGGTCAAGCTCTTAGTGAACATAGTGAAGGACAATTTTGATGGCAAGGAAACTGGTTTGGTTACTCATCAGCTTTTTGAGTTGCTGTTATTCAGTTCTTAGAATTCTTTTCAATGTACTTCTCCTCTGTGAACATTTGAGACATGACACTGTAGTTTAAATAGTGATCAGGTTAGTTGTGATTGATTCTGCAGAATTTTTTGTCTAAGTATTCATGCTTGGTTTTTGCACTCTATTGTGGAGCTGCAATCACTGATATTGGTCCTGAGCATGATTTCCATGGTGTAGCATTGCATCAGAGTTTTTTTCATCTGTTTGTGACTTTACAGTTATAGATCCAATGCTTGTTATCTTCATATATGTGGTTTTCCCTCTCTTGCTGCAAAACTAAAAAATGGTTCATCATCCAAAACACATTGATGAGCACCCTAGAAAGGGCGAGAAGCTATGTGATTTGGTGGATTTTGAACTTTGGAAAAATAGGTATATTGCATTGCATTTGCTTAAACTTCCATTTGCACTGGGGAGGTTCAAATTTCAATAGGGTTCCAATGAATGCTAAATCTTTTTGGGATGGTTGCCGATGATGATACATAGCAAAACTGAAAAAGAAAGCAAAAAAAAAGGCACGGACCTGTAATGTGTGCATGCCAGCTTGAATATCAACCAAAAACTTTGGATATTTGTGGGGTGCCACTCTAGATGGCTTCACCACACTATCAGATCTTCTTTTAATGGTTATTGTTCAATAATCTTTTGCACTACTGCTACTCAAAGCTTCGATTATTCAAAGCTCCAACCATTTTGTCCACGCACCTTAAATCAAGGTAGTTAATAGGGCATAGGAAGGGTAGCTAGGTAAGTAAGGGGGTTTCGAAATTTTGAAGGCAAGGAAAATGATTTATAAAAAAACTCAACCTAAGTTTGGTTTAAAGGAAACTCGAAGTCATCCATGGATGAGGCCTTTTGACAAAACTAATGCATTGGTGGGTGTTGATTCATTCATGCCTTTTGTTGGTATATGTTTTATAGAATGAAATTACCCATCTTGTTGCTTGGATTGAGAATTAGAAAAAACCTATTCGCCTTGCAATAAAGGGATTATGTGACCTAGCACCCACCAGTAACCAACCATTGGAAACATGTTATGAATTCGGATTCATTTGTGAATGAACCACATATTCCTTATGTAAATGGGTAAATATCATAACCAAGTAAGATGAGAATGTGCATGGATTCCTATGTTCTCCCTTCTTTGATTTATGTTACATTTAAGCCACCTAAAATGTTAGAAAATTATTTCTATTGCATACTAAAAACCATCATTAAACAAATGCTTCAAAACGTTCTGACAATCATCATAGGAGATTTCATTGTTGATATTTTAACAAAAACATGTCAATTCACGACATTACGTAATTTCATGAATACACAAAAATTGAAACTTTTGTTCTTTGAATACACGACCATTAATAAAACACACATAAACCACATATGGACAAATGCACCAACATCACAATGTCATTTAGGATCTATTCAAGCTTACTAGTTAGACCATAAACTTGTTTACATCACATTTAAATTACCAAACAATGTGCCTTGTTTCATTACACCAACAAATTAAACACATATTCACATACGTCTAAACAATAGTTTCAATTTTTTTCATAAAGGTTCATTTTTGCTAAAATGAGCCAAATATGCCCATGTGAATGAATCCTTGTGACCATTCCATAATCTAATTAAGGTGAAGTCCTTCAAGGAGTTCATTACCCAACAAAAACATGTCTTATGACACATCAAAAGTGATTTTCAATATTCCATATTCATTACATTCATTTAATTTTTTTCCCAAATGTTTCCATGTTGTATATAAAAGACAAACTCATTCACAAATTTCAAAATCAATTGATTTAACATTACAAAGAATGAAAACACTCATTACGATGGAGGTGGCTTGGTACATAACATACCATTGTTGTGTACCTAGTTTTCAATAGACAGGACATTAGAAATTTTTTTGAATGCTTTCCAAATATACAATCGGTGTTCTTGATTTTTGAATTTCCAGCACTTTTATGAAACAAATTCATAAAAAGAGAAATTTCGAAAAATCCTTTAAGTAATAACTACACTAAATAATACATATACATGCACACACTACAATCTACCAAATACTTCCTTGTAAACTACATTACAGGTGCAGCCTTCCAAATGTTCGTGTCTAGCTATGGGTAAGATCTTGAGACCATCTTTGGAAGTAACCCGTGAGACAGCTGCATACAATTGGCCATGAGTAAACACCGGGTTTGGCAGATACACTCCCACTGGTGCTTCATCCCAGCAATTTAATTTTTTTGCAAACATCAACCTAATTTTATTTCACTGGTTGCCTCCACCCAGCAGCCTGAAGTCACAAAAGATGAGGTTTTCCACAGGGTGGGTATGAGTGTGGGTGCTGGTTTTGAGGATGTTACAGACCAATGTTGAGCGGTTCTCACTTTTTCATGAGAATATTCAGTTCCAGTTCTCAGAGTCATTGGTGTTGACAACTTGTAGTTGTCTGTGACTTTTGCCTCAGGCCACCGACCCAAAACGCTTTTCTAAATACTGCAGATTCAAAGAACTATCAGTTTCAATTCTTTGAAAAAATCAAAGACCCAAATGGGTTTTGGTTATTTCAAAAACCTGAACCTGCAGTTTTTATGAAAGGTGGGGCTTAAGGTGTGAATAGGTGGAGGCTTGCAAATTATAGGTGTAGGGCAAGGCCCGAGGTCAAGGGCATTATCAAATGTAAAGACCTGCCAAAAAGTTTGGACTGATGAAATTATCCAAAGAAATCACGAGGCAGATACCCTACAGGTTAAAAAATGGAAGAAGCCTGCAAACAAAGGGGACATACCTTCCAACAACAGAAGAGCCCTTCTTGAAAATGGAAGACCCTGGCATCTGTCGATGTTTTCAATTGTGCTGTCAAAATACACTAGGAAATCTTTGGTAAGTCTTACCAAACCTGTCTGGAGAACCCTAGAATCCAAATAAATTTAGTGAGTGCAAATGAGTCATAAACTCAAACTGCTACAACAGCAAAAATGCCACTGAAATCTCACAGAAATTATCTGTTCACATGAGCCCAGGTCTACCAGAGGTTGTTAGCAGACCATCTGGGTTTTTGGGCTTAAATAAACCAAGCTGGTAATACATAGATGGGTCTTGGAATTGTCATTGAATGTCAGAGATATTGTTGGACATGAACAAGTCAAACCTGAAACACAGCTCCGCATTTCCATTCACAGATTGTAAGCTGGTCTCATTCTAGCCAATGGGTTAAATTCATGCACTACACTACACTGTTTTGCATCCTCAGAGAATGTGAACTCTTCCTGATCAATTGGGATGTTCTAGATTCATTTTTTTCACTTGAAGCTAGATTCCTTCTCACCTACTTCAGGTGGTATCTTTCAGACCACTTACTGACATCTGTTGCTGAATGTTTGTTTTGAGATCCCATTTGCCACCAGTTGTATAAATGTTTGATGGCAGCACATACAATGCAGAGTTTCCAGGATCTGTTTTGAGAATTGTTTTGCAATGCATTCTCCCATCTCTAGTTCACCATGAACTCTGCAACTACGAAGCAGGGCTGTCCACACTGAAGAACTTGGTTCACAGGACATCATAAAGATGAAATCCTCTGCCTCCTGCAGATGGCTGGTGCGGCAAAGAAGATCAACCATGCAGGAAAAATGCTCCACTGTTGTAAACTGAACACATAGAATCAAAGTAGTGCAGACCTTCATCCACCAAGCCCATATGAGTACTTGCCAACAGAAGACAAACAACAGTGACATTATCTATCTTCACACCTTCTTGGCACATCCATTCAAAATGTGCAAGCACCTCCTTACCATGCCCATGCATGGCAAATCCTTCAAGCATTGCATTCCAAGAGACCACATTGCGAAAGGGCATCTTGTTGAAAACTTCCCAAGCATCCTGCATGCTCCCACATTTGGCATATATATCAATAAGACTACTGCCGACGAAGACATCAGACTCCCAACCACTTTGAATGATATGTTGATGGGTATGTGCACCTTCTTCAAGTGCTGCTACACTGGCACATGCATTTAGGATCCCCACAAAAATAACGTGGTCTGGATTGACACCTTCTGTTGCATTTGTTGAAATAGTTCCAATGCATTCTGCCCTTGCCCACATTTCACATCTCCAAATATCCTGGCGTTCCAGCAGACCAAGTTGCATGCAGGCATTTTGCTGAACACTCTCCAAGCATCATCCATGCTCCCACATTTGGTGTACATGTCCACAAGGCTACTGTCCACAAAGACATCCGACTCACAACTGCATCAAATAATCTGTTCATGAACAGGCCTCCCTTTGTCAAGTGTTACTACACTGGCACATGCATTCTGGACCCGGACAAAAGTAACACTGTCTGTGCGCAGACCTTCCTGTTGCATTTGTTGAAATAGTTCCAATGCCTTCTGCCCTTGCCCACATTTCACATGTCCTAATATCATGGCAGTCCAGTAGACCACATCATGTGAGGTCATTTTGTGGAACACTCTCGGAGCATCCTCTATGCTCCCACATTTGGCATAATATTCACAAGGCTACTGGCAACACGAACACCTGGTTCACAGTCACACTGTATGATCTGCATATGGATGCATCTGCCCTCTTCAAGCGCTCGCAACCTGCACAAGCATTGAGCACTCAAACAAAAGTATCATCCCTTCCCATTGCATTTGTTGAAAAAGCTCCACTGCCTTCAGAGGTTGCCCAGCCTGAACATATCTTGTAAGCTTTGTATTCCATGAATAGATGTGCAACTGCACAGTGCCTGATGCCATCACAGCTAAGTCTGCTCACACCCAGGAGGGTTTCTGTCTGTCATCAAGCCAGAGTGCCTTCTGTGCTTTTGTCTTATGTTCAAAATCTGGATACCCTGCATGTGCCTACAACCAAAAACCAAAACAAGCTGGTCAGATAGATTTGGGATTCCACCCAGTTTTGGGTGTAGACCAGGCCTTCCAAACACAGATAACCCAGAGCAGTACAGAGAGAGCAATTGCTTCCATTCACCTTCTCTGCCCTGTGATACCACCACTGTGAAGGATTGGAGAAGAACTCCCACCAAAGCTCCTCTACAATCTTCTTTTTGGGACCTACAACAACATGCATCAGGAACTGCTATGTCATAAAATGCTGAAACACACACAACCCTTGTATGGATGGATATTCCTTCAATCCTGTCATGTCTCGTCTCATGTCCACATTGTAGCCCATGATGATAAAGAAAATTCTAATTCAAGACAAACAAAGGAAGCTTCTTTTCTTTAGAAAGAGAGGCTTTTTGCAAAATTCTTGTGCATCACATCACAGACAAAAATTGCAAAACCTAAATGGTGATATGCAGGATGAACCTAAACGGTGATTTGTGGAAACACAACCCATCAGATCTAATCTGAACAGGTAAGTAATATCAACCCATGTATACATACCATGAGAAAGCCAGAAAGAGGAATATGAGAGAGAGAGAGAGAGAGAAAGAGAGCGCTAAAAAATTGAGACCCTAAACCCACCAGCTTTGTCTCTGAGCACCGCTTTGTTTGCCACCCATTGAGCTAAGGGAAGAAGAGAAGATGGAGACTTCAAGACTTGAGCTGCCAACTGCACGTAGGGTATAAAGAAGACACCACTTGGGCTTTTGGCCAGCCTCCCTCCCCATGTGGTAGTAATCTCGTGTCTGTTGAGATCTTGTTGTGCTCGTCCTCCCTGCTGAAATCTGGACATCTTGCATTTCCCTATGTTAGAACCCCGCATCCAAGTCGATCAGCCATGTGTTTATTCCTCGGTCTTCTATAGTGATCTATGCACAAGCAGTAAAAAATGAATCAAAACAAGAATGAAAACACCAATAGGTCTCAATAGTAAGGGGAATAAGTCATTGTCTAATGTTTGTTTAGTGTATGATCATGTCTTCTTTGGAGTAACCATCATTGTTACATGTGTTCTCATTGTTGATGTTTGTCACATTATATTTATGTCAATCAGGTCATCAATGACATGCATAAAAATTTAAAAGTTGTTTTTAGTGATAAGAATATGCATTTCTCGTTGGGTGTGACAAAAGAAAATGTGAGAAACCTCCTTCTGAACATGTGTTTCATTCTCTAAAACAATAGTTACAATAATATCTTGAAGTGCATTGTGGGTTGTTATATGTTCATTCTTGCAAGGACATCAAAGCAAATGGGTACATAGATCGTTAATGATATGATCACATTGACACTGTGAAAAATGGGCAATAGTAAGATGTGGTATACCAAAAAAAGTATGTAGTGTTACAAAAAAAAATGAGCTAAAGATAAACAAAATACGAAAGTTATAAAACAAGTTAATAATAAAACATTTATCCCTAGACCCACACATGAGCAAAAACATGTTTGCATGATATCTAAAAGAACGTCTATTAGAAGCAAAGCAAACTCTTACTCATGTAAATGATTTGTCAAAAAAACTTATAACTAGGGATAAGATTGACCTACTAAGCTCTCAAAAGGTGAGAGCTAAAAACAAACAACTTGGGGTAACTCTCGTAACGCCTTATTAAATGGAAAAATGTTAATTTCAATATGTGTTATTACATCCAAAACAATAAACAATTATCCTATTGAAAACAAGTGTCAAGTGCAAGAACGATTACTACCCAACATCCCAAGATTACACGAGCATGTTAAGGTCTCAAGAAAGAAAGTGCAAGAACGATTACTACCCAACATCCCAAGATTACACGAGCATGTTAAGGTCTCAAGAAGGAAAGTGCAAGAACAATTACTACCCAACATCCCAAGATTACACAAGCATGTTAAGGTCTCAAGAAGGAATGTTTGACAAATTCACAGGCATAGGAAGTATAAAAAGTGGGGTCATTCTTCAAATAAATGATTAGAGAAATGGCCTTAAAAAGGAATGTTCCTCGAAGTCATGACCCAGAAGAGGAGGTCTGAAATTAAGTAGGGTGAATTCTCTTAACAAGGGACTGCAATGGAATAGGGCCTTAAACCCTAAACCCTAAAAGTGAGGGCCTAGAGGAGGCCTGAAAAGTGGGGTCAATTCCTTTAGATAAAGGACTAGAAAAGGACCTTAAGAGCAAATATTCCTGAAATTTAAGACCCAGAGGAGGTCTGAAAATTGGGTTGAAATTCCCTTAAATATGGGATTAGAAAAGGGCCTTAAAAGGAAAGGTTCCTAAAATTTAGGGCTTACAGAGGTCCAAAAATGGGAGTCAAATTACGTAAATAAGGGATAGGGAAGGGGCCTTAAGAGGGAACATTCCTAAAATTCAGGGACCACAGGATGTCTCATGTTCAAAGGGAACTTTTTCCCTAAAACTTCAGATCTCTTGGGAAGAAGTACATGCAAAAGTGAGATCTAATTAGGGTTACACAAGCCTTTGAGGCACTCATGGGGTAGCCCAAGGACAATAATAGGCCATTCCATGCCAGGCCCCATTGTTCAAAAGGCTCACCAAGTCTGCTTGCCTGAGCTTTCTACTAGAGCATTTTTTCTCCCGGATTCTATAATGAGGATCTAGGACAGAAATATAGATACCAATGTTGGGTGGGTATGTGGGTACATACCAATGTTAGGTGGTTCTCCAAAAAATCCAAGTAATAACCGGCAGTTCTGTGTTTTGGTTATGCATACCCTACCCTGACCTTTATTCAAATACCCGCACTTAAACCTTGCCCTTATCTCGAATCTAGGTTCAACCCCGGAACCAAATGATTATCAATTCCATAAAATTGCAATGAGCTTGCACTTATGAGTGTTTTCCAAAATTTTAAGGTTCTAGTTCTTTTTTCTAGCCCTAAGGTTTAAGGTTTTTACTCATGAGTGAAGAAGACAAGATCACACACATGATGGCGGGGTTGGCATTGGCAATCCAACTACTAGAAAAGAGCTCCTTTGGAGTCTCTTCCAAATCGTTGCATTCTTTTTTCACTCTTAGTGTTGTTTCAACTACGGCTGCAACCTCATTAACCATTTCATAAATGTTCAACCATCCTTCGCTTGCCTACACACCTACTACTACAATTAGACATTGTATTATTATTGTTATTCATGATGAAGGGCATAATCTGACATTTTGTGAGTAACCATCATAAGCTTACAACTACACTTATTTTCATGTTGCCTTTGAAATTATTATTGTGGAGATTATTCTACAATTTCAAGGATAGTTTTATTACTAGGCCATGCAAACACACCTTTTCTCCTTTTGGTGTTGGGAGGTGCTACACATGTTGCCTCTAGAATTACTATGGTTATCCCAATCACAAACATCAAAGAATCTATAACCTAATTTGTGAGCCCTTCCAACTTTCATAATATAATAAAACTTATATAACAATATTATTACCATGATCAACTAGGTGTTCCAATAGTCTACAACTCCATGCGTCAATGATTAACTATTTACATTAAGAGGTGGTTTTGTCCACAGTTTAATCTCTAGTTTAATGTTGAATATTGTCAAGAATTAGTTCAATTTGGTTATGAAATGAAGGAAAACTTGAAAATGTTTGGTGATAAAATATTGTTTGGTGATAATTGTGTCTACCCTAGTTATAACCCAATTGTAATTGAATTGCAACTCAAATAATTATAATATATTTGTACAAGATACTCTAGTTTAATTAAGCCTAGACCTAAATTAATAATCTACCTAGCATAGGTCTAACTACATGCTTTAATTATTTGTAATAATTATTCATGAACTATTTTTAATTGTATAGTTGTATAATTAAATAATTAAACATATTATCATCACTTATTAAATGATATGGTGATCATTATTTTTAATCAGAAATTAAATGTAATCATCTATTAAATAATTGATTAGCACAATATACTTTTTAAATTCCAAATTCATTATTTTTATCTAAAATTTCATTAAAAATAATTAATTCAATTATAAATATTCAATAATCATTTTTAGTGATATTTTAACTATAATAGTTATTATAAGGTAGTGATAATAAACAATTGATTATAATTACAACAACAACAATTAATAATATTATTATAGCTAGTAGTTAGGCTAGGCTAGTTATTTGATTAGTTTTATTCGTATTTTTATCTAACTTGTTGGAACTATTAAATGACCTAGTATAATAAATATTAAATAAGAAAAATATTTTAAAATATAGTAGTGTTAAATAACAATAAGTTCTGAAATTATATGATAGTTTATTAAATATATTTACTAATTATTCTAATAATTAATACAGTTTAATAATAAATACATAAATAAATAATTTTATAAAATGAAAAATATTGGAATTAATAACCAGAATTAGAATAAATTCTAAGTTCTAAAAATATTAATTATGTATCCTTATGTGATATGTTGTAAACTAAAAATGAATCTACATGGAAATAATAAATTACACATGTACTAAACATATTGCAAAAAAATATTAATTATGTATCATTACTGGATATGTTGTAAACTAAAACTGAATTTATATAGAAATAATAAATTATGCATGTATTGAGCATACACATTATTAAATTGATTTATATTTCATAATTTCTTTAAACTCTATTTCAAATTAAAGTGTAATATTTATATGCACAAAAGAATTCATCATACATAACCATTCATGCATGCAAAAAACATTCACATGTACCTTAATAATTAATGATTTTTTATTTTTATTTAAAAATATAATAAGACATCATATGTATAAAAATGAATAAACATTAAAGTTCACAAAATTAATAATTATTTATCATTACTTTATTTTTTGTAAATTAACATTTGATTTACAAAGAAATAATAAATTACATATATTGAACATACATTATTACAAACTCATATTTCAGAATTTCCTTCAATTTTATTTTGAAATTAAATTTTAATATTTACATGCACGAAAAAAATTTACATCATACATAAACATTCATTTACACAAATAGAATTTCCATGTAGTTTAATTTTTAATGAATTTTTATTGCAATTTAAAGCAAATATTGAAATATCATGTCTTTAAAAATGAGTAAATATTAACGTTCCACAAAAATTATTAATTATGTATTATTACTTGATATGTTGTGAACTAAAATCCAATCTACATATAAATACTAATTAGGTGTATTGAACATGCACATTATTGCAAAATTATATTTCAGAATTTCCTTAAGTTAAATTTTATTATTTATATGCACAAAAAATATTTGCATCATACATAACCATTAATTTTATATTAAAAAAATACACATAATTTAATCCATTAATGAATGTAAATTTTTTTTTTTTTCCCATCATGTTGAGACTTCTCAACCCAAATTGCTCATATAATGCTATTGATATCTCTGAAACCTAACAATGAATAGGGGTGCATTGACTTGAGTTGAAAGTTTTTGGAGCTACAAAGCAAAGGTTATTGCTTATTAAACCATTTTTAAAATAATTTTTTTTAATTTTTAAAATTTTATTCGAATCCAAAGGTGTACTTAGAAATTTGGAAAGTAATCGTAAGTTAGATTTAATAATATCTACCTGATAATTTCCATACTTAAGATGTGGAAGCTATGAAATTTTGAATGAATTTTGTTGTTGGAAATTCAAACAAATCACCAAAAAATGAGTTTCAAAGGGAAAATGAATTGAGTGTGTTCACACTTGGGGTTAACAACACATGTTACCTTATCTATCCATGAAGGAAGGCAATTTGTTTTGTTTTGTCATTATGATATCTCCCAAACCATGATGTCATGGTTTATGGTATGGAATGTATCATCAAAAAGTTCTCAATGAGGGGTGCATTCACTTGGTTTATATGTTTAGAGCTACAATGTGGAATCTACTTATTATTGAACCAATTTTTCATTGAATTTTTTGAAAAACCAAGATTGAAAACTATATTGGAATTTGAAAGTGATTTAATGTAATTGATGTTGTAATTTTGAGACTTAAAATGTGAACAATATTATTGAATTTTTGGTTAGTATTGTTGTTGGAAATTCAAAAAAATTGCAAAAAAAGGTTTGGAAGGAAAATCCAATTGAATGCATTCAAACTTGGGCCAATGACATAGGGTACATTTGTGTTTAATGAGTTTTTATCACAAGTTTAAATATATATTAAGATATCATGTGTATAAAAACGAATAAACATTAAAGTTGCACAATAATTTACATGTAATTTAATTTTATCATAATTATAAATAAATATGAAAATATTATATGTATAAATTATAATTGCCTACTAGTTGTTTAATCTAGTTGAAATAGATAGTTGCAAACAATACAACATTTCATCCGTCCTCTAGTACATCTTATCATCCAAAATAATGAACATTAATCAATGTCTGTGCCAACTAAAGAACCTTAAATGCCAAAAGATTTCAAAAATGGCCCTTAGTTGAAACATGTTTCACATTATTTACCAACATAATTGGAAGTTCAACTTGGAAACATTATTGATGTCGAGAATATTTGGCAAATGACCACATAGTTGAAAAGTGCCTTCAACTATATACCAGTATAGTAAACAAGTCAATTTAATTGGCAATTCTCGTAATTTTATTTTAAAAAATTAAAATCCTAGTTGAAACATAGTTTGCAAATGTCATGTTGTTGAAAACTTTTGGTTAAAAAAAAGGGAGGTTTTCTACTAATGAAATATTCATGTGAAGACATATGAGATTGAGTTAAAACCTTTATTCTATGCATTCATGATTAAAGCCTTGGGAACAACTATTGTCCAAACTCTATTGGTAAATTATCTACCTTTACTTGAGACCTACTTGCAACCTGAAGAAGATGAAAGTGTTGATCAACTTACTCAATTGCTAATGAATCCTATTGTCTCCTTGAAGTGTTGAACATCAAATATTGTCCATAAGGTAGTTGGATCTTACCACCTATTCTTTGTGAATAATCTTCTATTGCATTTCCATGCCATTAGTGTCTTTTAGATATGCTTAATATTTCCCCTATGCCTTAAGGTTAGATGCTTACCTACACAAGGGCAAGCTAAAATAGAATGAAGCTTGTTTTAAAGCTTACCCTTGATAGCTTGTTAAAATTTTAAATGAATATATTATTGCCTTTTTTAATGTTATGTCTCTTAAAGGGGTACTTGCCATTATGATTAATCTTCCCGTTGATTTGAGAAATGCAAGAGAAACTCAAGATACACACTTTTGTATCACCCAACATGTTGCTCAAAAATTATTATGAAGCATATATATGCCTACAATTGCTAGCTGATGAAGTTAATGGAAAGTAATCGCAACAAGTCATTGCCATTTATGGAAAATTTGATATTTGATACTTTGTCAACACTCGCAAGTTATTGTTTCCCTTGTTTTTATTGTGTTCATTTTGTTTATCTAGAATAGATGCAATGGTTAGCCACAATTTCATAAATATGCAAGTTGTGTTAGCTTATGTAATATGTAACAAGTCAACAATAAGAGACGTGTAAGTTTTGTGGCTACGCCTAGCCTTAAGTTTCTAACAGTATTTATAGCCTTATGGCATGTAAGAAAGTAGACACTTCTTGTTATCTAGTTGTGCCTTTTGTCTCACAAGGAGTTTAGAGATTGGCTAAACTTTCTAAACTTCCTCATTCATATGTCAACTACTTTCACAATTTCAGATGATTTTGAGCCTTTTGATGTAGTTATTGTAGCCATGGTAGTCATTACTATGACTTATGTTTAGTACTCAAATGGTGGTGGCAAGTTTTTATGATCACCACAAAAAGAATACTTGAGAAGGTTGTTGTGCATTATGTAACACACTAGATGGCATGGAAATTGTTGAAACGTACATGGCTTGATGCTAATGGGTTGCATAGTGTGTCTAAATAATCTTAACAAAGTGATAATTGTCTATTGATATTTGAATTTTTTTGCTCATCAAAATAGTGGGCTATATCCCAAATTGTGTTTCTTTATCACCTATTTAAATATGATTGCAAATATCCTTAAATCAACTATGTGTAAAGTTGTAAGGAACATTTGGCAAATGCTCATTGTTATTTGCAAAACAACATTTTAAGGTTTGTTGTCTTTTAATTATAATTCATAAATCCATGTTCCATATCTTGAAGCCTATATTATAATTTGTATATGTGTGATGTTGACGATTGGTGTAAGTTCTTGTAAGACTTGAGCATAAGTTTTTAGAGCATTAGGTGTTGTTAAGGATCATCACAATGGTTGTTGTGGTGGTCATCTTGTGTTGCCTACAAGCTACAAGTAAGTTTATTTCTCTCCATTACTTATTTTTTGTTATTTTTTTACATCAATAAGGATTTTTCCATGTGGTGCTTATGATACTAAATCTTTGTGATGGATGGAATTCCATTAAGTTTCTTATTACATAAGCTCCATGTCCTTTTTTTTGCAAACATAGTAGTAATATTTTTGCCATGCAATAGTTGCACCTTCTAGTAAGTCTTGTGATGGATGAAATGCCATTGAATTCCCATGCATGTGTAAGCTCTATGTCCTCTTTACTTTGCAAATAACAACAAGGTTTTTGTTATGTAGCAATAACTTTTAGTAAGTCTTTGTGATTGAGTTGATGCCATTGTATTCCCATACATGTGTAAGTTTTGTGTTGTTTTTGTCATAATTCTTTACATCAACAAGATTTCTGCCATGCAACAACTTCCAGTAAGTATTTGTGATAAGATGCCATTGAATTTTCATACATGGTTAAACTTTATGTCCTATTTGTTTTTTGCAAACGACAACATATAAACAAAGCCTAACACATAAAGTTATTTACAATAGCATCCACAAGTGCCACATAACCTATAACAACTGTTTCATGTGATGAAGATGATATTGATTTTATGTTTCAATCTAAGATTGAACGTGGATCACAAGAAGCATCAAGTGTTGACATAGATGCAACTTGGGAAATCATTATTCCAAAGTTGGTGGCCAATAGAAATTTATGGTCTCCTAGCCATTGAACATTAGCCTATTGGGTATTTTCTATGGTGAATGATGGTGCATCAGTGAACATTTATAACCCATAAATGATGCATTGTTTAGTTTGTCACCCTACTCAATTGGAGAAACTTGATGCTCAAGGGAAACATAAAAGGGCTTATGAGTTATAATAAGAACCAAGGCACAAGCGCTTTGAAAAAACATGTTTATCATGAACAACCATATTTGTATAAAAAATGGGGACTATTTTTGTTGCAAATGATTACAAAAACCCAAAGTGAAAAACATGGGTCAAAGAAGAGGAAAATTGTCCCCCTTTCTCAAATCACATAATTTTTTGGCTTTAAACCCCTTTACCACAAATTAGATCTTTTACAACAAGCCTTTTTGGAAGACTTGGTTCTCTATGTTGCATAAGGTTATCAACACTTCATGGGAGCCTTATCATGTGACAATTGGGATTTTTGAAATACATAACATTATAGGCGTAGCAATGGCAAACCAAAAAAAATATTTGTTGGAGTCCTTTGGCTTATTTGACAAAGTAATTGCATATGTCAAAGATGAAAGGAAGTTTGAACACTTTGACTTATGTATTAACTTCTGTTGTTTCTTGTTTGGCCCTTCAACTAACATGCCATGCCATGTAGTCATGGGGTCATGTTTTGGACATGCCATGTTAATAGTAACCTAATCTGCTATCGATGGCATTAAGGTTTGTGTTAGTCTTTCAAAAGTTAGTTTAAAGAAGTTCAATCTTCATTGCAAAATACCATTATTTGGACAAACAAATATGGGAAGGGACAAAAGGAGTGGAAAAAGTTTTGCATTATTCCAGGATTACTTGCCAAAATGTTGAAAACTCTAGATAATGAAGGCATGATTTGCTTCTCGAGTAATCTTATTCCAAGACATTGGAATATCAAAATGTTATCCCAATCTATTACGGACAACAAATTATTCATCTATCTTTTAAAGTGTTGGTATTTTGGACTTGGGCTATTGTTCAAGCCATTATAGATACGTTCTTTCCTATTATGAAAATTTGTGTCTTGAATCAAAATGTTGGCTATTGGTTATTGTTAGATGCACTTTATTATACCTTCACTTTATGCATTGCCATGAAAGTTGATGCAACTAAGATCCAAACTTTAAATCAACTGTTGATTTGTGGGGACTTTGATTTAGAATTGTAGGAGTTCAAGCTAAGGATGATGATGCAAGTCATTAATATTCTATCCCCATTTTTGGCATTTGCTTCAGTTTATAAGCCAGCTCATAACATGTTGGCCATCATGTTTGACCCCCACTTCAAGAACATGAATGTTATATGAGATTTTGTGGGCCATGCATATGCAATTCAAATTGTGACAAATTATGACATTAATATTATGTGCCCTATTTTATTACAAGTGTTTTTTCATTTTAACCTTGGTAGGGTAACAACATATCAACTAATGGTAGTTGAAGATGATGACCTTTTTTTAGGCATATTATATCATTTATGATGATGTAATCATGTCCACATTGAAAAATGAGTTGTAATTGTATCAGTGATTGGCAGTATGACCAGCAAATATTGAAAACCTTTTAATTTGGTAGGCAAAACATGTTATGCAACTTTCGCATGTTTTTTTCCTTGTTCATTAAGTCCTTGGTGTTATGGGATCACATATTGAAATAAGCCTAAAATCATGGCTACATTTCTAGAAAAGGATTATACTATGATTGAAAAACACATTAGATTGATTGAAGAACAAGATTTTTTTGAAAAAGATTCAAAGTTTGATTGCTTCTTATTTTAGGTTCAAATTTTTACTTTCATTTTAAAATTTAAAATTTTTTATTAAATTTTTTCTTGTGCAATCATAATTCCAATTCTTTTTTTCTTGGCGCATTTATAACATTGTAATTGAAGATTGAAAACTTGCTTTGTGTTACAACATATGTATCCCCTACCTCACATTTGCTACTAAATTTCTTATGATGAAATGAACTCAACCCACAAATGACCTAATGGTCTTTAATGTGGGTTCATTAATTAAGGTTGGAAGTTATGAGGTCTTATGTTTTGGAGCCATATGCATTTAGTTGAAACTTGAAAGCTTTTGTGAATTTTGTCATTCATATGTTACACACATGTTGTCGTTCTATAAGTGTTTTTGTGGCATGTGTATTACTCTAGGAAGTCAATGTTGTTTTTTTGCAAGTAATATATTTTCATTTGTGGTTGGATTTGTCCCTAAATTATAAGGTCAATTGTTGATTGTGTTTAATTGTGGTTGGATTTCTCCTTAGATTTAAAAGTTAGTTGATTATGTTAAATTGCAGTTGCATTTATCCTTGGATTTTAAGGTTAGTTGTTGATTTTTTGTGATTAGAATTATGTCCAATCCAATTTTTTATTATTTTGCACATGTGCATCGAGGACTTATATGATTTGTAATGTTGATGGTTTGTCGAATGTCAAATAATGCCCAAAAGCTTAGTTTTGAAGAAGGATTTGTCCTTGAACTTTAAGGTAAATTGTTGATCTTATGTGATTGGAAAATTTTCCAATCCATTTTGTTGTGATTTTTCTTATGCATTGAAGAGTTTTGTGGTATGTCATAATGTTTGCTCAACTAAATTAAATTTTTTTGTGATCACTAGAAGAAAAACTATCATTTGTAACCAGTCGTTTGCAATTGTAACAATTACAAATGACATATTACAATCGTAAACAACTGTCACTTGTGCCTATTATAGTTGCAATCAACATGATGGTCTATTTAATGTCAAATGCCCAAAAGCCCAATTCCACTTGGGAATAAATTGTAATAGATGTGAGAAGTGAATAAGAAGGAAATGGTTGCAAATGTAGTTTCATTACATCTCAAATTAAAATTTTCATTTCTTTCACTTGTATTTGCCTTGTAATTGCAATAACCATTTTTTTGGACAATTTAATCCATAAACCTTAACCATTACCCAAACTTGCCCCTTAAAAAAAAAACCTTAATACCCAAAAAACCCCATAACTATAAGAAAAACATTGACCTTAATCAGAGGTTCTATATTTAAAAAATAAAATTCAAAACCTTGCTTGGAAGATCTTTCAATAAATAATAATAATAAAGAATTGACCTCGAAGGTTTTCCAAAAAGTAGAAAACCACCTAACACCAATACATACCTTGTATCTATCGAGGCATGCATACAAGCATTTGAGGCCTTAATCAATGGGTAACAACTGAAAAATTAAACAATTTAAAAGACCTACCTTGGTAAGCTTTTGTTTGTTCATATCCTAGCGATGTTGATGTTTAGATGAATTTCACATTGGCCAAAGCTTATACAATGCACATGTGAAGAGGGCATCACTTATTGTTTGCATTGGTAAGGGCATTAGGTGTATTAGACTTAGGGTTAGAGGGAACATTTTAATGTGCATCACAAAGGAAGTGACCATTGCACTCCATCAAACATCAAGTGTATTATAAGGCAATGAGAAAAAAGGTTGGCTTGATTTGATGAATTTTTTAATGTTGTGATGCCACATGCAAAGGTTTTATATTTTCATATAAGGAGCATTTCAAATTAGGAACACATTAAGAATCCTTTTCAATTTGTTTTCATTTCATTCTTTATACTATGTGTTTGGTTCAAAAAGACAAAACTCTATGTTTGATTCAAAAATACAAAGTTGTGTTGGTGTTTTTGGTTGTGTTGATTGCACATTCCATTGCTTTGTCAATGCTTACACTTGTCATTACTTTTGTTTGTCATCATTTTGTTATGTTGGGTTCAAAAAATAGGTGAACATCATTTTTTAAAGTTGCATTCCTTGTGCATAAACATTGTTATGTTTTCATTTGCACATGTCATCATTATGTCATTGTTTGTGCCTTCCATCACTCTTGTGTTGTGTTGTGTTTAAGAAGAAGACAACCTACAATCTTTGATTTTGTTGCATTTCTTGTGTATGCCATCACTCCTTTATTATGTTGGGTTTGAAAAGAAAAATTAGGATTTTGTTTTGTATTTTGTTACATCACTGTGCCTACCATCATTATATTGATCTTATACCTTAGACCCTAACCTTTTCCTAGCTCTATTGTCATTATTTTTTTGCTATCAAATGGACTTCAATTACAATGTTGTTGCAAGTATTACAAAAATGAAAGAAGAATTTCAAAGCTCTCTTTAATCAATCGATGATTTTGATGATGCAAATGTTGCTGAAAGGGCATTGGTTAGAAATGGTGATGGTGGGGTTTTAGATCTAAATCACTTAATAAGTTGGTTGGAGAAATAGAATTTGAAAAGAAAAAGGTTGTTATGCAAGTTGAAGCATGAATGTGACAACAACTTACCTTCCAATTGTAAATGAATTAGAAATGTTGGTTCCTTTTCATTAGACAACAAGTATGTGGTTTTAAAAAGAACTTAATGGTTTTATTGCTTTTGTAAACTTTTCTAAATATGCAGAAATATGATGCATTATGTGTCATTTTGTTCACCAAAAAAAAGTGGGAAAAAAAAAAAAACAAAAACATTCAATATTAAAAAGGTTTTATTATGTATAACAAACACTATTAGAAATCTTACTGTTTGCAACCCCCATGTACGGTTACATGCAACCAAATGTCATTTACAACTACAAATGGTTACCTACCCAACTACTTTTCAAATTTGGATGAAGTTTTGTCTTATTTTCAACTAGGTTGCGATTATGACCTATTTCATATTTAAATTTTGTTATTTTTTATAATGTTTTTGTATTTTTTATAACATTGTATATACATTATTTGCAAATGTAACCAAGATAGTCACATGCTAATTGTGTAAGGTATCTAGGCTACCTAGACAACAAGGATATACCTAGAAATATATATATACCTACTTACCTATTTATTAGATAATGACCTATTTAAAATATTTGTACCTACCTATAAGCCTAAGCCACATGGTACCTAGCTTAGGTTTGGTGACATGTGGCATTGCTTACATTTTCATATAGGCCTAGACCATGCAATGTGGCAATTATGCTAGGCCTAAGCCATGCCACATGGCATCTATGTTAAGCTTAGGCTATGCCACATGGCATTTAAACAAGGCATAGGACATTCCACATATGTTAGGTTTAGGCCATGGCATGTGGCACATAGGTTAGGTCTAAGCCATCTTGCATGGCACTTAGGCACAACATAGGACATGCCACATGGCACATATGTTCGGCCTAAATCATGCCACGTGGCACATAAGCTAGGTTTCAGCCATGTCACATGGCACCTATGTTAGGCCTAGGCCATGCCACTTGACACATAGGCTAGGCTATGACATGCCACATACATTAGGTCTAGGCCATGCCATGTGGCATCTAGGCAAGGCATAATACATGCCACATATGTTAAGCCTAGGTCATGCCATGTGGCAAATAAGTTAGGTCTAAACCATCCGACATGGCATCTAAACACAACATAGGACATGCCACATGGCACATATGTTAGGCCTACGCCATGCCACATGGCAGTAAAGCTAGACTTATCCATGCCACGTGGCACATAGGCTATTCCTATGACATGTCACACGTCACCTAGTTTAAGCTATGCCATTCCACATGACACATATGCTAGGCTTAACCATGCCATATGGCATTTAGGCTAAGCCTAACCATGCCACGTTGCACATATGCTAAGTCTAGAACGTGCCATATGCCAACTAAGCAAGGCTTAGGCCGTGCCATGTGGCAACTATATATGACATGCCACATGGCACATAAGTTATGCTAGGACATGGCATGTAGGTTAGGCTTAGGCCATGCCACATGGCACCTAATTAACCTTTTTCCCACGCCACATGACAACATGATTAGATTAAGTGTCACATCATAAAATGTGTTAATTAATAGGTTGGTTTATTAAGTTATAACTTAGGTTAGAAGTAGTAGGTTGGGTTAGGTAGTCATTAGTAGCCCAAATAGTTGCATTACATAGTTGCAACTACAAACCTAATCCCATATGTTTTGCTTCCCATTTTAGTTTTGTCAACTAAATATTAAGGGCCCTAAAAGCACAATGTACAAATTCAAATGCAATTGCATTTTGGGATGAAACAATAAAAAAGGCTCAACCTTAATTAAACCCAAAAAGAAATATGGTATTTTTAATAGATGCCATAGGGCTTAAGTCGAGGCCTAACCTAAGTGGCATAGGTCTAGACCTAAGCTAGGTACCACATGGCCTAAGTTTAGGCTTAGCCTAGGTGATCACGTAAACTATGCTTAAAAGTGGCACATGTCTATGTTTACATTTACGTGCCACATGGCATATGTGTAAACCTAAATAAACTAGGTGTCATGTGGCACTTAGCTTACGTGACACCTAGGTTTAAACATATGCCACGTGGCACCTAGTTTACATGTCACTTAAATGCCATGCGGACAAAATGCAACTAGTCACAAATATAGTTGCAAGAACATTAATGTATACACTATACAATGGCCATATACGTATTCAATGAAAAAATATTTCGTCCGTTGCATGTGACTTCTCGTTTGTTACTACAACCAATTTAGTCACAAATGTCACTTATGACTAAAAACTAATAGAATGACAGTCGCATGCGACGGTATTTTTACTAGTGAAAAACCATGGCATGATTAACATGAATAGATGTATCACTTCTAATCATTCTAATGTGTTGAACATTTTTGAAACACAAATAAATGTTCTCAATGTAATTGCAAATGTTCAACAACCTTTTAAGGAAAAAAACCAACATCAAACTCCATTGTTGATTTATTTTATAGTGGAGCTTTTTACCCAAAAAATTGAACATTTCTTTAAAACAATTTCTTGAGCATCTAATTTTGTACATCACTAAAGGGTATTGCCCTTCAAGTTCGATTGAAAAGATATGGCCTTAAAGGTTAGTCCTTCAACAATGTGATCAAAATGTGTTTCTAACCAAATGACATTATTCTAATGAACTAATCTTAGTATGGTCAACAAGACCATGAACTAACATGTTCTCCCTACACATGTTGAAACCATTGCCTTCACTATCACATTTGACTTACAAATGTCACAAGGTGGGTTCAATGCTTTTGCATTAGTGTTTAATTGCATTAACACAAAACGGGAACCATTTCATGTTATAATAGGTATTTTTGAAGTTCATGAAACTTTAAGAGTTGCCACAACTATGTAATTGAAGGAGTCATGTATTCATTTTGGATTATGTGAAAAGTCATCACATACATGAAAGATTAAGGTGTGAACTTGAACGTGCTTACAATCGTTTTAACAAACATAATTTTGTGCATTCCACTAATGATAATAGAATCATCTTATGCATTTGTTATGGGCATGTCACATTCAAATATTGTTAGTATGTTACTAATGATGTGCAAGTTTGTGTTGGGATGAAAGAGGTTTTCATTAAGGATGCACAATCTTCTCTCCATAAAACTATTACTTGGGTAAAAAATAGCATAGAAGGTATATCGGAATGGGTTAAAGCTTGCAAAAATGCCTTTATTTACCCTTGGAAGTTAACAATCCAATGAAGACTCAATTTGTATATAAAGTTATTGTTTTCAAAGAAACCTCAAAATTTTAAAATGTCAAAGTTCAATATTTGTTGTTCATAATATATAGCCCATTGCCTTGCAAATCAAAATTTCAAATCTTTAAACATGTGTTGTGGCACAATAAGTCAATGTGGTTTTTATTTGAATGGTCACTCAATGTGTTTTGAATTGTTCTTGAACGTACTAATTATTGTATGACATAATTTTTGCAACCATACCTTTTTGTTGTATGACACATAACACAAATATTCATGAAAATGAATAGTGTAAGTATGTTTATTGGTTTTTTGTGATTTTCCTAGAGTTGTGTTGATGGTTTTGTTTTGTGGAATCATCTTTAAAAAATCATAATGTTTCTTTCATGTTGATTGTAGATTGGAAACTTTGGCTCCACAATTGTTTATCTTAACATCAACACACAAATTAAAATTATAGATGGACAACCATTTATGGCTTTTACTTCATCTTATGAACTTTATAATACACATAACATGTTGGTTCTCAAGTTGGACCTATGGTTAAAAAATCTATAGCTTATTCAAATTTATGATGTAAGATTTCCTTATGGCCATGCATAGTGGCAATGTATGATTGAAAAGTGTTGATGCCATTATTATTTTTTATCTACAACAAACTAACACCAACTCTAATCACTTTTGAACTTATTAGTAACGTTTTGTTTGAATTGGTTGTGTTTGGATCCTTGGCTTTAATTGTGGAAATTGTATTAAAACTCCTAAAATCAAAATAGTTTTTATTTAGAAGGACCATGGTGCCAACAAAATATCGAACAATCATTTGGCTTGGTGGGCAAAACATAAATAACAATCTCCAAACATTGGATTCCTTGCCCATGAAATGATGGGCATTGTAGGATCACAAATCAAAATTGAAGGAATTTTTAGTATGTCAAAGGTTATCACTAGTTTGAAAATGGTATTGGCTTGGGATAAAAAACTTGAACAAAGTAGTTATTATCATGAAAATTTTACCAAAGTATTTTAGGTTTGACTACTCAAGTGGGGTACAATTCAAGTCATTGGAAGAGTTTTTGAATATTGAATATGTTGTTTTTGAAGAAATGAAAAACTCTTTCCATGTTTCAATTAAAAAAAAAAAAGATCAATTGAATTACAGTGGTATTGGAATTTGATGAGCAATATAAAAGGTAAACCCTATCAACTATGTAGTTGTGTTGCATATAGGAATGGTTATTAACATTGTAAGTGTGTGTGAAATGTGAATGGGTGCAAGCAAGGTACTTTGTACATACTTACTACCTTGTTCTCTACTTGAAAACACCATCCTCTAACATTTCAACACAAATTAAACTTTTAGTTTTTTTTATAGGCATCCATATAATTTTTGAACCTTCTTATAATCATACACTCATACATAAACATTCACATGTTATTATATTGGATGCAAAATCACAATCAAATGTATATTTTACTCATAAGAAAATAAGATTTTTATGTTAATACAAATTACAAAAATGATTATAACTAATTTGCAATTATAGCATTGTCAATGGACATTCAAATGTACAATTTATTTTTTACATACTGTGGTAAATTGTATGAATGAAACATAGTCCAAATATCATAAATAATAATTTAAATTACGTCATTTCAAATATTGGTATTGATTTACAAAACATGCTTACTATTAATGTTAGAAAGATGTACTTATAGCTTTTAAATCCTTGATAGTCTACTTTTAGTTTAAAGGCTTCATAGTGACGGTTCTAGGAAAGAATATATTCAAACATATAAAATACAATCATTTCACATTCAAATACATATCATGACCATCTATGTATTGATGTACCATTCATTATACATCATCCTTTTTGTTTAAAGGTGTTCAATACCAATCCTTATCCTTTGATTTCAATGGACACAATTTGCAAATGGAAGTACTCCATATCTGCAGTTGTTTGTGAATAATGTTCATTACCCTTTACAAATTAGCACAAGATGTTTGAAAACATAGAGATTTTATTCAATTATCAAATAATTGTGAAAACTATTTCATCATAGTAGTATTAGAATTTTATAATAATGAATTTCTATGTATTTTTGGTTTTTGATTACAGTGTATTTTGTAAAAGAGATTTAAGTGTGTATGAACTTTACATCTACCATTTCTCGTCATTTGAACATTCACTTCTATTAAAACCAACTTTGCATTGGTGTTTTAAAAAAAAATAAAAATCATTGTCCACGTGTATCTTGTATGTATTAATGTAGGTTTTTCACGTCCAGAAAATTGAGGAACATATTACTATAAAAGTTGTTTAGTGAAAGCACAACTTCAATGTTGATCCCTTTCCCTTTGGGTGTTAAATATAACTAACATGAAATTAAATATACACTCAGTTTTTGGGTAAACAAACATGTATTTTTCAAATAATTTGGCTTATGTATTTATTGTTTGTATCCAAAACTTTTTTCCTTTTTTCAATTTTGTGATGTTGCTCAAGTCACTAATGCACACAAACAATTGGGGATAAGTCTGTTTTGTGAACATGGAACTATGTTGGTGCCTGGGGGCAGCCTCCACTCACTAACCGAGCACCACCAGGGGGCCGGCGCTCATTACTAGGACCTGGCTGATATGAATTTAAAACTAAGTACCCAATACCAGGACCTGGCTGGTATGTAGATCTTAAAGGTACCCAACACCAGGACCAGGCTGGTATGAAAATCTTAAAAAGTACCCAATACCATCTCCAGGCCTTACTGCAGGCGCCTTATATCTTCTTGAAGGGTACATTGTACTTCAATTGCATGTGTCATTCTCCTGTCAAATTGGTCAGGAAGATGACAGTCCTGTGAAATTTTGCTCTACCTTAATGTCCTTGTTGTTCAGTTCTGTGCATGCCCGCTGTACCCATAACAGTAAAAGTCCTTGGGGCAGCTAGAAGCAGGCCGCTTGATTCGAAGGAGCATTGAAGAGCGCCGGCCAGCCCAGTGTCAGCTTGTGCTTTTTAAAACGGAATTATAGAGATTTAGCTTTTTTCCTGGAAAAGACATTCAGTTTGGTTCAGTGCAGCGCATGTATACAAAAGCTAGACAAGTGTGAATTGTGATGCACGCTTCTTGAAACTGCTGGCTCTTGTTGGTCGATGTTCATCTAACCCATTATGCACACGCTTCCTTAGGTGCGATAACTTAAGTACTGCCATAATACTACATACAAAACCTTGTGGTGTTGATTGCCAGACTTGCCAAACTCTAAACCCTAAAAACATGCACACATCAGAAAAACAAAGTTTGTAAGAGGTCCTGTCTCCCCCACCTCCCCGTTTGGGGTTCTCCCAGAAAGACGAAAGTTTGCAACTCTGGCGTTTTCACCATGTTCACAGACAATAATGCCGTGCTTGTTGTCCAGATTGTTGGTTATCCCTTAAGCCACCACGAGCATCACCAGACTGTTCAAAAGTTCAGCGCTACAACAAACCCTAGAATTGGCAACAAAACAAAACAAACAAAACAAACAAAACGCGCGCTAGAGGGAGGGCTTGAACCTCCGACCTTGTGGTTAACAGCCACACGCTCTAACCAACTGAGCTACTCCAGCCACCACTTTTACGCCCTTCTACTCTAACCCCTTGGTTATTTATACAGGTTTCCAGAAAGGTGAGTAATGGCTATTAACATGCAATTAGTGGAATTTGTTTTTTCCAAAAAAAGAGATTTTGTGACAGAATATTCCGTTTTCGGAAAACTGTTTTTGCATTTAGGTGAAATTTCGCACAAAACAGATTTCGCCTTAATAGATGACACTTTTGTAGAGGTCCATTAAAATAGTGGCCAGTAAATAGCCAGTAGACAGGAATGTGGTGACACCCTTCTCAGAAAAGAATTTGGGCAAATTTTGGGAATGTTTTTATTGGAAAAAAAAAGGAATTAGTGACAGATCATTTTCTTAAAAAAATTTCCTTTTGGCGATTTCCAACCAGAAAAGGACTGGTTCCTAAACCATAACAATGGTCATAAGCCATCAATTATATTATAGTTGATTTAATTAGATAATCATAGGTTGAAATCAGTCTGTTATTTTTAATGCCGCCTAAATGAACTGCAAAATATATCCACATGAAGATTTAGCCAAATCTCACTGTACACCACACATGAAGGATCAAATTTTAGTGTTCCATATATGTTTCTGGCTAACTATATAGAGGCAATCTGGCAAATTTTCCTCTTTTTTTTATGAATTCTGGCTATTGAAACCCCCTAAAATTAAGGTCATGGAGGGTTGAGCATAGAATTTGGAGATTTTTATTTTTTTAGATTTTGGGTGGTTCCCACCATGTTCCCAGTGTGGTTCCCAATGATGCTCCAAATTGTCTTCCTCAAAAGTTTTCATGTGTTCCTCAGAACATTGCAAATAGCAACACACTTTATCCCATGACCTTTGCCCAAAATTTTACCCAAGTTGTGACCTATAGAGCTAGACTAAAGGGAAAGCTTACATAATCTTTTGTTATATTTTGGGACCGTCAATAGTGTGAGTGTTATTTTGGTGATGGGCCAATCAAAAGAGGTCCATCAACCAAAACCAAGAAAAACAATCACTTTGGATGCACCCCTCACAAGTCACAACTACTCAATACAAACTAAATTGTAAGGACTCATGCTCCTCTGCTTCTCAAATGTTGTATCAATTACATATGTTATTGTGAAAAGCACACAAGATAAACCATCTAGCTATTGCATATTGTTTGCATATGTATGTAATAAGTGATCAACATTGATTATGTTTGTAATAATTGTTTGACGTCATTTGGTAAATTTTTCATTGTTGATGTGTTTGAATCGTATATTATGCAGTGCAGGTTAAGAGTGAAAGCATGTGTTTTGATTAATATCCAATGGTTATTGTTTATGAAAATGTGTTGAAAACAAATTGATGAAGTATCTATGTACAGTGTCTATGATTGCATATGTGTTGTTGGTATTTTAATGATCGTTCCCATAGGATGCATGAAAATAATGATCCTAGCATATGCTTGTTGATGTAGGTTGAACATATAAATTGCCTTAAACCCCATTGGATTCAAAATTCCTAATAGTACCCCAAGGTCAAAGAAAGGGATTAAAGTTAGGCAACATTAAAGTACAAGTCTTTGCATTGATTATCTGCATCAAGGGACATGCATTTACATCAACAATTTCAAAAACTAATGTTTTGAACATTATAACAATTAACTTCTTCAATAATGTTTTACACATTTTCTTCATAAATTTAGTACTTCCTATTGTGTTGAAACATAAATTGGAATGCACTAGGTAGGAAGGGGGCTAGACAAGGAATGTGCCTAGGTCTATAGTTTAGGTTTGTAGAAAACCCTCCCAAGTCAATTTCAATTGTGTGGAAACACATAGGTTGCACAATAATAGTGGTTGCATGTGGACTTGCAACAACTACTATGATTCAATTTATCATTGAGAGGTTGAAAGTGAATAATAAGTAAAATTAAACCAATAATCACTTCAGGCATTGCCATCACAAGGTGGTAATCAACTTTTAATTTCCATGCCCATTCCAATTACTTTGATTGTGAGTACATTTAACACTAACATGGAGGACCATGGAGGAAGTGGAGTTCAAGACTGATATTTTAAGAGGACAAAAGGCATTGCTTCACTGAATGGAAAACATGTTCCAATTTTTTGACAAGGACCCAATGATAGCATAACCCATCGTTCAACAATTGGTGGGCCTTTCAACGGTTGCCTTCATATCTAGATCACGAACATTACACACATATGGTTTGTGGTTAGCTCAACATCAAGAGGAGTTAAATGTGGTGGAACATTACATGCAACAATAGATTGAGTTGACTATAATTCTCAAGGAAGGGCCAACCATTGCTAGAGCCCAAACAACAATGCCAACCACACCTACAATGTTATCATCAGGGGCTAGAGCTGAAACAACAATGTCAATGACCACACCTACAACATCATCTTCTAAGGCTACATGGTTGGGCATAAGAGTTATATCTTCCATACCTACATTGAGGTCTTTCAGTTCCCAATTGTTTCAAACTACCACTACATTAGTGGCAATAATAGGATCACCACCCCCATTTATCATCTTCATGAAATTTTCCACATTTAGAAAATGAATTTGGAGGGATTCAAAGGGATCTCATGCAAAAAATCCAAGATTTCCAACACGAAAAGGGGGACACCTTGCATCATGTACTTATAGTTAGCACAATTTGTTGTAAAAACCAAACAAGTCATCAACCATGAAATGAGTTGTTACACAACGTGTAAAAGGTGGGTTCTATAATTTTAGAACCCACCTTTTACACGTGATGTAAGTGATGTAAGGAATAAGGCCCACTTTAAGAGGAGATAGACGAAAGGATTTACAATTCTGTTATGGGTAAATGATTTTTGATGGTTGTTGGAAGACGATTTTACATAATTCAATTGCAATAGTTCCGCTACCTAGTGATCCCACTACATTGCTACAAGCACCCATCTCCTTATCTCTTTCATGCTCTCACATTTGATGCATGTTCAAAGAAAGATTTTCAAATGTGGCCAAAGTGGTGCCATATGGGGGGGATTGCATTACACCAATCGTTTTGTCCCTTGCAAATTGGCTTTACTCAACTTTCCCAACTATGGGCCATGCCCTCTAAGTAATTCAATTCATTTGAAAAATTGGTTCATTGAATGGAGTTGCTAATCTTCTCGTGGTCCCATGGTCAATAATCCAAATTGCGGTTATTGTCAAAAGGTTTTAAAAAAGACTTCTATCTTTCAAGTATTTTCAAGTTAGGTAGATTTCCATAGATTTAAAAATAAAACAAAAATTGGGGGAGTAAAGTTGTACATGAACAAAGTATTTTATGTCATGCTTTTACAAAATATAGCAGATTTTTGGTCCCATTTATAAAAGAGTTCTGATCTTATTGGGGAAGGCTAAAGAGCAAAGGGGATAATTATCTCATGCTTTCAGGGTAATGGTGGGGATGTCAAGAAAACTTGCCATGGTAAAAAAAAGACATCATTATTGAATATTATTAGACAACCTCACAAATTGGCTAGGACTCATGTTCGGAATGTGGAGGGTTTGCTTGAAGTTTTATTTGTGAAAATTCTTTGAGAATCAGAATATGGTAAACAAATCATGTGATAAAACTAGAAAGTTCATCTATAGGATCCCCAAACAAGAGCTTGTTGTGAAATGGAGTAAGACCTGATACTAGACTTTGTGAAGTTATAGCCTAACAGACCTACTATTACCATATATTTTTTAACGGGGCTTGACTTGAGAGGAGACGAAGAAGATCTCATACATATCTCAATGTGAATCACATGTTATGGTGCAAGGACATCATCCCAAAGACAACCTTGATAAAAAAAAAGCTGTGAGTGGTGAATGTTAAATGGGCCAAAGGAAATGAATGCAGTCCCTTCAAAAAGATATATAACACATGTTGTAGCACTTCAAAAAGGGAAAAATGCTTAAAACTCTAAGCCCTACTAGCCCTTCCCAAAACAAATCCTCAGCCAAAAAGCTAAAGGTGATATTATCATCAACAATTTGAAAAGTCTCTTCTTTCTTTGTGTCAAAAGCATTTAGCCCCCCTAGGCACTTTTGTGAAAGGTGGCGAACTAAAAAAATGTGGAGCCTTTTTACAAAGGTTTTTGGGTGGCGTGTCTCCATTTTTCAACATTAGTATGGATCATTCGAGAAATCTAGATATTGTACCATATCTACCACTTGTCTACTATGAGTGAATCTGACTTATATCCCCCATTATATATATATATATATACATTTGGATCATGCTTAGAGGGAATTAGTGAATGATCCTAACTTTTCGACACCAAAACTTTTTTGCAAATATCACTGATCACAAGAATGACCCCACAATAAAAACTAATGGAATTTAAGGTTGCACGCCCACATGCATGCATCAATTAAAAGGATTTATGGAATACCATATACACAAGCCAATGGCCCCCTATGTCATGAAAGAAACAAAAAATTGATTCTATGGGGAGGAGTGTGTGATATTTTGGGTTTCTAAAAGTGAGCACTGACATGTGTTACTAAGGCCAAGTTTTTTTTTCTCAAAGAGAAACTTTCTTTGGATGACCCTTAGACAAGTAAGTGCCTTTGAACATTGTGAGGTGATGAAGAATGAACATCACCAATTTTTCAATTAATTTGTTTTGAGAGATGGAATCAAAGCTTTCAAAAAGGTTTATTATCTTACAATGTGTTTTGTTGATTAATCCCCCTTCCTCTCCCCCTCATACTTGAACAAAGAAGTCACACTAACTCATGTAAAAAAATGACACCTAATACATACTAGATGTTTACCTATTCTCTCCCCCCCCCCCAAAGGAAAGGACAAAATAAACTTCACTTGCAATGTGGGGAGAGAACATTTCAATTATAGCTTTACATGGTGATTTGGGTGATTGGGTGTCAGACTAAAAGTGGTGTGGTTCTTTCCAACTGGTGGAGTTAATATTTATAATCAGGTTTTGTATAAAAGTACTCAAACCCTAATTTTAATTTTTTTGTCTTGGTCAAAATGGGTAGAGAGTAAAGGGGACCCATTTCTTTAGTCCTTGTTATGGATAAAAGAGACTACTTGGAAGCTAAAATTGCCTCAATGTTCCCCTTTTAACTTACAAGTTTAGTAACAATTTTTGTCGCTATTAATCTTTCACCCATGCCCTCCCTCATATGCCTTGCACAAGTGTTGTGACTTTTGTCCCCAATCCTCTAATCCTCTAACTTGAGACTATGGCATCCTTCTCTAATAGGAATGTAAATCGTATGTGAAAGAACAATCAACCTAGTAGCAAAAGTTAGCAAGAGAAGGGGCCTTGTCTTCAAGGCACAATATGATTGGAATCAACCAGACAAAAACATGTATAATGCATTGTGCAACACAAAGTTTGCCTTTGCTTAAAGCAAAACTTCATTCAATAAATGGTTGAGAGTATGTAAAACTTCCCTCTAAAGAACAACCTTTATTCCAGTATAAAGAAAACCTTTGAATTTTCGTCCCACATGACTTTCACCAAGAAAAACTTAGCTCAATGAAAGGTGGGGGAACAAAAGAAATTTGGCCTCAAGGATAAGTTTAATGCCATTAGAAATGCGAGGGTGTTTGTATTTTATTAAATAAGCCAACATCATTCCACCACCAACGCCCTAGTCTTGTAAAGACATCCAGGAGCTGTAGTGTTACAAATGACTGTGGTTGTAGCTCAAGCAAGAAATTGTTTGATAGTAGACACCCATGTGATACACCACTTGCAACTAGATTCCAAAGCTCACTAAGCCCTTTATTTATACTCTAGTTTGGCTTACTTAAATTTTCTAGCCTTTCAAAAGCACTTGGTTGTCAAAAATAGAATGACAAAAAACCAAGTCAAACTTGAATGATTTGTTCAGTGTTTTGATTGAAATCCAAAAACTTCCAGAACTTGCAAAGTTACTTTGCGGTCTCTAAATTAGTAATGTGTCATCAGTTTTTGCCCACCAGATTCAAAGAAAGCTCGCTGGCTCAACATCTTTAGTAGGTTTTTTCAAGGATGCCTCGATTGAGTTGTTAGATCATCTCCTCCACCAGTAGCAATAAAATGCATTGTAACATAATAGTTTGGATGAAGTATACAGCCTTTTAAAGTATGTTTGTTGGCTTGTATTTAATACTTTGGATGAAATACAGCCTTTTTCACAAGATGAAATTGAGTTTGAACCTGTAAATATGCAGAAGAGCCAATAAAAAGAAAAATGACGGCTTTTATTGGCCAGCCATAATGATTGGCCCATGTGATGGCATATTCATTGATACCTCTCTTTAGTTTTGCCAATTTTTTGATATAGTTGAAAATGATGATCATCCATAAGAAAATTTAGCCAAATCTAAGCTATAAACAAAAAATTTCATTGTTTGCTACCTACTTGGAACTTAATGCAAAAATTGGGCAAAAGAAAACTGCTGGTTCTAATGGTCTCTCACTTCTAAACTGATCAAATTGTCTCATGTTTATTGATGGGGATGAGAAACTAATTAAAACTCTATGTTGGATGTGGTAAACACTAGTATTGATGATGGCAAATAGGGGGTGTGGGTTGACATTCTCTTAGCAAGGACCCCAAAAAAGCCACCAGAACTAAAAATGTTATGGGACACTAAACTGAAGCTTTGCATACATTTTGGTTCATTGCTGTGAACCAATCAAGCTTCCAAAAACAATCAGTTTGCCCTTTCCCAAATGCAAGGCAACCCACTGACAAGCAAACAATTGTGGGTTTTTTTTGCCAAATTTCTAAAATCTTGAAGAGATGTCACAGATGCAAAAAATTTAATACTAAAAGCTATTGGGGGACTTAATTCTGTGAGTTATAGTTAGAATAGGACCTTGAAAGAATGGCCTATTTGCACACAACTTACTTGCAAAAAAGTAAGTAACACCGCTGTCCAGTTTTGGCAATCACAGCAAGTAACACGTGAGTGCTCAAATGTGCAAAAACAGAAACTACCCAATATATTTCCCCAAAAGCAGCAAAGTTGATGAGTGAGATCAGCCCACAAATTACCAAATATGCACTCCAAAAATAATTCCAGATGATCCACAACTTGACTAAGTCTTTCAGAAGCCATCATCTATTTAGTGAAGAACATGAAGAAGAAAGAAGAGCTTTTCATGAACTAGACAGAGAGAAAAGACCAGAAGAATAAAAGACTTTTCCACTGTTTTCTTTTGTCTTGTGATGTTCCTGTGCAGCAGCAGCAGCAGCAATAGTAGCAGCAAAAGCATTCCATTTTCCCATTATCTCTCTCTCTCCAAAGCTTGCCTCTTTGTCAAGAAGCTGAATGAGCATGGATAATGGCACCCATTTATAAGAGATCATTGAGTTTTGTGTTCAGAGACTTTAGTTTTCCATGAGAGTTTTTTGTGAGCTGCCTGTTTTGTGTATCATTTTCATCATGGTTGTGAAAAACAGTTTTGTTTACTAATAGCAGCAACAGCAGCTCATCACTTAGTTGTTGATACTTTTCCTGAATTGAATGTGCAAGCAAAAGCTGGAAGAACACATATATATCTCCATGTTATGATATTATTAGTAAATGTGGGTTAGGAATACAAAATTCTCTGTTGTTGTTGTAAGCAATCTGGAGTTTTGATTTTCAAACAGGAGGAGTTGCTTGAAGAAAGTACTAGAGAGGAGTTGTAGAAGATGAGAATGCCCAAAACAGATTATCATGATGATGGAATGAATGTCATGAAGAAAAACTGATAATGTAGCAATCCGTGTTGTTGCCTTTGATCTTGAAGAAGACAGGTGTAAGAATCCATGTTTTGTTGTTGTTGACACAATTGTTGAAGCTATTCTTTTGGAGTATGCAGGGAAAAGAAATTTGTTGAGAGAAATTAGCTCTAGAAATTTGCTGCTCCTGCTGGATCATCAAGCCATACTGCACTCAAATGGCAGGTGAGTTCATTCTATGGAAGGAGCTCAAATTTTTTGTTCCCATATTATTTTACATTTCTCCCAATTTTCTTCTTTGAGACACAGCTGTTGCAAGCTCAGGAAAGATCCAGCTCAAGGTTTGAGAGTGAAAGTGTGTGTGTGTGTGTGTGTGAGAGAGAGAGAGAGAGAGAGAGAGAGAGAGAGAGAGAAAGAGAGAGAGAGATTTTTGCAGAGCTGCCAACTTTTGGGTTTCTGGATTGAAGAAGAGTTGCAGTGAAGAACATGGATTCAAGGTTGAAAGGATTGAAGAAATGGGAAGAAGAAGAGGAAGAAGATTGGAGGATTTAGGCAGAAATGACAGACAGACAGAGAGCTTGCACCTGTGATCAGGATTTTGCCAAGAGAGATTTGAGAAGGAGAGTACCGAGAACTAAACATATTGCTGAAGACTCGATTGAAAGAAGTGTTGAGGTTTGTGTTGGGTGTGTTGTCGTGGGCTGGCAGGATTGAAGAGGATCGCAGGTCGTGTGGGTGGGATACGTGGTGGTGGTGAGGACGATGGGATCAAGATGTTAGTCCGAGTGGGGATTGCTGTTACATGCTCCGTCGTTGCCTACACAGTCTCCTACCTCACCACGCGCGGCGGAGGAACTAGTTCTGGCAGCGAGGAGGAGGAGGAGGAGGATTTTGGGAATCCAGCTTTGCGGAATACAACCACTGGACCTGCTGCTGCTCCAGGACTCGTATTGCCTCTTCTTCCTTCAGGTACTTACCAAATGAAGATCTCTCTCGCGCATGCATCACTCAAGCAAACAATCATTCCCTGCCCAATACAACTCCCTGGCCACCTGCAGCAACAAAATCCTCGCGTACTAGAGCTCTGATGCCTATCGTCTGATGCGATTTGTAGTTGTAATAGATTTTGAGAGAGATGTCAGTTTTTTTTTTCTGAAGCTTTTTGTGGGTCTGGTTTCTCCAAAGAGGGGACTAAGTTGGAGGAGGACAACCGCGAGAAGCTACTGCTGCACCAGGAGGAGGAGGACAAGTCTCAACAAGTTGTCGAGGATGAGGACTCTGAACAACAATCTCTGGTAGGTGTTTCTCTCAGTCCCTGTTGTTCAAAGCTCTGTGGGAGGAGGACTAGATTGGAAAACAAATGCGCGTCCTTCTTTCTCTCTTAGGGACGGTTCAAAGATTGCGTGCGCTGCTTCTGGTAGCTAAGAAACTAGCACGGTCGTGGGGTGATGGGGGTTTTGTTCAGGAGAAGAAGGAGGCCGAGGAGGAACATCATGAGCAGCAGGATACATTGACAGCTGCACCGGATTTGCCTCTAGCAGAAAGCCCCGATAGAAGAGACGATGAAGAAGATGTTCTCAACCTCGATTCTGAGCCTGGGAAGGAGCAGCAACTCGACGTGCAAGAAGCTCCTGGCACTGCAGGCAGCTGGTACGGTATTCGCAACTTCCGCTCCGACACTCCGACGTCGCTGGAAGCTAGTGGCGAAGATCAGAAGGGTGCGAAGAGCGACGCAGCATGGGGGAGGAAAGCTGAGGGTCATGTTTCTCTAGAGTTGGAAGCTCTGAGGAGCACAGTGCACAGGTTGCGAGAGAAAGAAAAACAACTGGAATCGCAGATTCTGGAGTACAAGAGTCGTGCAGAAGCTCAAGCTTCTACACTCAAGGATTTGCAAGAGAAGGAAAGAAGGATGGCTGAGAAGGTCCTTGAGTATCGAGAAAGCTCCAAGAGACTCCGAGAAAGGGAGAAGACTTTCCTCGACCGAGAGCAAGAAAAAGATGTGGAGATCATGGAGCTGAGATCCTGTCTTGAAGCTCTGGAATTGCAAGGGAGACATCAAGCCTTGGAAATCTCTGCAGGTGAGAATGTGAAGAAAGAATTAGATGAGGCAAATGCAAGGGTTGAGGAGTTGCAGAAACAGGTCCACACAAATGCGGAGCAAGAAAATGCCAAGCTCTTGTTGATGCAAGAGAAGGTGTCGATGCTGGAAACACAATGTGAAGAAGAGGGAAGCAAAATTGTGGAGCTGAGATCACATCTTGAAGCTGTTGAATTGCAGCGGATAAATCAGGCTTTGGAAATTTCTGCAAGTGAGAGTGTGAAGAAGAAAGAACTAGATGAGGTGCATGCAACGGTTGAGGAGCTTAAAAAAGAGATGCAAACAAATGCAGAGCAAGCAAATGCTGATCTTGCATTGATGAAACAAAAGGTGTCAATGCTAGAAACACAATATGAAGAAGAGGGAAGCAAGATTGTGGAGTTGAGATCGCATCTTGAAGCTGCTGAATTACAGCGGATGTTGGAAATCTCTGCAAGTGAGAATGTGAAGAAAGAATTAGATGAAGCACATGCAAGGGTCAAGGAGCTCCAAAAAGAGATGCAAACACATTTGGAGGAAGCAAATGCTGAGCTCACATTGATGAAACGTAAGGTGTCAATGCTAGAAACACAATGTGAAGAAGAGGGAGGCAAGATTGTGGAGTTGAGATCGCATCTTGAAGCTGCTGAATTACAGTGGATGTTGGAAATCTCTGCAGGTGAGAATGTGAAGAAAGAATTAGATGAAGCACATGCAAGGGTCAAGGAGCTCCAAAAAGAGATGCAAACACATTTGGAGCAAGCAAATGCTGAGCTCACATTGATGAAACATAAGGTGTCAATGCTAGAAACACAATGTGAAGAATTGCACAAAAAAGATGTGGAGATCGTAGAGTTGAGATCATGTCTTGAAGGTCTTGAATTGCAAATTGTGGACCATGCATCGGAAATCTCTGCAAGTGAAAAGTTGAAAAAAGAGTTAGATGAGGCACATGCAAGGGTTGAGGAGCTTCAAAAAGAGGTGCAAACAAATGCAAAGCAAGCAAATATTGAACTCTTGATGATGAAAGAAAAGGTTTCCATGTTGGAGACACAATGTGAAGAATTGAATGAAAAAGATGTGGAGATCATGGAGTTGAGATCACATCTTGAAGTTGTTGAATTAGAGCGAAGGAATTTGACCTTGGAAATTTTTGCTAATGAGAAGTTGAAGAAAGAATTAGATGAGGCAAATGCAAAGGTTGAGGAGCTGCAAAAAGAGATGGAGACAAATGCAGAGAAAGGAAATGTTGAGCTTTCAATGATGATACAAAAGGTGTCCATGCTAGAGACACAATGTGAAGAGGAGCAAAGCAAGATTACAAAGTTGAGATCATGTCTTGAAGGACTTGAATTACAAAACAAGAATCAAGCATTGGAAATCTCCACAAGGTTGAAGTTAAAAGCAGATCTAGAGGAAGCACATGCTAGAAGGGTTGAGGAGCTTCAAAAAGAGATGCAAACAAATGTGGAGCAAGCAAATGTTGAACTCTCCATGACAAAACATAAGGTTTCAATGTTGGAAACACAATGTGAAGAAAAGGGATGCAAGATTGAGGAGCTAGGATCACATCTTGCAAGTCTTAAATTACAAAATAGGAATCAAGCATTGGAAATCTCTAAAGTGCAAGAGTTGAAGAAAGAACTAGAGGATGTACATGTTGCAATGGTTGAGGAGCTTCAAAAAGAGATGCAAACAAATGTAGAACAAGCAAATGTTGAGCTTTCCATGACAAAACAAAAGGTGTCAATGCTAGAAACACAATGTCAAGAAAAGAGATGCAAGATTGAGGAGCTAGGATCACATCTTGAAGGTCTTGAATTACAAAGCAAAAATCAAACATTGGAAATCTTTGCAAGGCAAAAGTTGCAAAAAGAATTAGAAGAGGCACATGGTACGAGGATTGAAGAGCTTCAAAAGGAACTACAAACAAATGTGGAGCAAGCAAATGCCAAGCTCTCAATGATGAAACAAAAGGTTTCAATGTTGGAAACACAATGTGAAGAAAAGGGAAGCAAGATTGAAGAGTTGAAATCACATATTGAAGTTCTTGAATTACAAAACAAGAATCACACATTGGAAATTTCTGCATGGGAAACGTTGAAGAAAGAACTAGAGGAGGCACATGTTGCAATGGTTGAGGAGCTTAAAAAAGAGATGCAAACAATTGTGGAGCAAGCAAATGTTGAGCTTTCCATGACAAAACAAAAGGTGTCAACGTTAGAAACACAATGTCAAGAATTGCATGAAAAAGATGTTGAGATCTTGGAGCTAAAATCACATCTTGAAGTTGTTGAATTACAACAAAAAGATCAAGCTTTAGAAATCTCTATGAGCAACAATCTAAGGAACAAATTAAATGAAGCACATGCAAAGGTTGAAGAGCTCCAAACAAATATAGAGCAAGCAAATGGTGAGCTCTTACTGATGAAACAGAAAATGTCAATGTTGGAAACACAATGTGAAGAAGAGAAAAGCAAGGATATGGAGATACAACCAAATGTGCATTTTCTACAAGAGATGGAAGGTGAGGTGGTTGGATTGCAACACACCAATAAGGAGCTCGAGCAACAAAAAATAGAACTTCATGAAAGGTTGTTAACAACGGAAATCAAACTTGCACATCATTTTGAAATGGAAAAGGTAAACATCTTTGCATGGAAAAATGTTTTGAGGGCGAAATCTAGTGCATGCATTACTACTATCTATTGGGAATCGTATGCAATAAAATGTTGGTTTTTGAGATGATGGTTTTTCATTTTTTGGAAGATATGAAAAGATGAAACCTTGGGTGTCATGATTTAAACGATTGTATGTTTTATTGCAGGAGGATCAGGAGGCTAAAGCAAAAGAAAATATAGTTGCATTACGCCATGTGAATGAAGATCTCATCAAGCAAGTAGAGGGCTTGCAAAGTAGTCGATTTAGTGAAGTGGAGGAGCTTGTGTACCTTCGTTGGGTGAATGCTTGTCTCCGCCATGAACTTCGCAACCACCAAACTACTCTCGCGAGAGTTTCAGCCTTGGACCTAAACAAAAGTTCAAGTCCGGAATCAGTGGAAAAGGCAAAACAACTAATGCTTGAATACATAGGTTCTGACCTTGTTGCATTGCAAGCAAAAGATCACATAGACATTGGGCATGAAGGTTCTTTTTCAGAAAAATCCTTCACATTTTCTGAAAACAGTGGTGATGATAATGATATCCCATCTATCTCTGGACACATTCCTAAAAAACAAAACTTCATTCGTCGACTTCGAAATTGGACTACAAGGCATCTTGAAGTTGGAACAAATGTTTCTTCGAATTTTGTGTCACCATTGGAAAGTGAGAAATGGTCCCACTTCCATTCTGATCGAAAACATCGTCAACAAAACATTATTGGAACAAAGGTACCAGAGGAAACAACAACCCACATCCACATGCATGCAAGTGACATGACGCTAAACAAAGAAACAACAACCCACATCCACAAGCATGCTAGTGACATTCCTTCAATTGGCATTGCATCACCTATGGGAGGAAAGAAGTTTGATGCCAATGCCACGAAATCTTCTTCTTCTTATCCACGAAGAACCACCTCCGATTCTATCGTTCTAGATGGAGCTTCTCTTAGATCTGATCATGTGTCCCCCATCCTCAAAAAACCAAATCTTCCACCACTTGAAACTACAATAACGGAGGATGATGACAACCCATTGAATGGATCAATGGCCACTGCAACATTTCAACCCATGGGAAGATCTTTAGCTTTTAAAATAGGGGATAACCCATCAATCAAAGACAAACACAATCAAGCAAGGGATAGAGAAAAGGAAGTCAAAGAGAAGGCAAAAGTTGAAAGGGAAAGAATTCAAAAGGAGAAACTACAAGCTAAAAAAGCAAGAGAGTTGCAACCATCAACCCCACAACAATTGGAGGGCATGTCACTTGCACAAGTTGAAAAAAGAACTTCCAAAATCATGCCTAAGCCACCTCCAAATCCTTTAGGACCATTAGAGCAACACGGCTTATCATTATCATCAATTGAAAACCAAGGTCCTCCTCTTTGGAATGGCATTCCAACAACACCATCTCCACTACATTCAAAGGAAAGTTCAACACTCCAACTACAAACCAAAGAGAACAACATGCAAAGGGCTCCAGAAGTGGTGGAATTGTATATGTCTCTAGTGAAAAATGAAGATGCAAGGGAAAATGAAAATATAATTCTCAATGGTAGTGGAAGTGTCCATGATGTTCACAACAATACAATCAATGAAATTGATGATAGATCAACCCATCGTTTGGCTGTAAGCACACAAATCTATTGCTTCTAGAAATTTTGGTATGAAATGAATAATGAACAAGTATCATACCTTTTTAATTTATGTTCTTTTGTACAATTCTTGAACATTTCTTGGGATTTTGTTAAGGTTTGATATGTATTTTCATGCATCATTTTTGGTGAATTTTATAGATCAAGGCAGATGTGGAGACCTTCGGAGAATTTGTGCAAACATTGGCAACTGAAGTGCGAATGGCAATATATTACAACATTGACGATGTGGTGGCTTTTGTTAATTGGCTTGATGAAGAGCTTTCATTATTGGTAAATTTTTTGGCCATTAAAACTTAATCTACTATTTTTTCAAAACTTTCTTTTGGATTTTGAATTTTGTAATATTTATTTCTTCCATGATCATTGCACAATTGATCAAAATATGATTTTCGAATTTCACAAGCTTTTTTTTTTGTTTTGCCATCATTATTGCATGTGGGTTTTTTGTTTCGTTTTTGCAGGTGGATGAATCAGCAGTTTTGAAACATTTTGATTGGCCTCATGGCAAGGTGGATGCATTACGAGAAGCTGCATTTGAGTACCTTGACTTAACGAAGCTACAAGAGGAATTGTCTTTATTCGAAGACACACCACAACTTCATTATGAAGAAATGTTTAAAAACATGTTGACTCTTTTAGAGAAGTAAACATCATTCATTCAATCGTATCAAAGTTTTTTAAAGGGTTTTTCCATTCTAACATTGCACTTGTTTGTACATATCATAAACTCTTAAAACCCTTAAAGGAACTTTGGAAGTTTTTTTATGAACCTTGTATTTCCATAGTGTACCTTGACCTATGTTTTTCCATAATTGCCAATTGTTGGGTTTTGAACCTTTGGTGGGTTTTTTGGTGTAGGGTGGAGCTAAGTGTAAATCGGTTTTTACGGACAAGGGATATGGAAGTTGTTCGATACCAAGAGTTCCATATTCCTATTGAATGGATGCTTGATTTTGGTGTGGTTGGAAAGGTTTGCTGCATGGATAAAAAACCATTACATCAGTAAATAGATTAATTGTTGAATTTTCAACATGATTGAATAAATATTCAAAGTGTTTAAATTTTTGTGAACCAAATTCGTGAACATCAAAAGGACATACATATTTCTAAATCCTTCAGAATCAACGTGCAATTTTAGAAATATTGTGTTTTGTTTGTAGAAAGTACATAATTTTGAAATTCAACTCTAATTATTTGTTGTAAGCATAGATAAATGTTTGAACATGGTGGAAATTGGATTTTTGGTGATGTAGATCAAACAAGAATCTGTAAAACTAGCACGATTATATATCAACAAAGTGTTATCCGAGGTGGATCATGTGGAGGAGAATGCCCATAAGGAACCGATGCAAGAATTTATCCTACTTCAAGGAGTTCGTTTTGCATTTCGTGTTCACCAGGTAAATCATTCATTTTCATGTGAAATTTTGGAAATTTTTGGGCTCCAAATTGAAATTCATAGAACTTGCAACCAAAAAAATCAACAAAAATTCTTGAATTTTTTTCACATTCTCTAGTAAACATGTAACAATTGTTTTTTGTAAAAATGTTCAGTTTGCTGGAGGATTTGATGCAAAGAGCATGAAAGCATTTGAAGCTTTACGAGATCGAGCTCATGTCCGAAACAATAATTCTCAATAATGCCAATTTCTAATCAATCATGAACACTAAAATGTCGAACCTTTTACAATCATTTGATTGATAGTATAATATAGTACATGAAGTAGTATCGCAAAAGCGTTTTGTGTGTACAAGATGATTGTATATTCTTTACTTGAGAATTTGGACTTGTAGTTGAATTTCTAGTTGCAAAATGTTTTGAAATTTTCTTTGTCTCCATGTTTTTCACTACCATGTGTTTCAAAAGGTTTATCATACAAAGCAAAAGTGGGGTCAAATCAAAATAAACAAAAGGTCATGTACTTGTGTTTTCAAAAGGCTAAATGTTGTAACATATTTTCACAACTTGGCAAAGTTTTCTGTAACCAACAAAAAAAACATGGAAGAATGTTGATTTTGAGGTTTTTTTCACCATTTTTCACCCAAGAAAATATTATCAAGATTTAGACCTAAGTACCAGGTACTACATAGGTTGCTAGTTGTAGGAAAAATCTTGCAAAAATTCAACAATCCATTCAAACCCCTTGCCATTTATTGTGTTATCCTTATGGGGATCCTCACTAATGAGGCTATACATTACTACATATCAAGGTTTATATGTTGGTTTTGATGATTGAATCTTTAGTCATATAATTATATAATGGACAATTTTGACATCAATCAAAACATATCAATTGTTTATGTCAAAAAATTGATTAAATATGTGTTCACTTATTGCTTACTTTGGTTCAATGTGGCTTATCAATGTTGACCAAAATGTTTAATACTCTACATGCATTTAGTAGTCCATTGTAACTATAATAATTAATGGTAGTTGTTGTGGGTGTTAAATGGCATATCTTTTGTGATTAAGCTGTGTAAGTTTTTGGCTAATGTGGGTGCAAATGGTTTGTCTATTGTGTCTAGTTGTTTAAGTTCTTGTCTAATTTCTTACCCAAATAACATGAATATTGTGACTAACTTGTTTAACTATTTGATTGACATGGATGACATATTGCATGTGTGTTGTGATTAACTTGTATAATTTTGTGATTAATGTGCATGGCAAATGGCATGTTTATTGTGACTAATTTGTTTAATTGTTTTGCTAATGTGGGTGATAAATGGCATGTGTGTTGCATGACTAACATGATTTTGGGCATAAGCACACTAGAGCCTTCCAAAATTGTTGTTACAAAGTATATTTTTTGCATTTCAAAATTTTGACAAGTTGCATACACCAAACATGATACAATATTGTGATATTTGGGGATATTTGAAAAATTTGAAACTTAAATTATTCAAATCTTCCAAAAAGTTCAACAAAAGACAATTTTAAAAATGTGATAAATATATATTCTAACCAACATAATACCTACCACAAAATATGAAAAATATATTTAAAAATGAAGTTATAGGTGATGTTTTTCAATGAAAATTTAGGTGAAGAATGAAAATGATGTAAGAAAAAATAATCCACTAATATTTTTGAAATTTATTACTTTTGTTTAAACATTTTGATCAAAAACATAAAATTTTAATGTTGGTAAGCCATAAAAACTTTATTATTGAATATTTTAATGAAAGAAACATGTCAAATGAAAGGGAAAGATTGGTGAGGGTGGCATTTTTTCCCTCCATTTTCCTTTCCCTTGTTAATGGAACATGTCACCCAATATCATAATATGACACCCTATGGTTGTAAAAAAAAACATATTATATATAATATATACATTGAATGTACCCAATCCTCTTAAATTGACTATTGAATCAAGGTTGATTTTGATTTAAAACAAAATTTTAGTTACAGAAAGTTGTCATGCACATTCCAAAAGCCTTTTACTTGAATTTAAAACTGAAAAATCAAGAGAAGTTCATTGTACACTATCAAATATGTCACCATTTTTTGCCTAAAATGGTTCACCTCTAGTGTGCTTATACCTTTTTGATTATGGTTACATGTGGCATGCTAGATGTTTATCAATGACTTGTCTAGTTAGTTAACAACATTTTGATTTAACTTTCACCCTATATTATGTATAAGACATACATGCCTACATTAACACATACAATATCTACTTTGAAAGCACATCTAGATCCACACACAACATGCATTCAAATCCAAAACACATACCCAATTGACACAAACTTTTAAAAATGCACACATGCAGCAAATGAAATCAAATTTGAAAATGCAAATATGGAATTATTCGATGATTTAGATTTGGGTAGGTTTCAACTTCCTACAACTTCTAGATAGTACTAGCCTCCTTTGCTATTAACCATAGAACTTGCATATAACTTGCAAACTTTTGTATACCTTCAATTTTCTTCGCCAAAATTGGTGCACCCATTGCCTTTTGGGAGCTTCCACCACCCTTTTTAATCTACAAATTCCCAAACACATAATTAAACAAATTACATGGGATATTTACATGTAACATCAATACATTTGCATTACAAGATTTTGAGCAAGTGAAAATCCATGGAAGGAAAAGATTCTTGAGTTATATGTTGCACCATGATCATTTACTCAAGGTTGCAAATTGGCTTATGGATATCCAATGTGGGTGTTGTCTTGTAAGTTGTGGTTATCCATGTTGATTGAAACCAACATTATAACTTAAAGTATTGGAACCTCAAATTATCCCACCAAGTAAGGTCATAGTTTGTTTGACAAATATATTATATCCTTCACTTGATTATGCATGAGGTATGATGCAAGAAAAGGGCACATTCCCCATGCACTTATATGGGAAATCGTCTATGAGCAAGGTGTTGTATGGACTTACTTGCTTGAACCTTGAAGTAATATCCTAAACCATTATTTTCATATTCTTCAAATTGGCCCCCAATCTTGATGTACATGATGAGACATGCATGCACTTTTTAGCACCCCATAAACACAAGTTTGTACCTTAAGGCTTCCCTTAATAAAAATTCGACCACTTGTTTTAAGTTAGGTTGTGTCATTATAAACCACATTGTAACATGTCAAACTTTGAATTGCATGGTTCCAAAGATTGCTCCCAAGTGTGGTCATGGGCTTATAAACTTGTTTCCATACCTTCTGTTACAAGAACTAACAATGTTTAATTTTTTGTAGATTTTAAATGGTGTGATTCAGGGTAGTTGTAGGTTGCATTGCTTGAAATGGACTGTCATTGAGGTGGAGTTTTCATCATTATTACATAGAAATTTTATTTATTATTGGATGTCACAAAAAGGGATTCATTTATGTGAAGATAACACATGAAACATTTCAACAATGAAAAAATCACAACAAAATAGTGAAAGGTCCATCCTAGAAGGACTTTATATGGATTGTGCAAGTCCTTTTAAAATTGAATGGATTTTTGTTTCACAATTTGTTTATCTAATGTTTTTGAAACTTTGGCATATAAAACTTTGAAGGTTGGTACCACATAAGGCCAGAAAATCATGTTACAAAAATCATATTTGAGAAAATATTGAATCATATTCAATTTAAAACTTTTGTAAATGGCAACATTTTACTTTTTTTTTAAATAATAATTTTAATACCAATCTTTAATGAAAGTGTGTAACGAATAGTTCAAAATGGTGGCCCAATTTTCAATATGAGAAAATATTTTAACTTTAACATTATTTGAACAATTTGAGTGTTGAACTAGTTTATGGGGCTTAAAGTACAATAAAAAAACAAAGGATAAGGACTTTCAAAAGGGACTTTGAACTACCTTTTTGGTCCACCCTATATTTCTTTTACCCTTCACATAACAACATGCCATTCATGTTTAATACCAAGAGATGGCATACTTGCTACCTATTTAAGTGTTAACCTACTTGGAGATGGGATATTGCAAGCACTTGCTAGTAAATCAGAGCTCACCTTTTTTGAGGCATTCATTTGGTGAATAGTCTTGCCACCTTTGAAAATATCAACGTCCACATTGTTGCAATGTACAGATACTTTTTTTTCACAAGTATAGGATTGTATTTACATATGCAAGCAAACAATTATAGATCAAAGTCAAAATTACTAGATTGCACATCGCCATGACAATCTCCTTACTGGTTTAGTCAATTTAAACTTTGTTAGTTATTCACCTTCTATTAAGTTCCTTTTACAAAATCATTTTCCATCTTTTGTCCTTTGGGTCATTAGAAAAAACATTTGATTTACATGTAATAAGAAATCAAAAGGTTAGTTAGAAATGGGAATGAAGGAAGCAAAATTTACAAGGATGAAATCATATTCATTTCCCTTTGATATTGCATTATCTTTTATTGTAATTTTCTTTCACCCAATCACACAATAAAACAAAAATGTTTAGTATCCTATAGTTTAACTTTAATATCTTTTCAACATATCTTACATATTCCAATTTTACAAGAATTAGTATTTGATTGTTTGGTCCTAACACATATTTTTTTGTTCATCACACCATTGTCATGTGTTGTCAAGTGTTTTTCTACACACGAAAAACAAATATGGTTACCAAACACCCACATTGTTCAAATCAAACCTAGCTTCAAACATTGGTAGCATGAACATGTGCACCACATCCCTTTCAATTGTGTCCCTTTCTTTGATAGCTACAAAAATTAAGCTTCTTATCCAAATTGGAAAGGGGGGCACTTTTGTAAGGCGATTTAGGAACATAACAACCCTTTGCTTAAGATCAATCTAAGGTAGATACGAATTCATTCATCTTTTGATTTCATTTCTATATTTTTCTAGTGTATTTCTTGCCACAATTTTCATTGCCAACTTTCAACTTTGAAAGTTGCAAACAATGCCACATGTGAGCGATCCCAATTACATTCAATCAAAGTTAGTCATATAATTAATTTTTGTAATGTTTTGTGTTTAACATAATTGAGAATATCAACATATCTACTATCATTATCATAATCTCAACATGAATACATAGGAGGTCACATGCACCATGTTGACATTAGTTCCACATTTTGTAGCACAAATTCATGTGCCATTATTCATTCATGCCCACTTCCTTCAAGCATTTCATCATTCATATTGTTGTTTTCTTTTTCATCCCACACTCTTCACTTTGCAACTACAAATTCCTATAAATGTTCCATGCAAAAGCTACTTAATGACTCCTCTAGTGCATAACCTTTTGTCATGCTTCCTTTTAATCTTAATTTATTTATCATAAATCCCTTAATAAGTTTTTGAAATAACAATTAATTTGAAGGTACATCCATCATTTGTGGACTAAACCACATAGTTCCAATTCCTCCACTAAATACCAAAATATGTGTAATAACATCAAAGAATGAAAGAAAAAATTATTGTTCCAACAATATTAATGTTAAAGTCACACCTTGTTTAAGGTCCCCCATTGCCATCATGTCCTCAATTTTTGCACACTACTTTTTGAAAACATTTGACAAATAAACTTGATAGCCTTCCTACAACCCTTTGCCATAAGATGTCACATGCATAAAGGCAAAGACTTTTTGCATTTTGTAACACAATAATGATGTGACTTCATCCATTTCATATCTCCATGATCCTTGTGGATTCTCTTTCTTAATGAAAACACATAGTGAGATTGTGTTTCAAATTGCCAACAATTTGTAGAAACCTTTCATTCTCCTCATTTGCCAACACAAATGAGACTACATGTTTAATCATTCTACATGCATAACATCCTTTAGCCACAAATGTGGTTGTATACCACATTTTTGAAGTCTTCTTAGATGGTTATTGTGTCCTTTGCACCAAAGATTGTTTTCTTCACATTCTCAAATATAAATTCTTTCCACAATGCATGACATGAATAATGTGTTGCAAATCAACAAAACTTGGGCACAAGCAAGTGGTTAAAATTACAAATACTTGAAACTCACAATCGCCATCAACTAAGTCATAACAACATAAATGCCCAATTTCTAGCTCAATATCACAAGGGATTGTAATTGTTTATGGCTTTGAAGGCTTATGGTAGAAACAATATGATCAAGGTGCAAATACCAAGGGATGAACATATTGTGATGCTATAGCTACAATTGATATGACTGTATTTGTGATTAGATAATTAGAGTAGAAATTGACATACACATAGTAAATAAGCTTATTGTTGTCCCAAATATGAATCAAAGGCCTTCAAATCCCTCCACAACACCTACAATTCATCAATTAGAGCTTGTTTGATATACATCCACATTTTCAAATGTCATGAATTCCTTGCTAGGAATAATTAAGGCCAACATCAAAAAAATATTATTAGTTATCAACAAGGGAGAAAACTATAATTTAACCAAATAATTGGCCATGTAGAATGGCATGAACTTGCTTGAATAGATTGACTTCACCAAGTGCCAACACTAACTTAACATGTTGTGTGGTTCATTAGCAGATGATGGCTAGTGTTCATTTATGTGTTTCTAGCTCATAGAATAGAAACAAACTTACGGAACCATTTCAACTTGCACCATTTGTGTGCTACATCAACAACTGAAGCAATGTTTTGCACCTATACGTGTTTAATAGCCTTAAAATTAAAGGAAAATGTCAAAGCACTCCTAGTGGAAACATCACCTTGTGAGTCCCCATTTTGATGGACAAATTGGAGCTCAAGAAAACTGCCTGAATATTGAATTCTGGAGTGCAAGTTTTAAAGATCTGATCTCAAAAAAGAAAATCTCAGAAATTCAGTAAATTTTCCCTTAAACATATAATGTCACTGGAATGTTTATATTATAGTTAATTCCTCTGAGCTTTAATAGATAAGCCAAAATCAGGAGACCACTTCCAAGAACAAAGTAGTCTACCCAACTCATTCACCATGTAAAAAACCTCATGAGCACCTCAACAAAAAAAATATTCATAGCTGCAACCTCACTATAAAAGCATGTCAAGAAATCCACTCCAAAAGCAGTAAAATGCCCCAGTAGCCTATAATTTTAGGTGAAGTATTCAGAAGCACCATGGCAAGTTCAACATTTCAGTGTCGAGTAAACTATTTTATTTTGAAAAAAAAAAATTCTAAAAAAGTCTTGAAAGTTCTCCATTTTCCTTTACAAGTTTTTTTTTCTTTGAAGATTTTTGTTTTTCGGGGTAATTTCAACATTTCTGAAAATAATATGATAAGTGTTGAACTTTGCCATGGAACTACATAGCTATCAATTTGTGGTGGAAGTGACTTTGGGCATGTAAATGTGCTTAGGATACAATGCCTTCCAAGAGGCCGAGTAAAAGGATTTTTATTGATTTTTATCAATCACCTATAATAGTTGGCTCAGGTGGTGACATTTAATATAGTGTCATCACTCACTTAAACATTATTCACTTTTTTATGTTTATGGGGTGAGAATGATTTAACATTATATGAGATGTGATTTATCACATTGATAAAGGCCCAACAACTAAAGGGTGTGTGGGTAGAGATGCTCTTCAAATTCACCAATTCCTTCTATAGAAAGGAAGATGTACCCAACCAATGCACAAAAAGTAAATTATTGGAATCTATAAATCATACTAGGTACAAAAACATCAAGCTTTTCAACAAGAGAAACAAGATGAAAAACTCACCATCCAGGGTTTGGAAACTGGCTACTGTGAAAATTTAGGTATTCATTCACTTACTTTCTCTCTCTCTCTCTCACACACACACTCATGTTAGGTCAAGTTAGTACAAATGGGTTGACAGAAGAAGCTCTTCTGGAGTCTGACAAGGTTGTCCGTCTTTGGTGAGAGTCATCACTACTGGCTGCCTTGTAAAGGCAACTACATGGGGTACTATGTCGGCAGGTACGTACTAAGTAGGGAAGGCATCTATCTATCTGGTGACTACTAGGTGCTTAGATGCTTGCAGATGTTTGGCACATCATTAACCATTGTGATTAGCCATACATATACATAATACAGCCAGAGAAAACAAGCAAAAAATATGCTGTTTTTTTGGTTTACTCATACTCTCCCCCTCCCTCTCACAATAGTAGTATTGTCAGGTTTTAAGTCTAAGTTGTGTTTTCTTGCACTTGTTGTTGGCACATGGAGAATCAAGACGCTCACATTGGTGGGTTTTAAGTCTAAGTTGTGTTTTCTTGCAATCGTTGTTGTTGGCACATGGAGAATCAAGATGCTCACATTGGTGGGTTTTAAGTCTAAGTTGTGTTTTCTTGCAATTGTTGTTGTTGGCACATGGAGAATCAAAACACTCACATTGGTGGCGAATGAGTGAGTAGTCATAGTAGTACTCTCATTGCTGCTGGTCAGTCCTTCCTTTGGTTGAGTGAATTGTGATCATGTAGGTGATTTTGCTGCTTCTACCAAAATTGAGTTACGGATAGTTGGGTGGTTGACGACGTATGTATGTATCGTTCAAATTATCCTTTACACTACTACAAGAAGCCATTACTCTGCTGCTGGTGAACCTGCTGCTCTGAAAGATTCTAAAATGCATCTTGTCTCTTGTAATGAACCCAAAAAACTACTCTTCGTGTTTGTTTGCGTCCAAGGAAAAAAATTCAATTTGTCTTGCAAATTCTTCTCCTCTCCCAAAAATTCAGCCACAAACCAAAAAACCCAATTCAAATTAAATTGAGATCATTGTAATACAAATTCTTTTTTACCAATCTATGTTTTACCCACTTTAATACTTTTTGTTTTTAGGTTTTTGGGCTTTCTTTTTTAGTGTGTTTCCATTCGGGGATCCCACAAAATGCAAACTCAATGATGTGAAAAAATGGTTTTGAGGATCGCAGAAAACTTTTTTACAAAAGAATACCATGAGCAATGTAAACTTTATTAGGCTACTATTAGTGCCTGTTCCTTTCTTCCCACATGAAAAAAAACAAGATTTATTATCAAGTCACGGATAAAAAAGTAGCAACTACACTAATTAGCAACATAGAAAAGCAACAATTGAATTGTTTGGAGAGACACCCATTGAAATAGATAATAAAATAATAAACCCTAAACCTTAAACCCTAATAAAATAAGGATTTACTCTATTTTTTCTATTTACTAGTCAGCTCTTTTCCTCTCTAGGTGTCTACATAAATTTTGTTAGCTAACTAGTAAGTAGTAAGTTGGCCAGTTGTGTTCACCCCCTTCAGTCCTCCCTACTACCTACCTACCTACCTACCTAGTCACCTAGCTAAGGTGTAGTAGTAGGTACCCTAGGTTCTCACTCTCGCAGAATCTTCGTCAGTCCACCCAGCGAGCTGCTCCCTCTTCTCCTTGTTCACATCTCGCCTCCTCTCGTTTCTCCTCCGTCGTCGTCGGTTGGTCGGTCGGAGGAAAGCAAATCTCAGCTCAGCTCAGCTCATGTTTTTGTTGCGAGATTTGATGTGAGTGAGTAACCTTAAACCAGCTGCTGACTTTTTGTTTTCTTCCTTCAATTTTTTTTTGCCTCGCCAGTTTTTCTTTTGGAGATGGTTTTTCTTATGGTGGGTGTTGTTAGTTCTTGTTGTTCTTGGTTTTTTGGGATGTTTATGAAAGTAATGTAGTTTCTAGTGTTGTTGGGATGTTTGTGAATGGAATGTAGTTGCTTTTGTGATTTTATTTTATTTTTCCTTGAGTTGAAGAATTTGCACACGCAGACTTTGGTGAAGTTTTGTTTGATTTTATTTGATTGAGCCCAGTTCTCTCTCTCGCTCTCTCTCGCTCTCTCTCCTGTTTTGCTGCTCCACCTTTGTTAACTCTGTCTCTGTCTGTTTGTTTCTCCTCTTCTTCCCCACAACAGCCTTTCTGCCACTCTCTCTTGTGGTGGACCTCTTGGGAACCAGACAACACAGACAGACTCTTTTACTATGGGGTGATTCTTCTGCCAAAGTTGTAAGAGTGTGGAGTGTGGAGAAGTGTTCATGAGCACTGAGGAGGAGGAGGAGGAGGAGAACCCTCTTGAACTTGGGTTTTTGTTTGCTGAGCATTTCAGCTCAGCTCAGCAATGTGAAGACCGAGCTATCTCTCTTCCTCTCCTTCCATTTGCCTTAGAATCATGCCGCTCCTCTTCCAGCTACCACCTAGTTTGTCGCAAAGCTTTTCATGCTTTCTTGCTTTCTGCATTGCAAATGTCTTTCCGCTCTAATATTTTCTTTCATGCAGTTCTAGTCTGTTGCTGTTCCTAAGCTTTGTCTGCAGCTGGGTTTTTTTTTATAATGTTGTAAGCTGTGTGAATTCCTGCATGTCTCATCCAAATCTTCATGTCATGACATACATCTCCATTGCTCATGTGAAGAAGATAAAGTTTTTTGCACACAAAGAATTCACAGTACAATTCCTCCCCACATCTGAAAACTCTCTAAACCTCATGAGCAAGCTGAGAAGCTTCTTCTTCCTGTCTAGTTAGTCATTAGAAATTGGAGCAGACCTGGCAGTTCAGGACCTGGTGAATCTCCCCCTGAGTGTGCAGTGAATGTTTTGTGTGGGATCTCATGAGTTGCAGAGAACAGTGGCAAACTTAGGACAAAATCTTTCCAATCTACCAAGAACTCATTCCAGAAGAGGAAGAAAGTGGAGAGGAGCTGGGACAGCTAGAAGAAGAAGAAGAAAGATGACTGTCCCCGTGGAAGAAGCTGTTGCAGCTCTGTCTACTTTCTCTCTTGAGGTACAACCTTTCTCCCTTGTCTTTGGGTTTTCGATTGGTTTTTTTTGTTTCTTTTCTTTGGCTTCTTTTGCTTCTCTCTTGCTTCTTCTTGCACTTAGAAAAAACACTTTCCACAATCAACCTACAATCAGCATTGTCATCATCATCATCATCCCATCATCCTGACAACAACAAAATGTTGTCTTCTTCTTTAAATCTATTGCTTCAAGATTTGATCTTTTCCAACTTTCACATTGGCTCAAGCTTCTCCTTCTCTCTTCCTTTTAGTTAGTAGTTCAGATGATGTGTTTTGCATTTGTGAATGTGGATCTGCAATCTGTAAGTGTGCACACAATCAACCCAATTCTTGAATTCTTTGAAGAGCATATTTTTTCCAGGATCCACAAACTCATCAGACAATTGCTTGCCATTCAAAAGCTTTGAGGTTTTTGCAATGAAAAAATTGTTGTGTACTACTTACTACTGGCAAAGCTGAGAAATATATCCATTTTGGGTCCCACAGATGAGCTTTGATTTTGCAGCTCTGGATTCATGTGCTGTTTTTTTTAATTTGTTTGCAGCATGAGCAGCCTGACATCCAAGGTCTAGCAGTGACATTGGTCAGTGGTCGAAGTACCACCGAGAGTCCTGTAGGTGCGAAATTCACTTCTCCCTTAAACCTTCTTTTGGTATCAATTTTCAGAGTGTTTTGGTTTTTCAGAGAGGTCTAAAGTCATCATTTTGATTTTTTCCAAAACCCTGGCGGTGCTTCTTGTTTGATGAAACAACAATTTTTCCTTGGTCAAAAACATCATTTTGATTTTCCAAAACCTGGTGGTGCTTTTTCAATGATTTATTTATTTTTCCCCTGGTCAAAAATCATCATTTTCACTCTCCAAAACCCAACAGATCAGTTGTGATTTGAAGGATACGGGATTAGAGATGAAGTATTTTAAGGATTCGTCTCCACCCAAAAAATGGTGTTGTACTTTCTTTGTAAGATTTTTGTGATATGATTTGGCAGTGGATTCCCAACCAGAATAGCAAATTGCAATCGAAATGGATCCAAAAACTTCAGTAAACAATGCATCTCCTTTCTCAGCTACATAATTTGAGCTGGGAATTAGACATGAAATTAGATTTGTTTCTTTGAAATCAAGTTTCTGGAAATACTAATTTTGGATGACGACGATGATGATGATGATGATGCAGTGGGTTATAACACTGAAGCCTAGTTCTTAACATTTTCATATTGCTTATTTTGATAAAAACATATTTTCTGCAAAAAAAAAAGAAAAAGAAAAAAAGAGAAAACAACTAGTCCGTAGTTGGGTGTAGATGAAGATGATGATTTCCACTTGGACTGACATTTTAAAAAATAAAAATAAAAATAGTTTTAAATTTATTTGGGTGTGCAGATTTTGAAGATACGCCAGCTTACCAGCTGTCACTTGTGGAGGACACTAATGCCATCATACAATTGGTACTAACCTGCACACTTCTTTCACCTATCAAACTTGGAGGGCATACTTGTCACTGGAACAATGATGATGCTTGAAATTCAATGGAACTATGATGACCATTTGAAATTGCATGGTGATTGTTTCCTTCTTGTAGTAATTAAGAAAAAGAACAAAAACACAGAAATTAGTTCTTGAGCTGAAATTGATTTCAAATAACCATTGTAAAAACACCGGATATTCCTACAAACTTTTTCTTCAAGTTAGCACATCTTTGTGCAGGATACGTTGATAAGAGAAGGCAAAGGATTGGTAGCGGTATTATACACATATCGGAGCTGTGTGAAAGCTCTGCCCCAGGTGAGCAAGTCTATTGCATCATTCAGCACTCATCATGTAGATGACCCATCACCAGCTCTCAGCTCTTTTTTTGCATCAATTTGTGTTTACAAATTTCATGTCCGAAACAATGTCTTGTTCATATTGGCTTGCCTTCTGTGTTTAAAATTAAGTAGACATGTTTGGTTGTTGTGTAGTTGCCAGAAACAGTGAAGCAAACTCAAGCAGATTTGTATCTGGAAACATATCAAGTACTTGATATTGAGATTGGGCGTCTACGGGAGATGCAACGATGGCAATCATCTGCAGCTTTTAAGGTAACAACCATGCTTCTAGATCTCTCCTTATCTACTACACCCCACTGTCTGGGGATGTGTAAAATAACGAAATTGTCTTTTTTCACTTGGTTTTGGTCATTAACTTTCAACAATGCACATTTTGACCTGACATGGAACATTGATCAGGCTAACTATAATTTATTTTTTACTTTGGGATTGGTCATTGATTTTCAACATAGCACATTCAGATACAACATGGAACATCGATAAGGCTAACTTCAATTTATTTTTTCACTTGGGTGTGTGGTCATTGATTTTCAAACATGACACATTTCAGATACAACATGGAACATTGATCAGGCTCACTGAATACAATTACAATTTGAGAATGGGGAATGATGATTCCAAATGCAGCTGCAGCAGTTAGAAGAATTAAGAGGTTTTCAATGTGAAATTAAGTAGCTGCTGCATTGTGTATTGTAGGACAGCAGAGAGCGAGCTTCCTATTGAGTTCATTTTGTGGGTTGGGGGTTTGGATGACACAGCTTGCAGTAGACATGCACAACTATACACAATCGATAAAAAGGTTGAATGGGCCAACAGTCACACACATGTGGTAACTTTACAGGTTTTTCAACCCTTGTTCTTTTTTTCTTAAAATTCTAAATTAAAAAAATAGAATTTTTTTTTCCCTTCTTTTGTCTAGCATTTGGCTCCTTGCATATTAAACTCTTGAACCCAAAGCTGAACTGTGATAGCTATAAACCTCCAGAAGATCAGACCAAGGCCAGCCACCCTCCTGAAACCCCCATTATCCCAAATTTAATGGAGAGGCAAGGGTTAGTTAGAATACATACAACTTCAGTTGTAATGTTATTTAAAGTAATTTCCTTAAAATAATTATATAGATTTTCTCAAGTGGGTTTAAACCATATCAAGTTTGTGCCTTGCATAGTGATGGTTGTAAATAATAAGAATGTCAAATGCGAAAAGTTTGAGAAATTGTGCCTTTTTTTTCCCCCGTGTTGTAGGGCCATGCTGAGATTGCTTGATGTGCTACTCCAACTAGACCATTTGAAGAATGCAAAGGCAAGCATCCCGAATGACTTCTCTTGGTACAAGAGGTATGTATGTATTCTTGATGAAATTTTGTACAACCCCCTTAATTGTAACTCTCATTTGAACACATCTTGTGATTCTGTTTTGACAGCTTTTGGGCACATATTGCAATTGTTTTTGACAGTCTTTGGACAGTAGTTGAAGGATTGTAAGTCCATTTTTTGGATACAAATCTAGTCAAATCTTGATAGGCTTAGTTTGAAGAAAACCCACAAGAAAAAATAAAATTATGTTACATTTAGTTGTAACATTTCTAACTGTAATTTCTGACTTGTAGAACATTTACCCAAGTAAGTGCAAATTGGCCTGACACGGATATGATGCGGGAAGAACTGGATGACTTGCAGGTCAGCTTTTTTTTTACTTGTTTCTCTTTAGTTTTTCTCTCATCTACTTTAAAATGATCTTGTTAGTAGCTGGTAGGTCTTATTCTCCCTTTTAATCGACTAATTCTCATGCTGAATCAGCCATTCAACATGGGTGTTGATTCTGGAGACCCAATCGACAGGTCCTTGCCAATTATGTTAACTACTAGCAGTTGTTAACTGTGGGGAGTGGGCAGGGTTTGGCTAATTCAGGCTCTTAGCTTGCCCCAGGCCTTGCCCTGCTCAGCTTGGCTATGGGCAAGCTAGGAGCTGGAATTGGCAAAACCCTGCCCGCTCTCCAGTACAACAGTTTTACCATAGTCAGGAAGGTCTTCCAAATTACATTTTGTATTAATGGTAGGTGGTGTGTTTCACATTGTTTAAAGCAATTTAAATGAGAACTTGGCACACAAACACTCATAAGTTTATCTAATTAAGTCTTGTTTTGGTGTTGCATTTTTCACCATTGTTGCTTTGGTGATCCAGTGCTTTTCCATTCTTTCATTTCGATGGTTGCTATTCCATGACATTCATTGTAAAACTCTCGGAATTGATGCGCATTCATTATTGCCTTTCAGATTTTTTTGAGCACAAGGTGGACAATACTCTTGAACTTACAAGCTGAAATCTTCCGGGTTAATGGGTATGCTTTTTTTTCCCCCATTTCGCACATCATGCATTTGTTGGATAAATCTTACATTGTTTGGAACACCCATTACTACCAATTTAATGAACTCAAGCTTTGGTAACATCACTTCTTAGTTCAAGTTTTTGTCGTGATATTGTTGCAAGTCTCTATGCAAATAAGCCCTTGTAAATTGATCCCCCGCCCAAAGGGTCTAAGAAGTTGTATTTTTTTCATGGCTTTGTCACCACCCTTCTTTTAACACGAAGCACAAGCTTAATGTTTTTCATTGCCTTTATCTCAAGGTGCATTTCTTAACTTTTGTTTTCCAAATGCAAAAGTGTGGAGGACATTATACACGTGCTCATCATCTTTTGTCTCGAGTGCTTGGAGTCGGATCGGGTGTTACTCTTCTCTGAGCGTCACACTCTTTTGAGAGTGTTACCTGTCCTTGTTGTGTTGGCAACATCTGGGGAGAAAGAAGGCGAGTCAATTTTCAAGAAAATTAAGATTCCCCGTCTGATGAGTATTTTCAAGGTACTGGGATACTCCCTAGGATGTGATGTATCCACAACGTAAGGAACCATTGCAAGTGTAATGTAACCATTGTTTAATTTTGTTATGTTCTGAAAAATGTTGATGTACTTAATACTCAATAATCTCTTCAATACATCATTGTAGAATTTGCATAAATTTGAAATGAATCCAATGAGTATATAAAGTACCCAAAAGCTCTTTTTTATGCAGGATTGGAAATGAATGCTTTTGAGAAGTGTAACCAATGCAATCAAAGGACTTTGTAACCAATCTCGATCTGCTGCATCAACTTGTCAGTCACTGTGCCATTGAGACTAAAACCCATTGCAAATGTTTTGGATGGGTGCGGTGGGGGGTGCACAGAAAGACCCGGTGGTTCCAGCATTTCCAGATTTGCACTTGGCACCTGCAAGCATCTTGAAGGAGCTAGCACCATATTTCCACCGCCTGTCTGCGCAAATGCGCTTAATAGGCCTCCCACTGCCACATGAGCTAAATGGAAAAGAAGCTGCTGAATATCCACCCTACAATGTAGGAATTGGTTTACATGGTGCCCTTGAAATTCATAGGATCGTGGAGTGTCATGGATAGTATTATGACCATGAGTGATACACAAAGAGAGAAAATCAGGTAAGTGAATTTAGTGAATTTTTTGACGTGCTGCATGTAATTGTGAGTTTGTCAAGGCTAGGGAGAGAAACTTTCTGTAAAATCTATAAGAGGGTGGGACCTTAACTGACACCAAGTACCAGAGAGAGTACCTCATTGTAAATCACATGCCCAACATTCGAGCTCAACATGATGATTACTCCATACGATTTGCAGCTGCCATGAACCAGGTAATAAATTTTCACTCTCACAATTTCTCAAGGTATTGGATGAATTTGTTGAATATTATTGTATTGTTTTCAATTGGGGATCTTGACATTTGCATACTTGGAACTTGCAGCTGGAATTGGCAAAGACTACAAAGAATACGGAGGTTGCAGTGAGCACTCAAGCAAAGGAGAACATGTACTTGGTCATAGTTGAGGGCTTCCAGCTGCTGAGTCAATGGACTGGTTGGGTCTGGGAACAATCTGCTTGGAAATTCTCAAGACCTGCTAAAGAATGGTCGCCTTTTGACACTGATCATTCAAAGGATGTCAGTGATTATGAAAAGGTAATACAACAAAAACACTGTATAACAATGCACAAACCAAAAAGAACTTCTGTTTTCCCCCCTAGATCATTTGGGCCAAACTGAGTTCATTTCAAACTCAAAACATTTTAGAGTTTGTAAGCTACTGAAGGGTATGTATTATAATTTTTTCTTTGTTTTCTTGTATCTTTTTAACACTTATTTGGGTCATACCCAAAAACATTTTGAGAGTTTGTAAGCTACTAAGATGTGTGTGTATGATGTATACACTAAGTTTCCAAAACAATATTTGGTGTGCTGCTGCTGCTGCTGTTGTTGCAGGTTGTGCGGTGCAATTACACAGTGGCAGAGAGGAAGGCAATGGTGGAGCTCATAAGTTACATCAAGGGAATAGGCAACATGATGGAGCGAGTTGATACGCTGGTTGCAGATTCGATATGGGAGTCAGTGCATGCACAAGTTCAAGACTTTGTCCAAAACAAGATCACCGTTATGCTACGAACCTCCTTCAAGAAAAAGAAGGAACTTGCGCGGTAGCTAACCTAACCCTAACCCTAACCCTAACCCTTTTTTTTTGGGGGTTTGTTTCCCATCTTTGCTTAAACATCAAAGTATCCCATCCTCAAACCTTGCTTTTACAGCTTTTTTTTTTTTTTGCTGAAATGGGTTTCAAAATATGAGCAGGATTTTGATGGATATGAGAACTGTAGCAGCAGATTGGATGGGAAATGCAACAAGCTACACAGAATCTGATCACGCCTTGTCAAAACCCAAAGAAGAGAATAGAGAACCTTCTTCCATGGGCTTCTACTCTCGGGCAACAGGTCCTACAGCTACTCAGGTTAATTAGTCTTTTCCCATGCAACTCTATTTTCCAAAAAGTACAGGAGAAAACCCAATATACCAATGTATTTGACCACACATGAACCAGCATTTTATTTTATTATTATTATCATTTTAATTTTTTTGCACAATTTTTTTTTCCAAATGGTGAAAATGTATGTGTTTTTTTGGGCTTTTTTAGTCACAAATGTTTTACAAATTGCCAGATTCTGCATTAAGTTCCAGTAGGTTAACCAAGAATATAAAAGGATGCTTAATGTTTTTGGTTTTTTTTTAAAAAATAGCCAGATTTGGCTAAAGCATCTTATGGATGATGATTTCTTAACACTTCCGCTACACAGAAATAAAATAAAATGGCGGGGGGGATTTTTAAAAAATCAAAAACCACTGGTATCAACCAAGAATTGATCGGTTTATTTATTTATTAATTATTATTATTATTATTATTATTGACCATGATACATGTGATGAATTTTCTTGTTTGGGGCGGGTGGGAAATTTGTGCAGTTGCATTGTTTGCAGTATTTGATACTTGAGCTTGTCTCAGGGGGCGCACCCAAGAAGGTGGGCAGCTTCTTCAGTGCCAGCGACACCGATATCCCATCTGCAAATTTGAGACAATTTGAGAATTTCTTCAATCAACTGGCTTTCTTCCCACACATCCTTGACTACCGAGGTATCGATACACACACACACACACACACATATATATATATATTGTTACTAGTATGTCACAATTGCTAGTGGATCAATCCATCGTTGGGTCTTTGATTTTGTACCTGTTGTATCAACACTAAACCCTAAACCTTAAACCCTAAACCCTAAACCCTAGACATGCACTGCACAAAAAAGCCTAACTTGTTTCAGACTGAAAAAACTGCAGCAACACTGGCGCACTTGACAGATGTGGGTTTTCTTTGGTTCCGAGAATTCTATCTTGAAACTTCGCGTGTAATTCAGGTTGGGATTATTTTCTCTTCTTTTCATGATTCCATCCCTTTTTTCTCCACAAAACTATGGGCCACAAAACTATTTTCCTCTTGTTCTTTATGCAACAAAATGGGATGGGATGGCATGGCATGGCATGATATTGTATGGTATGGTATGACATAGCATGGTATGGTATGGATGTGATTTTATGGTATGGTGTTTTATTAGGTGGTTGTTTTTGTTCTATGCTACATTCTAATGCTTTCTCTTTTGTTATTTGGGCGCATGTGTGTGTGCAGTTCCCAATTGAGTGTTCGCTGCCTTGGATGCTAGTGGAACATGTGTTGCAGTCGCCTGATGTGGGGCTATTGGAGACTGTTCTCATGCCCTTTGATCTTTACAATGATGCCGCCGACTATGCATTGCGTGTCCTCAAACAACGCTTCCTATATGACGAGATTGAAGCTGAGGTTAGCCAAATGCCCACAACAATTTTGTCATGATCCACTTCCACTTCTTCTTCTTCTTCTTCTTCTTCAAGTTTGAATGTTTTTGGGGGACCATTTTTCTTTCTTTTCAGTAACAATTTTCTCTGATGATCATCTCCAAACAAAGAAAAATAATTCCTTTCTTTTTTAATCAATTGGGTGTACTCCAAGTTTGAATTTTCACCATTTTAATTTTTTATTTTTTTTCCCAACAAATCTCTGATGCTCATTTGCAAACAAATAAAAATAATTCCTTTCTATTAATGAATTTTGCGTGTACGTTAAATGCAGCTCTTTTTTAGTAGTTAAAGCCAAAAAAAAAAAGATTTAAAAATTAAATTAAATTTTTATTAAATTTTATTTTTAAAAAATTAATAATAATTTAAAAAAAAAACCAGATTGAGCTGCTGCCCATTGCTCAGTTTTTAAAAATTGGACTATTCTAATTTTTGAAGTAAATAGTCAATAGTCTCCAAATTTTTAATGGTTGCAAATGGCATATTTTAGGTGGATTTGTGCTTTGATCAGCTGGTGTTCAAATTGAGTGAACATATATTCGCTTACTACAAGAGTGTGGCAGCCAGGTACAACAACAACAACATGTTGGGTGATGTTACTTGAAACCCTAATTTCTGAAACCCTAATTTCCTGTGTTAACTATAAGATCAGCATATAACCTATAAATTAAAGAGATTTAAATTTTTTAAATTTTGTTTCGGGGTCAGTTTGTCAGCTGCAATAATCACAGCCCATTATTAATTAAATAATGATAAACCAAAAGCACCACCAAGGGAGACTTGTTATTATATTTTGTTAATTACTATTATTTTATATTTTACACCATTTATTTATAATTCAAAAATAAATACGATTAATCCCACCACCATGTGATCTAATACTTACTTACACACTCTTCTTCTTCTTCTTCCATTTTCCTTTCACACTAGCTTACCAAACCCTAAAATGTTTTCTTTGCATTTTTGCAATAGGACGTATCTAATTAAGCCGTGGTGATTGGTTCTTTTTTCATAATAAATAGTAAAATGCTGGATATGGCGTTCCGTACAACGGTGGAAAATTGGGACCAATACACCGTATTTCCAAAGCGATATGACCACCTTTTCCGAGTCCATTGTGCGAAGGTGAGCGTAGGTAGTATCATTGATCATAAGCTAAACTTATGACATTTTCCCATTCATTTCAGGGTTTTTTTTTTCCGTTTTTTTTTTTTTTTTTTTACTAAATTTATATTTATTACATGGGTTTTGAATACCGAGTTTATTTTTGTCTTCTAAAGTACTACCTAATTGAGACTCTAAGGTAATCCTAGGATGTGTCGGTTGTTAATCCGAAAATTTGTTGGGGGTGGGGGGGGGGTGGGGGGTATTCTTCAGCTTTTAGGGCGTAATATCAACCTTGCAGGATTGATCGCCCAACGCCTGAACAAAATGTTCCGAGAAAATCTGGAATTCTTGTTTGAGCGTTTCGAGTGTCATGACTTATGTGCCATTGTGGTCAGTACTCTACCCCCCCCCCCCCCCCCCCCCTCCCCCCCTTGATTTTTTCTCCGTTGATCCCAATTCCATATCAAAATCATAAATTAAAAAGATTAAAAAGGTAATAATAATAATAATAATAATAATAATAATAGGTCTGTTTTTGTATGAGGGTTTTTATATGAAAGATGATATATTTTGGCTTGTGTTGAAACTTGAGATTAATAATTATAGAGTTATACTATGTATCTTGAAGGAATTTGGTTTTCTTTTAGAGGATTTTTTTTGGAAGGTAATATTTTGGGATGGTGAAATATTTGAGTTTTCATTCATAATTATTTTTCTTCTTCTTCTTCTTCTTTTGTGTGAAGATACCATTTTTTTTTTAAAAAAAAAAATGTAAATGGCAAGGCCGCAGCAAGCAGCGTGACACATGCGCGTGTGCCCCTTGTTTCAAAAGGTTGCTCATGTGTGTGTGCATGGCTGTGGTTGAACTGCGCGATTTTGTCACAGGAATTGCAGCGGCTGGTGGAGATTTTAGAACTGACTCACGAGCTATTGTCAAAGCATGTGAAGATAGATCCATTCAACATTGTGATGGGTGAAATGACCCAATCAATTTCACTTGTTTCCTTTTCTAGCCGCATTGCAACACAGGTACACATGCATGCATGCATGCCACCATCTAAATATTTTGACGACTACCTACCTAGTACACAAATTTGTGGGGGTCAGCTTCATAAAATATTTGAAATGCACTTGAAAAACTTGCACTAGACCTCGATCTCTGAAAGTGTGTGTGTGTGTTTTTTTTTAAAAAAAATCAATCTGCCCAAAACATGCTTGCTTGCCTTTTGCTTGCTTGCTTGCTACCCATTGAAATTTTGAAACATGCCCGTGACTAAATTCATACTAGTGACTAAAATCACATAATATGTTGTTGTTGGTTTGTTTTGAGGGTTTTGGGTTTGAGGTTGAAACTTGAGGTTTTTTTTTTTTTTGGGTTTCTTTTTCGGGTCAGGTATTTGTAGAGCTGCAAAACGATTTCTTCCCCAATTTTATACTCTGCACAACAACACAGCGATTTGTGCGATCTCCAAAGCCTTGTGAACGCCGCTTTAGTCGACCATCCATTCCTTACTGCGATCCCAGCTTTCTTTGTGGCAATCAAGTATGCACCTCCTCCTCCTCCTGCATTTTCTTTGAATCATGAATTTGCTATTTTCAAGTTCTTTACTTTACTTAGTGGGGTTACTCTTTGTAATTTTTGGGGTACCCCCCACCCCCCTTTTCCTATGTTTTGAGGGTATTATTTTTTGCTACCTAATCATAAATGGGATGATTGTTAATATCCGTACTTATTTATTATTTAAAAAAAAACATCTTTAACCATATTTTCACATGCTTTGTTTATTTTATAAACCATTTTTCAAGAATTTTTTGGGGGCCTAAGAATTTCTAAACATTTGTAAGAATTTACCTCCAAAGTAATAAATAAAGAGACACCGTATCTTGTACTAATGTAATATTATTATTTTAAATATGTAAGTGCATTTGTTGTAGGCATTATTATTATATGGCATGGGGAAAAAATTGGTTGGGGGGGGGGTGCCAAAATGTATTTAATTTTCTATAAAACAATATTACCTTGTCTATCAATTGGTTCATGCAGGATTTAAATCGTGCGCACGGAAGCTTCACAGAGCTGCATAGCAAGTTCTTTGGTCTACCACATATGTTTGCCGTGTTGAAGTTGGTTGGGCCCCGGTCACTACCGTGGCTTGTTCGTGCCCTCCTTGATTACCTCTCACAAAAGGTTTGAACCTTGGATGGATTATTTTTTTTAAACCCTAAACCCTAAAATCCTTGGATATGCTTCTTTGGTTCATGCTTTTTTTGGGGGGAGTTAAAAAAAAGAAAATACATATTAGAATTAGAGAGTCAACATGTTGTTTGAATTATATAATTAATTTAAAAATGCAACCATAAATTAAATGAATTTTTAAAAATCCCTTTTTAATTACATCCGATTGTAAATAATGACAATGAAATAATAATAGGTGGTGGGTTTGGAGACGGGAGTCGAGGAATTGCGCGAGTTGATGCCTAAGGCCATAACGATTCCCCCTCATGGTCAGGGTGTTGAAGGTGCTTGAAATCTCTCTTGTCCAACCAACTCTTGTGTGAGCAATAATGATGCTTTGAAGTATTTTTCCTTGGGGTCACTTCCGGGGAAAAGAAAAATCCAGATTTTTCTTGGGATTTTAATCTCCTTGTAAGCTTCATGAAATTTGGAAATAAATAGATTTTGCATTGCCAATAGAATTTTTTATTTTTTTTTTCAAATTTTCATATTTTGTTGGGTTTTAATTCCCCCTTGCAAGCTTTATAAGATTGTGCGATGAATAGGTTTTGCATTTGTTGAATGTAGTTGGTTTTAAAAAATTTGAGATTTTTATTGGGCTTTAACAAATAATCCCCTTGCAAGAAGAAACTTTTAATGAGATTTTTGCAATGATAGGGTTTTGCATTGTTATTTAAAGTTATTTTATTTTATTTTTTGTTTCTCTCCCAAAACTAAAAAAATGGGTGTTTTGTTTGGTTTTCCCCCCGCCCCCCTATACCTTTAGGAACCTTGAAGCATTTTATGGAGCAGCTACAATGGGCAACCAATTTCGAAGGTAGGCAACAAATGCTTCAAGGGCTCAAGGAGATTGGCAGCGTGATTTTTTGGATGAGCCTATTGGACACAGCAATGGTAAGACTACTACGTCCATATACTAGTATCTCTTTATTTATTTATGTGGGTACGTAATTGTTAGTTGTATCAATTAGTAGTGGGGGTGCGCTAAAGTGGGAAATGGATGCACTATGGACCCCTATCCCCTCCACCAAAACAAAAACAAAAAAAATCTGGGTCCTCTTGGGTGCATGTGGAAGCTTCTCATTGGCCACATGTGTGAAATTTCTATTTTGTCACCATTTTTTACCTAGGCTAAATACCCCCCCTTCCTAAGAGCATCGCCACCTATTTATTTTGTTAATCGTATTGACCTAATCCTAGCAACACCACACTAGCTTGGTAGAAAATTCCATGCCTTTCAAAACGGAACAAAAAAAAAACCATTATCAAAACATTAGAGAGAGAGAGAGAGAGAGAGAGAGAGAGAGAAGTTGATTATGCAAACAATGATTTTTGTAAACTGAAAATTTGTAGAAATGTTGCATGCATGACCAGTGATGAAAAAGGAGTGCAGAAAAAATAGAGGAATTAAGGTGAATATATTGTGGAAAAAAAAATTAGGGTTCTGATGATCAAGATTCTAATCAAGGGCATTTTTATTTTTATGGTGGATTAAAAAAAAATTTAAATAATATTTTAAATTTTAAAAAAAAACACACTTACAATTAAAATTGGGGCAGAGGGAGACAGAAACTGTGCATTTCATGCAAGTGGTTCCATGGTTGGGCGTTGTTCCAAATAAGGCAGGCCAATTGCAGCAGCTTCTTTGTGACGACAATTACAGTCCCCTCGTGAGCTTATTTAAGGAAGCAACTCATGAGATTCTCACAAACCCTGCCTCTACTCTCAATGCCAATTCCTTCCTCTCCATGTCCAAACAAGCCGAAGTTGTAGGTAAAGCAAATTCTCTTCAAACCCATTTTTTGAATGCAACTCTAATTCATGCTCTCTCTCTCTCTCTCTCTCTCTCTCTCTCTCTCTCTCTTCACCAAAATTGTATCTCTGATTTTCTGTCATGGGTTTCATTTGATTTGGCCCACTTTTCAGGGTTTAAGGTCTAAAGTTTTAGGGTTTAAGGTTTAGGGTTTAAAATTTTAGGATTTAAAGTTTTAGGGTTTAAGGTTTAGGGTTTTAAGGTTTAGGATTTAAAGTTTTAGGGTTTAAGGTTTAAGGTTTAAAGTTTTAGGGTTTAAGGTTGCATGTTCTATTTAACTCACTTGAAGCTGTGATGGGTTGCGTGCGTGTGTGTGTGTAGATATCCTGTACATGAATAATCTTCAGACAGGAAGTGTATTGGACTACACACTTAAGTATGTGGTTGCGGTGTTGGCCCAAGCGAGAGATAGTTGGGAGGTTCCATCAAAATCAGGTCTGATTGAAATCACGGTCTCCAAGGAATATCATCGAATTTATAGTGCAATCCAATTTGTGAGTGCTCCATCTGTGACTCTGTAGCATATATATTATATAGGGTTTAGGGTTTAGGTATATATATATATATATATACATATATGCAGTCTTGCAATCAACCACATGCTTTTCTTTTAAAGAATCACGAATAGTAATTTTTAATATTTTTTCTCAATTTTTTTATTTAGCTAATTATGACTAGTGTCCATCCATATAGATGATTTATCCTAATTTGGCTGTAAGAAAATAGGAAAATAAAAAACATTCTAGCATCCTTCTATATTTTTGGCTACCTTCCTGGAATTCAATATCGAATGCGGCAAATTTTATTTTTTTGAAAACTTGGTAACCAAGAAATCAATAACACACTTCATTTTTGCTAGTTTGAAAAATGATTTCTCCAGGAGGGAGAAAAAAAACCACACTGATATTCTCCAAATGTAATTCCTTTTCAACGGGCAGAGAGAAAATCTGTTTCCTAATAGTACATGGTTTGATCCAGTAAGTGATACCATACCCAGAAATTGTTACTCTTCTTTTTCAAAGAGTAAAAATGAAGTGTGTTATTGATAGGGTAAACCCTAAACCCTAAAATGAAGTAAAAGAACGTATGTGGGGAATTGGGTTGGGCAGATGAACATGCAGGGTATTCCATCGAGTCTTCGATCACTTTTACTTGTAAGTTTTTCCCCCCCCTTTTACTTTGCTACAAAAACCTGCCCAACCCTCAAAAACCCTAAACCCTAAACTTGTTTGTATGTTTTTACCCTTTTGCTTTGCTACCAAAACCTCCCCACCTTGTAAAACGCTAAACCCTAAACTTGTTTGTAAGGGTTTTTCCCTTTCGTTTTGCTACCAAAACCCCCCCCCCCCCCCCGGCACCTTGTAAAACCCTAAACCCTAAACTTGTTTGTAAGGTTTTTCCCTATCACTTTGCTACCAAAACCTCTCCCCGCCTCATAAAACCCTGAACCCTAAGCCCACATAGTAGAGACAAATCACATGACATTTCACTTGGAAGTTGATCTTTTGAGTCGTTTTTTTTTTGGGTCTTAAATTGTGGTAACCAATTTTAGTTTGATGATGGGTGTTGCAAATGATGGAATGATATATTCCACTTTCACTTTTGTCTATTGCACTCAAGTACTGGGTATGAAGTACTGGGTATGAGGATGAAAGTACAAGGATGAAATGGTTCGTCTTTTGGGGTTCTTTGGAAAATTTCCAGGTGCATGCCCAGAATCCAGTGGAAGGGAATTTGTTTCTGGATCGCTATGGTGATGCGGTTGCATGGGGTGGATGCACTATTCTCTACTTATTGGGGCAACAGCTGCGGTTTGAGCTTCTGGATTTCACCTACCATGTTTTATCTGTGGCAGAAGCTGAAGCTTTGCCATCAGCACAATTGTCACTTGCAGAAAAATCCAAATCCAGTTACCCAAGTTTGGTAATAAAAATTCCACAAATTATTATGCCTCTCCTTTTAATACTAGCATTGCCAAAATGTGTGCCCATGCATATATATATATATATATTGCCTTTGAGAATTTATTTTTAAATTATTAACTATGGTAATTAATTTTTGTCACACGCATTATTGTTGTTTGAACGAAACACACAAGATCAATAGGTTTCATGAAATTATTTAACAAAAGAGTGTGTGATTTGGTGCAGGAAGTGGCGGCATTTTTGGACAATAGCAAGAAAGCACGGCGGTTGAATAATCATGTGTTTTCCCTCTTACGGGCTCGATCACCTCATGCAGATAAACTGGCATCCATGATCAAACAAAATGGCAGTGTTGTACACCTATTCAAATACCCCATCATACCCTCTATTCTTGCCAGTCTTGCATTGAGAGGTCCAAACCCTAAAACCCTAAAACCCTAAACCCTTTTTTTTTTTAATGTTGCAATGTTTCCTTCACTATAACCCCCAAGCAATCTACCCTAAACTTCTTGTGCATGCATTTCTTTCCCCCTTTCAATCTGGTGTCATCTTTTGTGAAGTGTAAGAAAATGGGATTTGATTTCCCGAAATTCAAGTATTGTAATTTTTAGTGAGTAATTTCATTGTCATTGTTGATTCAATAATTCAATGATTTTATAATTTAATAATTCAAGTATCAGTTATTATGATGATGATGATGATGATGATGATGATTATTGTTTGTTTGTTTGTTTGTTTGTTGTTGTTTGCCAAACTGATAAAGAAGATGGGTTGGGTTTTTGCAGATGCGGTGAAAGACAACATGAGCACAGATGATGCGGATGATGTATCAGGAGCATCCAAAGTTCCAGGTCCTACTACGCCTGCCAAAACATCATGATGAATGAACAATTTGGATGACTTGGGTCCATTGGGTTTTTTGAGGTATGTTATGGCAAGTGATTAGGTTTTTGATATACCTCTAATTCGACAAAGAGAAGTAGCAAAATTGATGTATTTATTACACATAGATTTTAGTCTTGTACACACACAACTGGAACACTAAATGGATGAGGCTATGTCTACACAGAGCTTCAATTCGGACCTCCAGTTTCAAGTTTAGGCAAAGATAAGTTTTAGCTTCTTTTTTAGAATGGTTCAAAAGTTTATTTTGAAAATAATTTCAATTTTTGGATTTTTTGGTGTTCCCAAAAGGTTCTCATGATGTTCACATGATGTCTTCTTAAGTTCTATTATTATTATTATTATTATAATATATAGGTCCTTACTTTAATAGTTCCTATTCTCAATTATGTGATATATTTTACATCTAAAAGTACACCATTTAAAGACTTTGATTCTTCACTTCAAAATAATGTATTTATTGTATGTACGGTGGTTTGAGAAAGGATGCAATGCATCCACCCAAGAAAAATCATGCATTTGTGCAAATGAGCCCATCAACCATTTGTCCTTATTTTGCTTATAAATGTATTGTGGCACAATAGGCCACATTAGGCCTAGAGTCCATCCCTACCTATACAAATTAGGCATGCACATCACATGGTCCTCACACCAAAAAGTTGGCCTCATTAATGAATGTGTAAATTTCTAATTGCCATTTGCCAAAGATACCATTGCCACTTTTATTGTACCTTTTTGATGGTACCTTCTTGAGCTTTACTTCTTATAACATGGTTGGGACTAGGTGTTGTTGTTGGTATGTAGGGAAAAGACATACAATGAGAGTTGGGCCCCATATTTGCAAGCAGTACAAAAGCATTGCCTGCTTCTTCTTTTTTTCCTTGTCTGCCCAAGGCCCAATCCATCTTTTGCTTTGGTTTCATGTTGTGGCACACTGCAGTGACCATCAACTAATTGACCAAAAAAAAAAAACAATTTTGTTAGAAATTAAGTTCCATTTGAATGAAAATATTGAATGACATTGCATGCAACTTCAATTCAACTTCAATTGAAATGAGTTCAAAATGATTTTGTTAGAAATTAAGTTTCATTTGAATGAAAATAGTGAATGACGTTGAATGCAACTTGAATAGAATTATATTCATATTCATATTCATATTTAATTCAAATAATTCAATTTTAAATTTTAATTCAAATATATTAAATGGAATTTTTAAATCCATTTAATTCAAACTCACATTCAGATCTAGCTTTAATATATGTGTTTTTGTTTTGTTTTGTTTTGTTTGTGACCACACCTTAACCCTCCCAAACCATGGGCAAGGCCCTTGTTGCACTTTTGGTCCCATTGGAAAGCCCTCCATGAAATTTTGTTCATGTTGAACCTTTTCACAAATTTCTAACTCATGAAGAAGAAATTATTGAAGTCAAAGCAATTGTCGTCATTGGAGATTAATTAAAATTGAGAATTTTGGTTTTTTCAACCAATCAATGTCTTTTGATCATACTAATATTTGAGTTCACATTTGCCCCATTTCACATGAGGAAATGGCGGTGTTTTGAAATTTTTGATTCATTGGAGTTGGTTTAGGTAGGATAACTTTAGGTTTTGTAAGTTGTTGGTCATCATTTGCATAGTTCAAATTAAAATATGTTTAGCCCATTCCCAAGTATAGAGGCATGGAAAGGTGTCTATTTGGTTTTGCATTTTTAAAAAGAATTTCTTTCTCAACACCATATTAAGAAATAGATTTTCAATGTATTTTCCACAAATTTGCATCTTATTTTTCTTCAATTGAATTCAAGGTTGTTACAACATTTGTATGTCCATCACAACATGACTTGTTTGTTTGGATGTAGATGTAGCCCAATGTCATGTCATAATAGGGTCAACCTAGGTCAAAGTTCATATTAAGCTATTTGAGCCAAGGATAAAAGCAACCAAAATAGGACCCATTTTGGTTGCCATACACCTTATGCTGATTGAAATGGCATTTGGTCACCACAATCAAGAGTTTTTGGTCGTCACCTTTTTCAATTGTCACTATTTTCAATAACCACAAATGTTTTTGTCATCGAAGTTCTGGTTTTTGACATTTTCAATGGCCGTTTTTTTTTATCATCACAAATTTTTCATTACCAAAGTTTTGGTCACCACAATTTTTTGTTGCCAAAGTTTCAATTACCACCTTTATCAATAGCCTCAAATTTTTTCATTGCCAAAGTTTTGGTTGCCAACATATTCAATCACCATAAATTTTGTTTGTCACCAAAGTTTCAGTTGCCACATAATGAACTTTCACAATGAACAATAAGGGGGTTCAATAGTTTTTGTCTAGTGTTTTTTTTGGCAAAATTTCATCTTTTTGGTCCAAAAGGTTGGGAAAAAAAATTTGTTGAAAAGTTTTTTGAAATGGAACTTCAATCAATTTTCCAATATTTTTGTTACATTAGAACTATAATAAAATCTGCACACCAAAAAACTAAAAAGCTTGGGGACATGAAATGATGGGATGCATGTTATTTACTTATGGCATTAACATGTGCAAAATGAATAATCACACCATGAATAAAAAATCCAATATCACATGAATTTCAAATATAATGACACATGACAACATGATTCCTTGATAAAACTTGATTTTATTAAATTAACAAGTTCACAACATTTCATATTTTACAATTCATACAAACTACACCAAATTTCATATGAACCAACTACAAATAGTTTATGGTTGCCTTCAATAATGTTTTTCAAATGGAGTGTAGTTGTACTAAGGCCTCATCAATGTTTACACAACATGTTGAACAATTCATCATGCCTTTAGGTTTGACTTGTACATGTCATGGATCTCCTTGCCAAATGACATCTTGGTTGAATAGTCCATGAAATATGTTGCATCCCAATCCACCCCATATCACATTTGCAAGCTTGCCAACCAAACATGTTTCAAACCTCAAAGTTTTTTGGTGTTGTTTGGCCATTTGTCGAGGGGAATTTGGAGTTCCTAATTCACCATGAACAAAGAACAATTCTAGCGTCACCCACCAACACATTTCTTTCACATCAATGAAATTTCATTCCATGGCAAACACATACAAAGATAGAGTCACCTCAATCACACATGCCAATGTATATAACATCCAATTCAACTATCACAAAATGTAACATGATGTTGTCCTTTGACAAGTCATTTTGCAAATTTTCAAAAATGGTGTATTACATTCATAATGTTCATGAAGTCCATGTTAGTTTCAGATAATTTTCCCTAAAGACAAGTCATGTTCAACCTTCCATATCCAACTTCCCTTGTCATAATAACATTTGGTTGTCGAATACGAACAATACTTTGTATTGTAATCCAATTTCTTGAAATGTGGCCCATTCCACCACAATGTGTAAGCTTCCATCTTGTTTGAATGGATGGCCAAGAACTTAATAACACCTAGATGTTCACATGGGTAGGTTAATGCTTTTATTAAACATTATTTGTGTGCTTTTCATTTATCATTTTTTGGGGGTCTCTTCCCCGCCAATTCAATGGTGTTTAGGATGCAACCAAGCCTTTCAATTCACACCGTGTGCACCACACCATAACCACCATGATTATCCCGATGTGATACATGTTACACAATTGTTGTGCTTGGAATCCATACTTTAACTTCCAATTTGGGAAAGAAGGTTTTGAACCCCTTCTTCCATCCATGGTGCCAACCATGCCTTCTTTTTTGAAAAAAATTGGGTAAATTTGGCCCATTCTGCCACCCTATTTGACAATTCCATCATCTGCACGATCCAATGCACCTTAAATCCTTTTTTTAGATATAAGACTTCAAACCATTGAATCCAATTGAACACCACATATGAGACCTTGTAATCAAGCCATTCCAAAACCTCATCAAAAGTCTTTATATTGGGAGGAAATGTTTAATTCCACCAAAAAATTGTTTTCCATGACTTGTTTGTACATATCCAAATCAATTGTTTGTTTGTTGGCAAAAGTGGTGTCAAGGTAAGCCATTAAATGTTCCTTGAAAAAATCCAAAACAATTTCCTAAAATGGTCATTCACGATGACTCATTTGGGGTTTAATAATTCATTTGCAAGCCTTTGTTGTTTTTGATATTGGGTCAATGCATAACTATCACCTCCGAACATTTTTTATGCCCTTCACTTCTACATGTTGAACGATGGGCCACTAGAAAGCCTTGTAATTACATCACCAAATGCTTTTTAAAAAAAGGTTTAGGGGGTTAAGGTTAGATTGTCCCCCAAATGGTTGGCTAGATGACATGTTAAAGGTTTAGGCTTCCCAAAAAACCCAATGTTTTTCCAAACATTAATTGTTATGATTGATTAGAGTCTCAAAAAGTTAGGGTTTAAGGTGTTCCATATTGTTACACAAAGACCAAACCCCACCCTCCCCCCACTTCATATCCAAATTTAACCACCTCGACTCACCCAAAATTTTATGTAATGGTTACAAGTGTGCAACCAAATACATAACATCCAAATGGGAAAAGAGGAGGTTGAAAATGAATTCAAAACTTTGTTTTTGAGAGTAAAATTTGATTACCATCAGACATCAATAACCAAATTTAGTAACTAAGCCTTAGCAATTGGTGATCAAATTTGGTTGCTTCAATCAGATGGCAATTGAATTTGATTGTTAATATGGTGTGTTCCCCCCCCTTTCTTCTTCCTTTTTATTTATTTTTATTAATATTTTTTTGCCTCCTCCACAACCCCGTTTTTTTCAGATTTCTTTTTCCTCTATGAACAGTCCTTCCCCATTCACGACATGTTGGAAGGTTTGAATATCATTATTGTGGATTTATTAGGACCTTATGTGTGGTTCTCAAGTGGGGTGGAAATTTGAGCCCCTTCCATTTTAGACATTGAAACAAATTTTGTTTCCACCAAAAGGTTCAATGTTTCAATGGCCACATTTTGTATTGACCCATTAAGGGTTAGTCCAAACATGTCATTTGGTGGTCGAAAGACAGTTCCTTCACAATTGGCAAATAATGCTTTCACTTGTGCTGGTGCCTTCAAACACATTACAACACCGGCTCACCCCCATTACCATCATGTCAATAGCCAAATGGAATATATTTTGTCTTTGTGATACAAATTGATAATGTTGCAAAATTTACATTTCACCTTACTCAACTTGTCTAAGGTCACCAAATACCACGAATCCCACACATTCCACCTACCTTCCATTGAAAAAATACAAAAACAATAAATTTGATTGAAGGCTTAATATACACATGTTTTCCTTGATCTTAATTGGTGTTTCTTTTTTATTTGCTTCTTCTTCTAGTTTGGCTTATCCAGACTTCAACCTTCATTTGCTATGCAAATGTTCTATGCCTTCTAGGAGTTATGATGGTACTAGAGGGGCACAAAGCATTTGCAGAGGGCTTAGGATAGATGGAGTTTAAAGGTTCAAAAAAAACACTCGTATCGAAAAAAAAGTTTTTTTGCTTTATCTTTTATCTTGTATTTTATTGTTTGGAGGGGTGAAAATACCAAAAACAAATAGAGTAGATGGTCCAACTACATATTTTTTTTATGTTTTCTTATCTTTATGGTTGTGCTTGGTGGCACTACAACACCCAATACTATTTCAATGGTTGGTAAGTAGAGATGTTCTCATAGGCACTCCTTCTTTTCATGATATTATAATACCTATTTTTACCTCTTTATTATTGGTTTTAGTTTATATACATTTTAGGGGATTTATATGTTCTATGAACAAAATAGAGCCTTTAAAGCTCTACTATCAAAGCAATTGCAAAAGTTAAATACCCCCTTTATTTGTTAGTTTTTAATGTGTATGCTCTTGGTAGCAAATGAAGGGCTCGAAAATACGAATCGTTTGACCTTAAAGTGTTCATTTTATTTGGAAAATAAAAAATATGGTTTTTTTGGGTGCAACCTTTTGCCCATGAAGGGCAAAGAGTGCAACTTTCCTCGCTTTGCAAATAGGGCGCAACAAAAATGTATTTTGGAACTACTATTATTTTACACAATCTAGGAACTTCTGTAATGTTGGCATAATTAAGTTTTAACATAAAATCTTGACGTAATAAATTTTTGTAATGGAAACGAAGTCTATTTGGAGTGAACATAAGTTGGCTATGTATGTTTTATTTTGGGTAAAAATGAATATAAACTTCATTATTTGCTTCACAAATAGTGGGTTATTATGCGTTTTTTTTATGTAACAAAAAAAAGGAGCGTAACAGGACATAGTAGCCAACTTTTTTATTCGAAAGAAGAAAATGCATTTTGTTCTTTAAGTTGTCTCCCTCTCCCTTTGCTTTCCTCATCATATATCTTTCAACTACGCCCTGTGCTAGCTATCTTTTAAAGGCACGGTCGGAAAAGTTCTCTAAAGTTAGTCAACCCTATCCGTTCCTTTTGCAACATGCTATTGTTTCAATTCATTTAAATGGTAAGTTGCATCCATCTCATTACAAGCATTAGCAATGGTATGATTACAAGAGGTAATCAGAAAGTTTCCTTGGTAATCTGATGATCACTTGGTAGTTATTAAAGCATAAACAACTTACTTTTTGGATCCAACTAATATAGCATGATGAGCCCAAGTTACGACAGCTTTAGATGAAGTAAAATAAGGGTATTTAGAAAAGGAATTCTCCAAGGATTTAACACATCAATTCTTTTGGGAGGCCAAATAGTTCTAATTTCTACCATAGGTGCCAAAAAAGAATGGAAAAAGCCCAAAGCTGGGATTATTACATGTAAATTTATGCACGAACAGATGCAAACATGATTGAAAGCAGTAGATTGCCTGGTTCCTATAGGTCGTGGTCAAGGATAACTTATAATAAGAGACAAACAAATTGGAAAGATTGCTATAACTATTGATATTATATTAAACCAAAAGCAAATCAACGCGCAGGGCACCTTAAGTAGTGAAAAATTCTATTGTGTGTATGTAGCAATCAGACAGAAACGTTCAATCATGGCACAATTGGTTAAGATTCTCTTAGAAACGGGTGCTTTAGAATATCGCATTATTGTAGCAGCCACTATTTCAAATCCTGCTCCTTTGCAATTCTTGGCACCATATTTAGGTTGTGTCATGGGAGAATATTTTTGAGATAATGGAATGCACACATTAATTATTTATGATGACCTAAGTAAGCAATTAATGGCATATCGTCCCATTTTGAGTGATTGCAAACATAAATCTTTAATAAAGAAATTCAAAACATCATACAAATTTATATTTATAGATTGAACAATTTGATTACACTTCATTTCAACATAGGTTTTACAACCTAACTACTTCGATTACTAAGCTTGTTCTTTGAACATTAAATATAGGAAAATTATTGTGATGATTAAATAATAGTGTGATTATTGTGGTCTTTCATATGCAAAGATGTTATGATTACAAAATGCATACAAAAGAAAAAATATTCATTGTGCCTTAATGCAACAACATTCTACAAATCTCTAGCGCTTCACAATTTGACCTCTCTTAGAGGTAAAAAAGGTTAGAAGGCTATCAAATGATAACAAAATTCTTGTCCAACTATGGTGGACAAATGAAACACGGGTAAGTCTGATTAAAATTAAAAATTCAATAAATTTAATTATGGGTTTTAGTTTTCGTAAATAACTTTTGAACTTGAATAACAACTATGTAAAAAACAATCAAAGTGATAATAACCTATTTCCCATAGTCAAAAAACATTCACAATTCAAAAGTTGTGGAATTTGAATTAAAAAAAATTTCAAAGTATGTTTTGAAATCTTAAAATTTCAAGAGTCTTTTATCACAAGTAAATGAGGCGTAATGTACATGACATATAAAACAAAGTTGTAGCTTATGATATAAGAAATTATATTCTAAAATAGTTAGCATATTTTGATATGATTAGAAATTATGATAAATTTTCTAGAAAAAACACAAAATCTACATACTTTGAAAAAAAACATAGTTATTCAACAATGAATAATATTTGAAACATGTAATATATCAAGGAAAATATATGTATTTTGAATAACAAGTTTCAAAAGGTTTCATTCATAAATTCCTTTATATGAAAAAATGAATTGCAATCCTTTCATTAAGTTGTCTCATTTGTTTCTAATAGCTAGTTTTGACTCTATATTTTCTATTTATAACAATTTTAAAAACATATGACACATGACCAATGTGTTCATTGGAAGGGGTTTGTATTTCTTTTGGAATAATAATCAAAGGCAAGAATATACAACATGTGTTTTTATTAACATAAAATGCAAAGTGCACGATATCTAGGCTTCTGATAATTGTTATTCATAGTTAAAAGGGAAGGTGTCAATTTGTGACTTTTTAGCTTTTGAGATCTTTTCCTCCACATTGAATTTCCACACCTTGTGCAAACCTTGTGAGCATTTTTAAAAAGTTGAAAACCATCATGTGGACCTTGCTTAAGAAAATGATGGGTTCATGGTTTTGGATGTATGTGAAAATATCACAACAACATAAATTGACAAAAATTATCATGTATGGCAATACATAATTCTAAAAGTAAGGTCCTTGAAAAGATATACTTTATGTACATATTTTATTTTATTTTTTGCATTGGTTCCAAGCTTGACAAAAACAACCACCTTGAATTTTTTGAAAAAATGGTTGTTATTGTGACATGACAACAAGGATGTCCATTATGCACATGGGTTGGAATATGTGTACATTTTTGCTTTTAGGGTCTTTTGAAAGATCATTCTACAATGTGGGGTGCTTGTTATGACACAAATGATGCATATGTAGTGTCTTTTATATATATAGTTGTTTTATGGGTAAGAAAAAGACCCATATTTGAGTTCATAATATCCTTGTGTCCACATGCAAAACCTAAAAGGAAGAAATATTCCCTTCCTACTTTTACATTCTCTTTATCTTTGCAATATTTAAAATATTTGGTAGACTTTCACAATGCCATCTCCTTTAGCATTATGTTGAAATTCAAGGATATTTTAGGTTTCAAGGTCCCTTGGATTAAACAGTGAAACATACAAAAATACCCAACCTTTGGGCATAATGTTGCATGATGTTAGAACTTGGTATGAATGAAGGTGCCAAGTTGTAGGTGATTTAGTTGTTGACATCCACAATGTGGATCCCTAAGTTTATGAATGACCTTATGATGCACACATTTCATAACAAGGAAGATAACAATGTATCAAAGCAAATGCTCCTTTGATGTTTTGAGTCAAATTAATTACAAACAATCAACCATCATATATTAGATGATTTTATGGCACAATAATACAATTCAAACATTAATTTTTTTGGTGCAATGTGGAAATTCCAACCAATTTGGATCTGTTGCAATAGGCCATTTTGTGATTTACTTCAACCCAAAGGGTTGAATCAATCATTTCTTGAAGGAAATAGGTAATTTGTGTAATAATTAATATCAATCTATTGATAGATTTTTTCAAAACTTTAATTTTTAATTAAAATATTTTTCCTTCCCAACTTTTTGGTTATGATAGTTTTTTGAAAATTTCCAAAAAAAAAAAAGCAATTTCCTCAAATTTACACTTAAAAAAAAGCTCCAAAAATTTCCACAATTGGTTTGGTTGTTATTATGTGTTTTCAATGTTGTAAATAAACATCAATGTAAATTTTTTTTGAATTTATATGATAATTGGAAGGAAATGCATTGGTACGAAGATTATATATTTTGTAAATAATTTCCTACTTCAAACATTGGGTGAGATTGCATATTGGTGGTTTTGAAAGGTTGCCATCCTTCTTGTTAGCCGCCTTACATTTCACAAAACTTACAAGGAGGAGGCTTAGTAAAAAAAAAAAATGCCTCATTTATTCATAGGACTTTTAGATAAAGTTTCAAATTCAACAAATATAACTTTACCTTGATACCCTAAAAGTGTTGGTTGGAATTTCATTTCTTTGAAAATTATAGGGGTGTTGTGCTTAAAATGAAACCAATGATGTAAGTGATGGAAAGACATCATGGTGGATGATAATGAACCTAGTAAATTAAATGATTAAATAGTTCGTCACACTTGATTTTGGATACACTTTAATAGGTGTTGAACAACGGGAAAAATGATTTCTACTCATTAGGATTAAACCCTTGGGTGTGGATTTTGGACATGTAATTCTTCCATACATGTGTAAACAAATGTTTGTTTGGTATACATCACAACACATGATATATAGTATATGGTCTATGCATTGGTTGCTAAAGATTCTACCAAGTTGGTATCACACAAGGCAATGCTAACCTTGGACCAATATTAGCTTAGTAGGGATGTAAGAAAATATTAACTTGATACTAATTTTATATTAATTTCAATATTAACTATATGTTTGCTTCAAACTAGCCAAAAATCAATTTGGAGTCATGTACCATGACTAGCTTGGTATGAAAGTGTAAAAAATGATTCAATGCTAAGACTAGGTTGGTATGCAAATTTGAAAAAATATTCAATACCAAGACTAGGTTGGTATGTTCGAAAGTCAATACTTAAACATGTGTAAGCTAATGTTGGTAGGATTTTGATTTTCAAGCAAGTTTAGGTTGAGGTTTTAGGTCAAGTTGTAGGTATTCATATTAGAGATTTAATTTTTAATTGGAACTACTATTTGGAATTGGATAAGGCCTTGTCAAAAAAATTGCATTAGAATCTTAACCAAAAGTGTTGTCCATTTTAAATTAGTTTAGGTTTTCGAGGCAAATAAGTTCAACTTTTCAAAAAGGGTTAAAACCTTACTCAACTTTTTATCCAAGCAGATTAGTTAGTTGGAGTTGGTTGTACATGATTAAATATTACATAATTTGTACTTTGGATTGTGTGCACTAGTTGAACAAACTAATATTACACAAAGTAAAATAAAATAAAATATGTATAATGAAGATGGTACTAGACTTGATTTTAAATCAAACCAAGCTCAGATTTTGTTATGAAAAAAAAATCAAAAATTAAAATTTTAGAAATTCAAAGAATCAATCTCAAGACCAAATTGAAGGTTCTATAAGAAAAAATTAATTTTTTTTTAGAACTAAGATTGAAGGTTCCTTTTAGAATCAAAAACCAAACAACACTCTTGTAAACTCCCTTTGTTTTGAAAAATATGTTCAATGGATGGTGTACTTGCTTTTGAAGTTGATAAGGTCGAAAGGCAAAAGAAACACGTTACATGATGATATGTGATTACAAAACACACGGTGTAAGGTGCATATCAAGCTTCTTGTATTAGTTGGGATAACAAGGTTGAAGGTTTCAAATAGGACCCTTTGTATATTTTGCTTGATTTTATATTAAACTCAAGTTCCCATGCCTTGTGCACATGTCATTCCACAGAAAATGCAACCCTTGCTAACTTTATTAAAGCTTAAATTCATGAATATGTTTATGAAAATATTAATCTCATTGACATTAAATTTTTTTATGATATTTATGTGATTTTATTGACAAAAAATCTCTCAAATGCCAACCTAAAATGTGAGGTGAACACAAGGACACACAATATTATGTGCAACCTGCTTTGTACATGGGAAACCCTAAACCCACCTAGACCTTCAAATGCTAAAACTAGCAAACATCTTCTTATATTCTCTCTTGTTTTAGTAATTGTATCTCAAATTGCTTCAGGTCACGTGTATAATGGAGGTTCTTAGGATTGGTTGTTTTAACAATACACAATTCAAGGGTCCCGTGTATAATGGAGGATCTTAGAATTAGCTGTTTTAACAATACACAATTTGAAGGTCACGTGTATAACGGAGGTTCCTAGGATTGGTTGTCTTAACAATGCACAACTCGTCTATGTTGCTAAGTAGAGTTGGGCACTTGGTATAGGGAAATGGTGTTGTCCCATGGTGGGCCTTGTAGCTTTTGAGATTCCATGCTCAACCTTAAGCTTTTCCATGATCTTCCACATGCACAAGTTCTATTCATAACAAACAAAAGTGTACTTTTGCCTTTGGCTATTATATATATATGTAAGTATCAAAATGTTGGAGCTCATTGGACCATTGAATTTAAGGCACTATTGGCTCTAAAAATATAATCACACCATTCATCCAACATTACTCAAGTCTTGGAAATTTGGGTAGTACTAGGTATTGTGCAAAGATATGATGGGATGGGAGTGTTCCACTACTTTGAAACTCTTTTGCCATCAACTTGTAGCACAAAATCGACAAAGACATTCATCCATCTTTTAACAATATCACAAATTTGTCATCGAAGAATGAATGATACTTGAGCTTGATGATGAATTGAAGCTCTTAAGGGTTGTTCAAATGACATGAGAGATATAAAAAATGATGGAAGATAAAACGTTGGGAAGAGACCATTTCTAAATTCATAAATTTACAAAACCATATTGAATTATGTTCTAGTTCAAAGATGTGGGCATGTGAAAGAATGTTGTTTAAAAACAACTAGTCAAAAATTCAAATTCTTATTTATTAGGTTCAAATTGATTTAGAAGCTAGGGGAAGAAATCCATAGGAAGAAAAAAAAAAGGATTAAGTTGCCAAATTAAGGGATATTGCTCTCCACACATCCCCATATGTGAAATGAAAAACTTGTTTCGTTTTTCTATTTAATAATGTAAAGGAAATGTGAGAATATAGTTGAGAGGCCTTGAAAACCTTAAATGAAAGGGCTGCTAAAACATCCAAGCAAGAAACCCAAACTCTTGTTAACATTGTAGTTTGAAGGGAAGGGATGCAAGAAGAACATTCATGTTGATGATGGAAGGATTCATGACACAAATTTTTGTTTGTTGTCATTGGGCGTGAGCTTTTCATGTGCAAAAAGTATGCCTTTGATGCAAAATAAGGAACATGTTCAAGCCTAGGAAGATCTAAAGCTATGGATGGAGTTCTAGAACTAACAATTCAAGTTTGGAGTAGGAGAAGCACTAGGAGGTGAGGGGGGATTGCCTAAAGAACCACAAGTCGAAGAAGGCAAGTTGACATGAAAAGGGCTAGCCTACACAAAGGAAATATGGACACAAAGACGATGGATGTGGTTCATCCACGAGGTCTATAATATTGGGTGGATCCTATATGGACAACCCACAAGTTCGGACATTCCCCAAATGCAGGGCTCTGATTCACTACACCTCACTTAGGCCCCTTCTTTTGGGAATGCCCCCCAACCCCCAAGGCTTATTATACCCTCCACTTCACAATCTCACAAGTTTTTCAATTGGCTCTCCCCCTTCATAATCTCACAAGTTCTTCAATTGGAGAAGACAAACAATAAGGTTAGGAAGTTACTTGATTTCCTCCCCTCCCCCCCCCCTCCAAGTACCACCGCAACGAGCTTAACATAATTTGAGCTCTACATTAAGATTGAGGAAAAACTTATCATGAAAAAGAAAAAGTTTCAATAATTCAAGCTTGACATTAAAATTGATGAAACAATATCATTGGAAAGGAAAAAAAAAAGGTTTAATTCAAGCTTGAAATTATTAATTGAGGAAAAAATAATCATTAATAAAAAAAAAAGGTTCATCAAAGACATGTTAAACAAGCAAGAAGAAGGGAAAACGGAAAGCACCCATAAGTAGGGTAATGGCAACATACACAAAATCATGTAACAAAAGGAATTGAGGGAGAAAAATGCACAAACTTAGATTGGAAAGTAAATGCCAAATGAAAAGAAAAAGAAAAACATGAAAAAGAAGAAAATAATGGAAAAAAAAGAATACCATAGATGCTTATGGTCCAAGGACTCCTGACACTGAAAAAATTGATGAATTGGACCCCCCCCCAAAAAAAAAGGGAAAAAAAGGGTGGCCTATATCAGCCCACTCAAGGGCCAAGCAATTGAAAAAATATTAAAAAGAAAAAAAGAAGAAGAAAAGAGTTATGTGGGACCCAGAAATTATAAACTGTTATTATTATTATTATTATTATTTTAGTTTCTTCTTGGGCCCTGTAGCGAGACATAGTGCTTTTTATTAAAAGGATTTTGTGATTTACTCAAAGTGGCAATCGCCCAGAAAGTAAGTAATTTATCCAATTTTGGCTACATACCATAGATGAATTTTTTGGATACCTACTGGAACTTTTATCATAAAAATATTGGAGATTTGTAGCCGTATTTCCAAAACTGTTCGTTTACCATTTTTGGCCTGGGCTAATACCCCCAATATAATAAACTAGGGGTACTTATTTATTAATATGCAAGAATAATTTTAGAAAAAAAGGTTGCTCCATTGACCCCCCTCCCCCTCAAAGGATTTATTTGAGAAAAAATTGACCAAAGTCACCATAATATTTGGAGCCAGAAAGTTCTCATGTCACCAAATTTAGACATCGGGTTTCTAGCGCGTGGCGGAACATTGTGGCATTCCTAAAAATGGAAATTCGACTTATAGGGCGTTGGCCTATTTGGCTCGGCCCTTTTGGAAATGATTGCCAGCCCTGGTTATCATAGTTATGGAGTATCGGAAGCAAGCAGCCTTTCTTTTTTTTAATTTTTGGCTAAATTCAGCGAGAGCTGGCTTAAACAAATCCAAAATAGCTACAAAAAAGAAAAAGAAAAAGAAAAAGAAAAAAAGTTTTTAAAAAAAGTTTTTTTGCTTTTGTAGTCGCCAAATTTATACAGTGTTTTTTTGGGAAAAATATGGCCTGATTTGTCGATTGAGTTCTAGCAAGTAACCAAAAAATTGTGAAACAATCTTAAACTTTGTTACTTTCATAGCCAAATTCGGCTAAAATGTATTTATAATGGACGATCGCCAGTTCAGTAGTAGTATAAGTGATTGAGTGAGAGAGGAGCGTCTTCAAAACAAAACCAAAAAAAAGAAAAGATTTTTGTTTTTTTTTTTTTTTTGTGAAGAAACGTTTTTTTGGCGTTTGAGTTTGAGTATATTTGGAACGCACGTTTCTTCTTTCTTTCTTTCTTCTTCTTCTTCTTCTTCTTTTAATGTCTTGTTAGCGTCTGACTGCGCTTAGACTTCCTTCTTTACCACGACGAGTACTTCTTGTTTTTGTTGGTGAATTGGTTGTTTGTTGCTCTTCTTCGGCTGCGCCGCTTCTTCCTGTTGTTGTAACAAAAGAAAGATCGTTGATTGTCGATCAACACTCTCTGCAGAATCCAAGCACTTAGTGGATCCAGGAGCTCAGCCTTTTTTTTTTGGGTCGTTCTTCCTTCCTTTCTTTTTCTTCTTTTCTCCCTTGTTTTTTGAACTGACGAAGCACAGAAGGACAAGGAGTGTTTAGAAGAAGAAGGAAGGAGGAGGAAGAAGAAGAAGAAGAAGGGAGAAGGACAAGGAGTAGGAAGAAGAAGAAGAAGAAGAAGAAGAAGGGAGGAGGAGGAGGAGGAGGAGGAGGAGGAGGAGGAAGAAGAAGAAGAAGAAGAAGAAGAATTCAAGTTCTATTTGAACTGAAGAAAGCACACAAGGCCAAGGAGTGTTCACAAAGAAGAATAAGAAGAAGAAGAAAGGAAGAAGAAGAACAACAACCACAAGAAGAAGAAGAAGGAGGAGGAGGAGGAGGAGGAGGAGGAGGAGGAGGAAGGAGGCATAGGAAGAAGAAGAAGAAGACAAGAAAGAATTGAATAAGAATTGAAGATCTATTATGAGATTGAGAATGTGTTGGTTTAGAAGAAGATGAATTGAAGCAGTTCTCTATTTAACAACAGCATGATGAAGAAGCTTTTCAGTTCACAGTAGAGTTCCTTTCTTTGTCCGAGGAGCATTATCTAATTTGTCGACATACCAAGGGAAGAAGCAGCAGCAGCAGCAGCAGAAGAAGAAGCATAGTTGTTCTGACTGCGGCGAGCGGAGGAGAAAGGAAACAACATCTCAGATTCAATGGAGAGATTGGGAAAAATGATCAGGGACGACAAGCACCCGATGTGGCTGGTGGATGCCATTGTGTTGTCGGCGGTGGTGTACAGCAACAACCCGGAGGAGGAGCTGGAGATCATGGAAGGAGAGTACGGGCTGCTAGCTTCAAGGAGATACGAATTCGTTTCAGAGAAGGAGCTCGCACAAAATGGATTCGGGAACTGCAAGCAAACGTTGCTTGTGGTAAGGTCCCTCAGCGACTCGCATTACATCGTGGCTTGTCGAGGCTCATCGGACATCAGCGATGCGTTTGCGGATCTCAATTTCCTGCACAGGGATATGAACCTCCACAGCCCCGGAGCTGCACATGCCGGTTTCTTGGACCGGGCTAAGACAATCCCGTTGGAGTATTTCCGAAGACTGCTTGTCAGAGGAGAAAAAGTTGTGCTCGCCGGACATTCTCTTGGAGGTGCTGTTGCATCCCTTCTTGCACTCAGGTAAGTTCTGAAAACCTTTATCAAGAAATGCTCGTTTGTTTTTGGCTTGCTTGTTGTCTTTCAGGACCGGAAAAACACAAAGAAAATGGCTACAAATCTCTGTCTAGTTTCTTCACAAGGCAAAGATGGAGTTAATTGTGTGGAGAGAGAGAGAGAGAGAGCTAGGGTTTGATGATGATGATGAGCTTGCTTTTGTCCCTGCCAAACTTTTTGTTCTCAATCACAGTTTGAAAGACAAAACCCTGGTGTGATGATGCAGATTACTGGAGGCGACAGGAAGATGGTGTCACGCTCAAGTGCAGTGCTATACTTTTGGTTGTCCTTTCTTTGCAGATCATCGGCTTGCAAGGTATCATCATCATCAAATCCTTCTCTCTTTCTTATCTCTAGACATCACATAGACAGGAGATTTTTTTATCATCAAAATCACATAAGGATTTTCGGTTTCTTGTTGACTGAATTTTCGTCAGTTTGTTGAATGTCAGTAGTGTTTCTTGTTGATGGAATTTCTTCAATTGCTTGTAAATGTCTGTGAAAGAAATGCAATGTGATTGTCTCTCTGTGCAACTGTAATTCCTTTGAAAGGAGCTGTGAATCTCAGTGAAAGAAAGAAATGCAACAAGATTGTTTTTCAACAGCAATGGGAGCTACCTGATTCTTAGTAGTGTCTGATAGTGTCTTTGATGATCACAACAACCAGGTACATCAACAAATTCTACCAACAGCATTTTGTACATGTAGTTTCGAAGAACGATATTGTGCCAAAAGTGATGCCATTGGCACACATGATCTACACCATGTGGGCAGGTTTGAATGTGGGACCTCTGAGTGAAGTGCTACATCTCAGCCGGGTTGGAATGCTTGTCCTTCAGCTCTTGAAACTCAAGCCAATTGAGTTGCCCTTGGTTGTGACCGGCACACAAGCCCTAACCTGGGTTCCGAACGTGCTAAGGTCCTTGCTTCACAGGGCACTTGCTTTGGCACTATCACACCATTCAGGCCGTCGCTATTCATTTGCAGGTCACATGGTGTTACTTGATGATACAGATTCCAACTTTCTGGAATATGCGGATAGAGAGCGGTGGAAGATGGGGAGACATTTGAGCTTCCATCTCAACTGTGGTTCTCTGGACATTGTCAAAGAGCATGCACTCTTGAGCTACATTGATCAAGTGTTCAAAGTTGAGGCAACTAAGCAACAAGCATGTGGCAAGGAGATGATGATCCAGGATCTTGTTACAGTCAAGGCTCCAACTATGCTGCTGACACCTGGGATTGGTGAACAAGCTTTGATGACCACATTGAAGGTGGAGCTGCACTCATCTACGCTCAAAATGAATTGGTTCAACGACTTGAACCCTTATGCTCATCAACAGGCAAGAGTCTTTTCCCCTCTCTTGGGAATGGTAATTGATAGGAAGTGTTTGTCTTTGTTAGTGGCATTCATGGCTGCAGCAGCTCTTCTCTTACAACCAATGATATTGTTGATGTTGATGTTTTGAGCAAATGGATTGGTGGTTGCACAAGTTTCTGACTTGAATAATTCTTTGCATTTTGCAGATGTGTATGGTGAAAGTGGAGAGAGGGGATGAGGAGGAGATGGTCGCTGAAGCCAAATTTGCAAAGAAGAAGTTGGCAGGAAAGATTTTGCGGATTCGAGTTGCGTGTCTGATATTCATTCATCGCTTGCAAGAAGCCCACCCAAAGAGCTTCAAACCAAGGTTGAGGAAGATAGGCATGATGGAACGTGTTGTAATGAAGTTCCAGAAAGTGACAAAGTTTGTGCATCGCTTTGACATTTTCTTTCTTGCATCTTCTGCTCTTTGTGTTGGGATTCAAGCCAAAAGATTCCTTATTAGATGACCCTCCAAGGATTAGGGTTTAGGGTTTCGGATTTAGTAGTTTTAGGAGAGAGGCCCATGAGGGGGAGGGAGGAGGGGGACAACTTTTCCAATGAAGTGAAAAAACACATTTGTCATTATGAGAGTTTTCCAAGGTGTTTTGCAAGGGAAATTCTTTGACCTAGGGTTGAGGGAATGGTGTTTGATATTGCACATATTGTGCATTCTGGATTCCTTGCAAAATCCTTTACAATTTTGTAGCTGATAGTTTTAACTCCCCATCCCCCTCCCAAACCATTCTATTCCAATACTGTGAAGAGAAACCAACTGAAAATATAAATATACCAATTGTCATGTATTTTATCACACACCTGTTCTTTCCTATTCTTGTGCAATGATACTTGGGTTCTTTCTTGTATGTGAAGTAGTGATCTTTAGGTATTGTGGTCTTGCTGTGCAATGATGATGGAGTGCAGTAACGTAGAGTTTTTTCTGTGCAATGAGGAGTGCAATGAAGTGTGCAATCACGGGGTAAATGGGAAAATGGCAAACTCATATATTATATCAATTAGTTGCATGGGCATGTTAATAATTAAATTAATTATTGAATCTTGGGTTTCTTGAATTTAATCTACCATTTCCTTTTTCTGCCATTCTGTGAGAGAAATATATTGTTTTTGGTATTTTGAACTCATACTTTTAATAAAATGCAAATCTAAAGTGCATGGGACAACTTATGGCAAACTTTTACAGTGCAACAACTCCCTTTCAAACAAAGGGATGTAGCAGTTAAACTTTGTCAATTTGCAATTGTAAAATACATATTTATAAAGTACTTCCATTTTTAACTAACTATAGTTTACAAATTTAGAGAATGATATATTACCCACAAGATGCACAATTTATCATTTAAACATTATTAACACATTTGAATTTTTTTCACCAACACATCATGTAAGATTTACACATATATATGCATGTTTCATCATATGTTGTTGACATCAACAATGCATGAATAAAAATGCTCTTGACCATTTGCAATGAAAATTGGGGTCAGGAGGAGACTCACTGATCAATTTTGTTGCTTTCCCTAACCTACACCTGGCTTTAAGTTCATTCGCTAGGCTACAAGGTCCAATCCTCCAGCTTTTTTTGGAGTCTTTTATAGATCCAATTCGTAGAGCATTAGTTCCATGTTACTAACTGGATGCACATTCAAATTAGACCATTCACTCCAATCCTCAAAACTCTCAGGTTGAATGCAAAGACAATAATACACTGGAGCATAGAATAGAAGGAAATATATCAGATCAATTATTTTGGCTGCATCATACAAGTCAGCTTGCAATGGTTGTTGTTGCACCTTTTTGATTTTGTGAGACATAATTTTGTTATGAAGGGGAAAAAAGTGCAAGCTGGAACAATTGAAATAGGCCACAAGAATGGATCAAGTCTTTAGGAATGGAAAAGTTATAATGGCAATTAGATTGATGGCAACCAAGCAGCAAGCACGAAGAAGAGGAATCCCAACCCTAAGAGAGAGAGAGAGAAGCCATACCTAAATAAAATAAATCCTTTGTCTATCAAATTAATGTCAAACTCATTTCTTCAAGGAAAAATTATATTGGAAATCTTGTGTGTGGGCTTATTGCTCCAGATAGAATTGGAATAACAATGTGTATCTTTCACTGCGTTCTCTTGTTTCTCTTTTTGCCTAACCCACTCAGGATTATGCAATTGCAATACCCAGGAATATCATCATCATCATCATCTTGTATCTTGAATGCTGGCTACCTCCTCCACTGGACAGAAAACTAGTCCTAAATAAATGGATCCAAAAGGATTTCATTGGTTTGAGACAAGCACTAGATTTCTCCAACTGGTCAGTAATGCTCAATCAACAGTAGGTTCAGAAGTTCACACAAAGTCAGCACTAGATTGGTTGAGTTGTGCTATCTGCAAATGACGTATCGAAATGGTCCAAACACTTTGCAAAATTGTATTGTTGGAAGTACCTGAGATGCACAATTGGAGTGAACTCCATAAACAGAACTGATGGTAAATTAGCATGCAGATGCAATAGATGAGACAATAGAGTGGAGAATGAGAATACAACCATGAAAACCAAATGATTAATAAAAAACAGAATTAGTTCATCAAAACACGTAGATATGATATAAAACCCTTCACATCCAGGGATCATCACCAAGATGTCCTAATACCTGTGCAATTGTAGTTTGTCATCCTGTTTCAGTCATGTGTGCTGACATTCGCGGTCCCCAGCTTGAATTATAATATCACCAAAAAATGGGCTTGTAATTGGTCATGAAGGATCATGATGCATAACCTCCAAAAACGATGGAATGGTCACTAATGGATATGGTAGCTTCTTGCCTGTCTCTGATTCCTTTCAAGTCAAATACAAACACATTAGCATCTCAGGATGCTATCTACAATAGTTCATGGAAAAAGCTCATCAGATTCTAGTTGTTTGTGTGGGAGAGGGCACAGGGTTTTATATACACCCAGAGAGCAACATGACAGAGCCATTCTATGACATCATTAGCATCCAATCTCTGACCATACCAGAAGGAATTCTCAATATGCTGTGAGCATAACTCCAATCATCTGGATTCCTCCCAGGGATACTTTTTGCACACAAGACATAGGACTGCTTTTGATGGAGGAAGATCTGAACTGCTGGCATACCACTCACCTGATGCTCAGTGCGTCAGTGGCACCAAAATCTTCAGACCTGGTCACAAATCTTCTCAAAGTACTAAACAACAACAATAGCTATGCCAGCTTCTTGCAAAATGAATGCACCTTTGACTAAATAAATTCATTACCTGGCACATACAAGCACTCCCACATTTGGTCAACATCCATGTAGAAGGAGCTTTCAAAAAGTAGAGCTAGCAAAGATATGTAATGTACTAATTTTGGGTTAATTTTAGCCCTTGGAAAGCATGCGCACACCCAGAAGTTAGGCATCCCTGTACTTCCAATTTCAACACGAACAAAATGCCAAGAGCCTTTCTTAAGATTCCATCTTTCAAATTGGTAATTCGTTTATTCCAGTCACCCTATGTTCATTCTTCTTGTGCATTCACAGCAGATGTGTGTCAAATAATAGGTACGTGATCATCAGGGCTCTTGAATTCTGTATTGTCACTCCTTAAAAGTTGGCAGACATGATGGGATCTGATTAAAAGGTAACCCACACACAAAACAGGATAAGATTGCATGCACATAAAAGCATGAGGGGAATGAATGCATCAAGTAAGCTTGCACATGCAAATGCTATCACCCAATGTATCTAATCCACACTGTATTCCATTCTTAAAGCCTGTTGCTGCTGCTTTGAGTCCATGACCTTCTTCATCATGGCTTCTGGAAATGCATATGTGAAAATCCATGCCCGAAAAATCCAGCAACCTCTTGCCCTTGTGGACTCGAGACTGATACCAAGGGATCCCACATTCTTGTTGCTGCTGCTGTGGGATCATCTCAAACACTTCTAGAGCATCATGAGGAGGAGGAGGTGCTGTTGCTGCTTCAGGGGATTCTGTCCATCCTCTTGTTGTTGTATGAACTGTTCTTGGGTTGTGTATCCTTCCCTTGGAATGGATCTTTGGTATTGTAGATGATGTTGTTAACCTTAGTCTTGGGGGCAAGGTATGCCATAAAAGATGTTGCAACATTTCCCACATTGTTTTCCTCTAGGAAACTGATTGTAGAGTTAATTACCAAGAGTGTCATAATGCTGACAAAGCCTTGACAGTCTGGTGGATGGTTTAGCACCAAAACAGGTTGCCAGTTCTGGCGAATTAGAATCGAAATTCTATTCATGCATTATTAAGGATATTCTGATGAAAAGAGAGACAAGACCAAGAATAACAGAAACCAGAATACTTCACAATCGAAGTGTGCAACAGCACGAACTATCTGTTTGTTCTAATAGCAAATGATGGTGTTTTACCCCTCCATTGATCACGATGATAGCCCATGAGGGCAGCAGCTTCCATCATCCATGACAAGGGATTTCCACATGAATTGTAGAAACTTAAGAAACATAGATTCCTACACCCAAGAAAAACCAATGCATGTGAACACAAGAACACCATCTTCCTTAGTGAACACCAGGACTCTCAAGTCTTTCTTCTTTTCTGAAATTCTGGACATCACCTTCTATCCTGGGAAGGTCGTGAATTGGTATATCAAAACTTATGGAACCAAGACAAATATTGAAGTAAGAAAATCAAACAGTAATAACTCAGAAACTCTTTTTAGGAAAAGAACAACTAAGGTTGTAAGATGCCACTGGGATCCTTGCTTGGAATTCAAAAGACTTGGAAGTCATGTGGTGGTAGAGCTTTCAGAAGTTCTCTTCAAGTTTGTTGAGGCCAAACAACTTGGAATGTTCCTCTACTTCTTCCAGAGAGAGTCCTTCTCTTGTGCACCGGAGTTGTTGGATCCTGGCCTCGAGTATTCATTCCTTGTAACCAGTGCCCTCTTGCTAGTTACCTACTCCTTAACCATATGGTGTGATTGGCTTGCTACAATTTTGGACCATGATCATGTGTTGCCCATTTTGCCCACAACAAATTATTTTTTGATTGGACATGACCAAAATCTATACACAGAATTCAACATTTCATCATGAGCACACATTCAAGTTCATAAGCAAAAAGGGTGATAGCAAAATCAAAATGTATAATATGGGATATTGGAAATGAATTCATGAAGTTTATTACAAGTTAAGAAAAAAGTCCCACACCCACTTTCACCCCATCCTTCTTAGAGCCAAAACCAAAAGACTGGGTTGTTCACAATTGGTATCTTGAATGTGCAAAAGGTAACCTTTTCAAGCTTTCAAGTCAATGTGATGGAGCAAAGTGAGATTTCTTGGATGGAAGTTTTGATTTGGAACAAAGCAAAAGGAGGAAGAGGACTCAGACATGAAACTACAATTGTGTCCCTTCAATGACAAGAAGGATCGGTCATAAGAGCCACATGGGATTAAGTTATTCAAGGTAACCCAACAATGGGGCCAACCAATGTAAGAGACTACAATTTGATTTGGCACTAGAAGAATTGCCAAAATCATTGTGGTGATCTACATTTAAATAGACCCCAATTGATAATCCCATAAGTTTTCGAAAATAGTGCCAAAAAAACATATTCACCAATGGAATTTTTAAATCCAAACCCTAACAAATGGTCATGCCATATTTTCAAGAACATGACTACCAAATTCCTATAATGTAATCAATTTCCAAGTCATATGGTTGGAAAGTGTTGAGACAATTGCCTATTTTTCTATAGAGGGTGTGTTTGTATTCTATGTTTTCCTGCCACCAAGAAGCCTTTCAACTAGGGCGGATTCTTATGGACACCCAAAGCCTAAATTAAAACTAAGTTTGGGCAGTTTCTTATAGACTCCCCCCAAGTATACAAGTCCAGAAAATGACACTAAGTTCACACATATACACATTCTTATGTTGTTTCAGTGGTGGTGGTGGTCGTGCGTGATATGTACAGCTTGGTTGGTGTCTTGTATCAAATTTGAGTTTTCAATTGCTCCTGAAGACATCATGCAACCCAACAACCTGTTAGGGCAACTAGTGCATTGGACTCCTAGTACAATGGACTACATATCACCATGACATCCATAGTTAAACGTTGAGGTTTAGAGTTTAACTTGAAAGCATGTTGGAATGTAGCCTAGTTAAACTATTCTTATACCTTACCCTTAAGGTCACTTTCGTCATTAAATGTTTTGAAATATCCTAGGAATTTTCAATTTTCAAAGATTTGGTTTCAAGCTAGGGTGGAATGAGGAGGTTAGTTTAACCCATTGAAAGTCCCAAGGGGAAAAAGAGGAAAAGAATTCAAAAAAGGATGAAACCCTTTTACTTGTATAGCTGACCATATTTCTGTCTCACATACACTAACCATGGTGGTTATCTATGTAGTAACCATGCACATGTGTATCCCTCCATAGCGGTCACCAAGTGCCTTACATACAATAGATAGTAACCAATAACATTACTTATCTACTTGTCTATGATACTTAGACAATCAACGCACAATCGGTGACAATTGACTTTTTAAATTTTTTTAATGTTTGCATACGGTTTTCAATAATTCATCATTATTTCTGTCAATGTTAAATTTAATTTTAATTAATATACATTTCATGAACATCAAAAGACACATGTTAATTTGTTTTTTCATGTTCATGTGTATTGATGGATAGGGAAAAAGAGTGAGGTAATTATAAAAGGAAGGTAGTTATTAGGAAAGGTGGGAACTAACTATTAAGAAAACTAATAGGAAAAAAAAAAGTGATTAAAAAAAAATGAAATAGTTAACCTTGAAAATAAGATAGTTATTTCTAAAATTGTCTTTGAAATATTGCATGGATGACCATACACAGGATTCCAAAAATTCCTTCATATACTAGTTTCGATTATTCGTCATTAGAATTAGACAAGTAACTTGGGCTTTGTGTTGCCACATACTATCAATGACGATTTTCCTTCTTATTATGTTCCCATATGATTATCAATAATTAATCATTATTTGTGTCAATGCCAAATTTAATTTCAATTAATATAAATATCATGGACATGATGAAAAGGTATATGTTAATTTGCTTTTTCATATCCATGTTAGTGGGTAAGAAAAGGGTTTCAACACAACCCTAAACTCATAAGGATAAGACATAGATATTAGGAAAGGAGTGAGGTAGTTATAAGGATAAAACCTAGTTATGAGGAAGGAAATGAGATAGTTAGATTTGAAAATGAGTAGTTATAATTTGAAATGTCTTTGGAATTGTCCACGGATTACTAGGCAAAGGATTACGCAAAATAAGTAAGGAGCCTATGAAAGATTATATAAAATCACCCATGTATTAGTTCCTTGAAATTTTTGTCACCAGAATTACGAGTTACTTAGGTAGTATGAGGTGGAAAGTAAGAACCACATGATGGAATGGCTTCTTGTCCTACCAGATGACACATTCCATGGTACATTCTAAGCATTACAACTTTACATTTTGCAAGACCCTTTCTATGTTGACAAGAGTGTTTCATGATTATATGAATTTTTAAGGAAAGAAGTCTGCGTGCTTTTCAAAGCTAAAAAAAGCAAACTTGAATCCAATGATATAACAACTTACCTCAGATACAAAAATTGTGTGGAATCCTGCAGGCACCCTTGCTGGTAAGCTTACAACTGCCACTGGTTTGGGTGCCATAGTTTTCGCATCAATAATCACCACTTCTGAATTTCTGCAAAGTTAAACAGTCTTTGTTCAAAGGAATGTATACTTAGTACCAAATTGTTGTTATCATTCTATCCATTGCAATGCTCACATGATTTGTGTGAGAAGCTTAATTAGAGATAGATTTTCATGAAACTGCATATATATACATATACATTTTCATCTTCTTGAAATTTCTCGTTCCTTTGACATGTATATTTGTAGATACAAAATTACTTGGATTATGTCAACCTTACACATGCATTGAGTAACATGTCAAGTATTTATTGCAAACTATTAGTATTTTGTACTTGTTATTTGTTGTTCAAACTTACTTTGTTGTGAATAGGGTTCTAAGTTTTTTCATGTTTGTGAGTTTACTTTTAGGGAGTGTCTCTGGATTCTCATCTTTGGTGTTATGAGATTCCAGAGCACAACATGAGCATGAGGCTGATTGCCCCAAGTTTTGGGTTCATCTTGTGTTTGTGCTTCGGGGTTCAATTATTAGATTTACAAGTGAGTTTGATTTTGTAACACCAAAGAGAGTGTTAGGCACCAATCCAATAAACACATGACAAATGAAATGCGTAATGTTGGGAAAACTATGTGAAAATAGCCATACCCAATGTTCTCGTCATGCACAAAGCAAATGAGGTAACCATCATCTTCCTGTATGTCCTTTCCAATGGTGTTGCGAGGGACAAAAAAAACTTCAGATCCATATCGTCCATCTCCATGAAGAAATAAGCCTTTGATGTTGCCACCAACTTTCAAATCTTGTGGGGGAAGTTCAGGTTCCACGGATACATCATACTTAACCACTCCAATAACCTTGGGCGTGTCATTGAATATACAACCATATACATATCGTTGCCTCCTGCATGCAAGTTATTTGAATGTTTTCGGTAAGTTTGGAACCTCAACAAGGAGGACTACAACAAGGTTTGGGTTATACAACAAGAGGCCAGTCTCAGGGTTTCATTCTAGTGACCGACCAACTCATGGACATTTCACAAAATGAAATGCCCCTGGCCATGAGCTTGTTATATACAGCCCAACCATTTCCTAGATTGATTCATCCACAAAAACCATGTATGGGACTCAACCTTCTTACCTGCCAAGATACTTGTCATTGATCTTTGGATAATCGGTTTGCATCACTGGTATTGACAGTTCCCTTTGTGTCACTTGTCCTGTCTTGAGATTGATCCTGTACTTATACCTGGGTCGATCATTTTGTTCATTAGGAAGATTTAGTTGCTCTTTGCAATTCTGCATTACTCAAACTTCTTGAAAAAAACCAAACAAACCCATTTGACCGAGGTGCAACTACTTTAAGTAGTTGAATGCCATGTAGCAACAACACTCAGAGAATTAGTAATAAAACATAGGAAATATTTACCAAACATCTTTTTTTAGAAATGGTATACAAACTAAGAAGACTTACAATTGAGAAGGGGAATCCATCCATTTTTTGTGTTGGAAACCTGTTCCCATGGCGGTGAAATCTATCCTTGCCCTCCGTGTCAAGACCAAGACAACCTCATCACCTTCTTCCCATGCATTAGCTGATCAACACACATGAACAACATCCACATGATTATTGGGTATGAGTTCTTGTGATGTTGTCCATAATTTTAAATTTGTCATGACTCATGACCACAACAACATATTAATTTGTTGGAATTTAAAATGCCCAATTTAGGTTATTTGAAATCTTCAACTTGACCATAATCTTTTGACATGAAAAGTTGCTCCCATGTGCCATTAACAAAATGCATGTTTTAGGGTTTGATTTTAATGTGCAAGAAGAAAACTTCTATCCCTCCTAGTATTTCCAAATGAAATTGGATTTTTTATTCATGGATATACTACATCCAAGAATTAGAAAATCAAATTTGCTAGTATGACATGATCATGGTACAAAATCCAACAAAGTTGGCATGATGACTTACCACTATGGATGATCATGCAGGTGGGGATTGTAAACCATCGGATTTGGGACTCATTTTGTGCATACCGTGGGAGTAACCCTAATCGAGATTCTTTGCTTGGGTCGAACTTGATTACATGTTCACCTCGGGCCAAATTCTGGATCACACATTAGGTGTCCAATGATTCAAGTTGTAAGATAGGAATCCATTCTTTACCAGACTCCTAATTTCAAAAATCACTTAAGAAACACACTCACAAAAGAGAGTGCAAAATATAGTTCAGCTTTGCATCACAATTTTAGTACTATCATGAGATTGGGGGGTCTTTTGAAGGCCGTTTGAAGGGGGGGGAGAATGTCTTCCCTTGTAAATCATTGGGAGAAATTTCTGAAGTGTATTTGGAGGGTACATATAGTCATAATGCTTTCTAAAACAAAGACAGCACTGCATATGAGAGGCCTCATAGTTAGAGTCTTCTTGTAGGCATAAGGTGCATCAGATGCCTATGGGAGGCCTCACACTTAGAGGCCGCTTGTAAGCATAAGGTGCCTCTCACTCCTATTGCCTCATGATGATTGCCTATGTTTAGGCTTAAGATAACATTTACCTTGTGCTTTTATGATGGGCAAGGCTTATGGATGGAGACCATTCCTGGCTATCTATCACCTAGTACAACCCAGTCCTAAGCCCCTTATTTTGGGAATTCCCCACTGTGGGTCCTTCTACTTGGCTATCTGTCTTAGACCCATTCCTTCAGGAATGGCCCCACTATAGGGGCCTTATAATACACATAAGAAATACAAATGCTGATTGCCTAGAAGAGACCTGCATACCTTTACATTCACTGCAACAGGAGGATCCATGAAAATGGCATAGTTCTCGGTGATAGCAAAATCATGCATAACAGCAGAATCCTGGAGAGTAATGGGCACGGGCTCCATCAAGTCTCCTCCTTTTGAAAACACTTGATATGTAAGGTATGGACTCGCCATGACATCATAGCACATACCAAACATTTCCCCTGCACTTCCCAAAAGAGTTTTTGTGAACAGTTAAAACGAAAACCCTGAATCCACTCCCAAAGAATGCTTTTTAGCAACTTGATCCATGTCTAAACCCGTGTTGGTCTGGTATCAACTCTTGAACATACCAACCAGAGAGGCCCTGGTATTGGGCATTTTTAACTTTTTCATAAAAGCTTGGTCATGGTGTGGAGTCCTTTTTAAAAAAACTAAAAAACCTTTGAAATTTTTTCTTGTGTATGTAATGGTATGCTTACAAAATGTAAAAACTCATGTGGCATTTGGGAAAATGGAATGCGCATGCTTCAGAGAACAAAATGCCCTCAAGCAAGCATGAGCATTCCAAGTCCCTCATGAATTCATGAATCCAACTTTGAGTTGAAAATTGCTATGCCATTGCTCAAGGAATGGCTGAACTTGAATCCTTTAAAGTAACTATGCACTCAACAAACTTAACAAAATTTCCTGCCTAATTATCTTGCAAATCTAGAATGGAAAATTTGGATCAGTTGTTATTCAAACCTGTGACTGGATCAATTTTTGGGTGAGCTGTGAAATTATTAGTCAATTTACCACCATAATCCTCCTGTCCAACGGTCTCCAAATCTCCATCTTCCAGCACCCGAATTGCATCTGTACCCAAGACCATTCATGATCCTAAAGTCATGAGCTTGAACGCCATAAAAGACAGATTTCTGGACATCAAGTGCCAAACTTAATAACCCTACGAATCTGACTCTCAAATAATATGTGATTCTTCAAGCTCATGGGAGTATGAACTCAAGTATCTAAAGTTAACATAGTATAAGATTTCATCCAGCTGAGAAACACATCTCAATTGACTTTTTACAAACCTCTGATTTGTTCTGATGCTGTTTGTAGTTGAATTATGATCTTTATTTTGGCTTGTAATAGAGGTTTGGAACTTAGCAATTCAAAACTGGGACTTTGATGTCTTTCCTTTCTCCATAATTTCCTTTTTCTTCCTTCCTTTTCTTCTGTCTTTGTTGTCACAATTTCCGCTTCTAATAAAATTTGGAAGGTTACAATCGCATTAGAAAAGGACAGGGGTGTGAAGTGGGGAAAAACTAAGGAAATGTGTATAAAAATAACACTCACAGGGCTTATCACCCTCATATAAAGCAAGCAGCTTCCTGTTGTGGTATACAAGCGCAGTATTTGCTGCACAGATTGGCCAAAACCCATTCCAAAGTTCAGATATTGTAAGACTTGATGTGTATTATATTAATACAATTTTCATTTACATCATTTAATCTTTTCCAAATATCTACCAAGTCACACCAAATTTCCAGGACTCTGAAAATTGTCACCTTGTGACAGTTTTTTTGTTTACATCAGACCATGCATTCACTCACAAGAGCAGCTCTACACATAATTGATCTGGAGGTATTGTTGAACTTGATGGGTTTGCAAGATCTCATGACCTTGCAGCATGTGAGACCTTGGAAGAGTTTGTACCTGTTCCGACGCCATGTGAGATGTCAAGCACACCTAACTTGATTCGGAGTAGGTGAAGTAAGAAGAAAAGGATGCCCTTGATACCCACCATATCTCCAATCTGTAAAACAGATTTTCCACAAGGAGCACCAGTTTTTAATGTTACTCCATGATTTGCAACCTGGTTAAATCAAAACTAGCAGCAAGCTCATATGCATCACATATTGATCCAGGGTTGCAAAAGATTGCACTCTTTACGTGAAGTATTCCAAAAAAATAGGATTCAATAATGGACAAACTAAACATGTAAAATTATTTGATTACACGGGAAAAAAAGTTCCTTGAATTTTTAGCATTATTTAAACAAGTTCAGTATGGTTTAAATCTGAATTAAATCCAGTTTCATACTTGGGCTTGTAACCCTTGAGAGCTCTGCACATCACATCAAGCTTCAACCAGGGTTGCTTGATGTTGGGACCTTGAAATTCAGCATATTAATTTAATCCAAGAATTCATCATCATCAAGATTAATGTTGCTACAGATCTTGCCAAAGAGAGAAAACTAACCAGTCCTGGGGGAATTAACAAACATGCGTTGCAAAGTTCTTATAAATTGACTTGCCTTGAGGAACTTTGCTGCACCATAGTACTCCTCTTGTTGCAATTTTGAGGTTCTTACAAACCTTGCCATATAAGTGGCCTTCCCACTCTTGATGTTCAAACCATGAAGAACTCTGCAATAATATAAAAATTAGACACTTTTGTCCTTGTCAATCAATTCTTTTCAGGACTGTCAAATCTCTGAAAGAGTACAAGAAAATTCATGTAAATCAGATCACCAGAAGTCCTTTAAAGCAAGTTATCTGCAACTGATTTCTACACAAAAATGGGCAAAACAAACAGGATTTATCTCTCTACAAAAAAGGGAAAAACCAAGCAGCTCATGGCATAATGATTCTGCCATACCCAAGTTACTGTAGCTTGGTTCAATCCTCAAACTAAAAACTTCCCCAAGTACTAGATCATCTACAGATCTTCTCATGTAGGTGCATGTGAACTTCTATGGAACATGCCCAGGATCCATCATATGCACACATTAAATACTAATCCAGACTCACACAAATTGGATCAAATAGTTGGAGCCAAAATTCTATGCCCAAATCCTACAGAAATGTGTACTAGTCTCTTCCCTATATGGGCATGCAGAGCCACCTAAGAAACAGGAATCTTTCTCTCTACACTTGAAAAGGAAAAAACCAACAGGAAAAACTTCTTCAAAACAACTGAACCCCCAACTTTCTGCACATGTTCAAACATGTATGGTCTTGGAAACGGGCATGAAGAATTGACGTGTGTCTCAGGGGCAGAGTTTCATGCAGGTGGGTTCTAGAGAGGATTTGACTGTAGATTATTGTAATTGGTAACATGTCAAATTGGAAGAAGAATAAGTTGTCAAGGTATAAATGGTCATACCCATCTCCATCAAACCTGCACATGAGCAAGATCAATTAGACATTCATGAGAGATGAAGATATGTACATCAATATTAGCTCTCTTGAGAAATTAGAAATTGTCATACACATGCAGACGATCATTGCTCTTCCCGGAAACAGTTAAGGATCTAGACTCTAGAGTAAAATTTTCAAACCCAAAAAAAAAGTCGCATTGAAAGATTTGAAGCAGTGTTCTAAGGAAGTATGTAGTACCAATGATAGTCGGCAACTGGACTGAATCTTGGATTTGGCACCACTTGCATAAACTGCCCGTTCAAACACTCCTGTCACAATTCAAGAAACAGACTGTAAGATCGATAGCTGAAATTCTATATGATCATGCAGATTGCAGTTTTGATGGCATCTGCATGCCATCGCCTGAAGAAGAAGAAGAAGAAGAAGAAGAATCATGATGTCCTGGAGATGCCTGCAGCAGGAACAGTTGTAATGGTCTATAACCGGAATTGTGATCGTAATTGTGATCGTGCTGATCATGCATGCATGAGTATACGGGCAGCTAGCTAGCTATTCTTCAAATAATTCAATCTCGTTTGATGTCTTATGCATGCATGCGCTGTTGTATGTAACCAGCGAAGCAGCAGTGGGATCAGCAAAACGATTCTGACACGATATAATTGTCCACACATTAATTCTGCAATAGGATGTCTGCTCAATCTTATGGACCAGACTCACAGGGATTGATCCAGAGACTGGAAGATTGGAAACGGGGCTGGTCTCGTGTGCCACGGGTCCGAAGTAGCCATTCAAGAAGAAATTGGAGTTATGCTTCGGATCATGGTCACTATGTGCGGCGCCGCCGATATCGGAGCCTGCGAAAATCTTCACAAGGGTTCTCTCCAAAGAATCACATGCCCACGCAGCTGCCGGTGAGGGACGAATATTTGTAGCTGTCTTTTGCAGCTGCTGCGGCCTTGTTGACGTAGTAGTACTGTGGTTGTTTTTGTTGTTCGTACTACTACTATTACTGCTACCGTTCATGGCTTGCTGGTGCTGCTGCAGGTTCTTAGCTAACAACTTGGTGGCGGCAACAGAGCTTGCAGCAGCAGGTTCTTCAATATCACGACTAGTACCAGACGGCGTTGCAGTCTTGCAAATTGGGACATTTGCTGCTGCTGACTTCCCAATCTGTACGGCCGGCCCCCGATTCTTCGCCATTACAATCATGGCAGTTCTCGAAGGGTGACCTTGTTTTTCCCTTCCCTGCCATGAGTGATGATTATAGTAGCAGCTGGGATTCAGCGAGAGAGTACTAGTACGCAGCATGAGGGTCGACATCGAGCCTGCTGGAGCAGCAGCAACTACCATCAAGAACTAGTTATGAATTGAATAAGAAGCTGCCCAAACAGCTTTGAAGCCAGTTTCTTTCCCTATATAAGTCTTCATCCAATCTCTGGAGGCTCACGGCAAACCTGCTTGCTGCTGGCAAGTCTCCGACGTTGTGGAATCCATCACCCCTCCTCCAGATACGCACAGTAGTAACAAAGAAGCATCAGAAGCTAGTTACTTAATTTTTTTGTCCTTCTTGTGTCATGTGTGGCTCCCACAGCCTGGGGAGCCGTTAATTTCTGAGCTATGAGAAAACTACACCTAGCATGGTATAACGAATCTTTCTTCTTCAATGGTTCAGAATAGTTTGCAGGAGGTTGTCACTGAGAAGCAAGCATTGCGATAAAAGTTGCCTTCTTCTTTTTCCATGGAGACGTTGCTCGCACGATTCCTTCCTTTCGGCAAGCTAGCTAGCTAGCTCCCTAAACGTACTTACTTCCTTCCTTCCCTTACATGAAGAGGGCCTCCTTCATTTCTTTCTTTCTTTCTTTTTCATCAGAGCTCAAAAGTTTTTCCAGTACACGTCTGATCAAGGGGATGGACTAGAATCTAGATATCTAATTCAGGTCCTGGCTCTTGCCGGCCGCGCAATGCTGCAAATTACGACGAGTTGGCCCGCTCGTAATAATCCCTAATTATAGTGCAGGAGCTTGAACTAACATAACGATTCTGATCTATAAGACTAACCCAGTTTTCTAGAGGTCTCTTTCCCTTAGGTTGATGTGATCATAACCCATTTAACTAAGTTAACCAGTATGATCGACAAACTCACCCAGCTCTCTATTGGGTCTCTTTCTATTAGGTTGTTGTGATCATAACTACTGCTTGGCGGTTGGGTCAGAATTGTCCTGGTTTTCGGGACAGTTATCAATCTTGAATATTGTCATTATCAGTGGATCTCGGAGGTTTTTTATGAGATCTGAATCTCAAGATAGAGATTCTTTGTTTATGGTGTCCAAAGAAAAGTTAAAGCTCTCTCTCTCATCTTAACACACACCCACGGTATTAAAAATTGTCAAAAATGAATAAAAATAAGAAAATTATGATCCTTTGTTTTCAAAGGGTTAAAAAATCGACAATCATTACAACAAAAAGTAAGTGTCCACGTACATCATATGATTTCATTGCATTTTTAATGAATTCATTGATTGAATTTTTCATTGGATCCCCCTTAGGTCCAATTCATTTCACTTGAAAAAATAAAACTCTAAAAATCAACTTTTTTACAATTTTTTTTTGATATTCAGTTGTGAAAAATCACCTTTATAAACTGATGATTCTCATATTTGCAAAAATCAATTTAATAAGTATATATTAGGAATGATATATTTAAAAAACTGAAATCATGACCAATTCTCTAAAATTCAAAAGAATGAAATCAACTCATAAATTATGTTTCTTAAATCTAAATCAAATCAAATGATTCTCATATAAAAAAGTGAGAAGCACCCCACATTGGTTATAACTCATTTCTTATCCAGCTTTCTAAGAAACCCTGCCAAACTTTATAAAAAGAAAGCACACAAGAAAGGGAGAGAGGAAAAAAAAAAGGGGTAAGGACCAAAGTCCAGGCAAGCAAACGGCCCAATAGAGGTGGGCCACAAGGAGGTAAGGAACCACTAAGTATAGAAACCTCCACCAGTTGCTTGAAGCATATCCACTCAAGAAAGGGAAGGCTATTAGGTTGTTGTGATCACAAGCTAAGCTTAGTTTAATGCATTTAATTAGGTTAATGAGTCTGGTCAAGAACACTCCAGCTTTCCATTAGGTTACTCTGAGCATAAATTAAGCTTGTAGGGTAGACCGGCTGGTAACCAAACATATGTGTTGAGGGAAGGTCGGATCCAAGGGGAGGCTTTTGTTGTTTCTGGTGTCCAAATAAAACTTGAACTCCTTCTCTTTGTGCATCCAACACACTAACAATTGTCAAAAACAGATTAGGAACGAGAAAATTACAACCCCTCAAAGTAAAGGGGGTCAAGAATTCAAAACAACAAATCACCGAACATTACAAAGGCCAGTTCTTGAACACTGAAAATTTTCTTTTTATGTTGCTCTGTTGCTATTAGAGTTTAAAGATGATTTGTAGAACTTCAGGTAATGCTCCTGAAGCAGTTTAAATCGTGTAAAAATGAACAAAAGATAAAAGAGTTATGAGGTTTGGAAGCAGGAGAGGTCAAAATGAAGAAAAATGTAATTCGAAAAAATGTATTTTCTTTACTGCTCCTTTTTGGCTGGTCCTCTGGTTTTGCATTTCAAAGATGATTTGTAGAGCTTGAGAAGGTGCTCTTGTAACATTGTAAATCACTCAAAATGGAGAAGAATTGAGAAAGATCCGCCAAAGTGTTCGGTCAGAGGCAGATGGTCGGTGATGGCCGGTCTACCCTAGCGCATTTAATTAGGGTAACAAGTCTGGATTGATAACAATCCAACAACTTTCTAAGGGGATCTTCCCATTAGGTTGCTGCCGTCATGACCTAAGTTTAATATAACACAATTCAATTAAGTTAAACACTCACTCTGGCGGGCCACTTGATCGTGTACGTGTCTATATAGTATTCGCAACCTTTAGTACAGCAAATGAGCATCAAGGGCCTGCCATGAATACGTCTCTTCCTTTCTGAGGATGAAGCTGCAAGGATCTGGCGTGCAACGGCTGTGTTCCTAGTTCTTTACGCAATTATATTATTGTAGTTACGTTTGCTGCAATCTGCTTGGGCGGGCACACGTGCTCCTCTCACCAGCAGCTTGCAGGCGGGAGGCGCCCATCGAGCACTGTCAGGCGCGTGTTTTTCTTGTCTTCTTGCACATGTTTTTCAGCCCGGTTCTACATGTTCGTTTTATTCTGCAAAAGAACTCACAAATGTTCTTTTTAATTTATTAAAGAATATTTTTTGTTTTGCATCCCAACAAAGCTCGCTTATAGATAGTAGCACCTGTGCAGCTAGCTACCCATTGTCTCGCTATCTACCTAGGTGCGCCATGATCAGTGCTATAGCCGCTAGAAGCCAATCCTAGTGTTGCTTATCTAGTGATTAACTAACTAGTTATCATGATTATATAGCACTCTTAATCTCAAACTTTAGAGTCGACAACTAGAATTATCTAATTAGTCTCCAGTTGAGTGTTTTTTATTAGGGGCCAAATAGGTGCGCCATGATCAGTGCTGTAGCCGCTAGAAGCCAATCCTAGTGTTGCTTATCTAGTGATTAACTAACTAGTTATCAAGATTATATCGCACTCTTAATCTCAAACTTTAGAGTCGGCAACTAGAATTATCTAATTAGTCTCCAGTTGGGTGTTTTTGATTAGGGGCCAAAGTGAACCAGCACCCACCAACACACCATCCAGATGCCCCTTATTACTCAGTTATGGATGAACCTAAACTGAGTCGATATCTGGTTTCACCTTGGTAACCAGATATTGTAAGAGATAGGTCTCGTATATAGATAAACAGGTAGGAAAATAGGTAACTACTAAGTAAGTACATGGTTTATACATAGTTAAGGGTTGTTTTTATTACCTACTAACCGCCTGCTTGTGGGGTTGTTAGCAAGTAGGTAGTATAAAAAAGCAAGTGAGCTAACCACCATGGTTAGCTAGGGAACTGGAACCCAACAGAAAACTGTTTCCTGTTGACCAGTTACCATCCATCCAAGTCTGGTGTGCTGGTGGGTGCTGGTTCACTGTGGTGCTGATTAGGTCTTTTCTCTCTGCTCTTAGTTGTCTGAGGGACATGTATAGGGCCCATGATGCAGTGTTCTGTTTTTCAAATTTGTGATTTTACTCAAAGTGGTGATCATCCATTAGTATACTTAGCCAAATTTGATGATACTAAAAACATGAATGCAGAAATTCTTAACTAACATTTCATATTGTAGGTAATTGTGATGATTTCTTAGATAAAAAAGCTATTTCTGTTGACAAATAATTTCCCTTTTGAAACAGGGAATTTCCAAAAGAATTCTCATTTTCCAAATTTTGTTTTTCACAAAATCAAAAAAACTCACCACAAAAATAAATTAAAATCAATGGGCCCAAGTGACTCACACCCACACCACTAGTGCACCATCCCCTTTGGAGCTACAATGACTCAGTTGTGGATGAAACCCAACAAATTTGACATTGTGATTACCTTTGGAACCCAATGAAGAAGTGTTATTTGTCCAGCTAACATCCATTCCTCATGGGTGCTGGTTCACTCGAACCACTCCAGCCAACTTTTATGTCCATTACAAGCAACTAAACGAAAGAGCTGGGGGAGGGGGTTTACCTCATGAGTTTGACCCTCTCCGCCAAATCAAATAGTTTAAGCATCTTGTGAAATTGACCCAACAGTCACTAAGTCCCCAGCTCTTTGTAGATTGTCTCCAAGCTGACACAAGTGCAATGTATTGTGGGCAGGGTCTCCAACTATAATCTGCAGGCTTGGATGAAACTAGCCCATGCCTCGGTTCTATGGTGAAAACCAGTGTCGTCTGGACATGTGCAATTTATCCGGATATGAATCTGGATAGTTGCTGGATATGGATGTAGACATATCCTGAAATTGTTGTCATTCTTAAATTCCCATGTGATGGGTATCCCTTGGATGTTCTTTCAACGAACAACTGACAGTTATGTATATCCGTATGTTTAACAAGCTTGCTATCTAGAGAGCTATCTATATTTGTATGTTATGGGTAGTTCAAGTCTGCATGTGGATGTTCATGTTATGCATATCTGGTAGACAAAATTACAGTCGCTGGATATGCATATGCAAAATATATTTTTAAAACTAGTGGGTGCCCGTGACCTTCGGACACAGCAAAAAAAAAAAAAAGGGTCGGACATTGTCTTTCTTGATTGAGTTGTTTTGGTTATGGGAGTTTAAGTCCTGGGGGACACTTAGTGCAAAGTTTGGGATCTATGTGCACCAAATGATCATTTTTAGGGATATTAGATAATTGTCCAACTCATTTTTTATCATTTTATTATCATCTAATTTTTTAATATATACATATTAAAGTCACCTTATATTAATTATAATTCATTATTTCAAATTATTACATAGTTTATATTATAATTAAATTGATTATTTGAATGAAATGTACCCTATTTTTAAACATTAGCATATAATTTTTACCCAACAACCAATATATTGCACCCTATACTTTTACTCATGTATTTTTTATTTCTTTTACTAGTGTCCACCTAGGGCTTAAGTATTGCACAAGTTTTGGTTTCATGCATGAGTTTCAGCTTCAAGAGGATGAAACAAGAGTAGCAACAACTTGTTGCTCTTGTGAAGGCTTCAAATGAAACTCCATTTCACTTGCTTTAGGATACATTTCTTTTTGGCAACAAGCAATTTGCATTTAGGTTTCTAGTCAGTTTTGAACAACCAACAATGATGACTAACAATGATGTGCGCCTACTTGAATCTGTTGGTGAGGTTGAAGAGGATTGACACACTAATCTGACTTCTAATGTTTTGCCCATTAATTGCTACAATTGCAATAAGTTTGTCATATGTCAAAAGTGTACATGTATACATTAGGATTGATGTTGTTTCTATTGAGGTTATGCAACTTGCAAGTATACAAATTCAAATTGTAGCTTGGAAGCCACATAGCTAGAATTTTATTTATTGGGTTTTCTTTGCTATCAATGACAATTTACCTATGGATCTTGTGAATTTGCAAATTTTGTGACGTATAATATGTAAAATAGAACAAACATATAGTAATACTTTGTTCCAAACATCTACCCTAAAAAAAGGTCTAATGAAATACAACAAGACTTTGAAATTGCACCAATGAGATTTCATTTTGACTCTAAACATCCTAGGTTGGTTGCTCAAAGGAAAGTATAGATTGTTGCTGAAAAAGTTGTTATGGAAACAAGTCATAATCGGTAGCCAAACAAGAAGAGGTGTGAGCCTTTTGGGTGTGCAATTATAATGTTTTTTGGTGCACAACCAATCTTTATAAGAAAATTGAATGATGCACAACAACAATTTTTTGAAGATTTGGTTCTGTACATTTGCAAAGGGTACATGGCCCTTTCAAGTTGTGAAAATGTTTGGCTACGAAAGTTAGTATTACAACAATGTCCTCATGTGATTTTTCCTTCTCACTCTAACTTAGTTGAAAAAGTCTTATTTGGAATGGTCCAAAAAACAATGAACTTGCATGTGCTCCTTTACTTCAAATTTGCAACAATGGTGTTTATTAGTTTTGATTTCTAGATCTCCAAAGGCAGTGTAGATACATTTGGTTTGGTTATAAACTACTTGAATGATTATTAGATTCCTATGCATGCTACAGTTGGATTGTTTGAAGTGCATGATACCATTAAAGTTTCCATGGTTGGACAATTGGAATCTTTGCTTGGAAAGTATGATTTGAAAATTAACACATCATGTGATCACCTTTGTGAAAGATGAAGGTAGTAACTTGACATCAATGGTAGCAACATTACATTCTGTTGTTGGTTATCAACTTCTTAAACTTCAAAAGGTTTATGAAGGCACATGTTTCAGTGACATTATGTCTAAAGCATGTTAATATGCTACAAATGATGAGAAGGCGATTAATGATTTAAAGCATGTTAGTGTGAAGGCTACCCAAGGTAGTGTTTAAAAGATGCTCACATGGACAAAAAATTCAAGTAAAGGGAGGCAAGAGTGGGAAAAGGCATGTGTGGAGAGTGGTTTATGGGCTCATCAACTCCAAACACCAATGAAGACAAGATTTGCAAGTAAAGTGATAATGTTCGAAAAAACATTAAAGTTTAAACATAATTTTGTGTTATGGGCAACAATAAACAATGGCATTACAACATAGGGTTCCTAAGGCTAAGGTATGGGCAATTGCAAAAACATCCACTTGTGTTTTAAATCCTATTGTCGCTACCTGTATGATGAATCGATTTCAAGGTCACTAGCTCCTATCTAATGCTTTGATACATCTATTAACTTGACACAAACTATGGACATTGAAATGGGACGGGTTGTTGATGTGACTAATGTTCTTAACCAATTTGATGTCAAGGTGTTCATTTTTCAAAAAAACATGCAAGCTCAAATTGTTAAGGTGATCAAACTTTGTCTTTGTTTCTTAATAGCTTATGAATCGCATCAAGTTCACAACATGTTTGCCCTTATGTTTGGTCCTTGTTTCAAGTCTTTGTGGGTTTTGGAAAATTATGTGGGGAGGGGGAATGTTATCCATCTTGTTATTGAATATGATGCAAAAGTGGTAATTCCATTAATGATCATCATTTTTTGATGTATTGAACCCTATTAACCAAGCATCTGCAACCCAAGTCGATGGATCATATGTTGGAGCAACTATTGTTGAAGAAAAAAACAATAACATCTTTTGTGTTGGTGCTTCTATTGAGGAGGCTTCTTGTGTTTTTATTATAGGGGAACTATTTTTATTCAAGAGGTTGTCTATAGTTCTAGCTGCATGTGTTGATCCCCTTGTTCGATGGCGCCTTCATGAGATTTAATTCCCAAATGTTGGCTTCCTTGCCAAATAGATCTCTAGAATTCTAAAATCATAGATTGAAATTGAATGGGTGTTCAATCATTTTGGTGTGTTGATAGTTCTCTGACGTTATTCGTTACAAGTGAAAAACTTAAACCATATCATCACTATTGTGAAAAATTGGCTGAATGATTTGTAAATGAATTACACATGATATAAAAATATGAAGGAATTCACGTCAGTTGAAACTTCATTAACTGAAGAAAATTATGACTTGATTGAAAAGACAATTTTTTTTGAACAATTGGAACTAAATGGTGATTAAGTTTTACATGATAAGATCTCGGATCTCTTTCTTACCTTATAATCTTTTTTCTTTTGTTTTTTTGAAGTTCACCAATGATAGGGATGGTGTCTTGGTTGTGTTTTGTGGGGTTTGGTTGTTTATGTGTTTTCATAGGGTGTATGTGGGGTATGGTTGAAGCAGGCAACTTGTGTTGCACTGGGCAGATCCTGTGAAGGATGGGGTTCAACTCCCCCACAAGTTATTAATGTGTTCAAACTTGTGTAATTGCAAACAAAATTCCAAATATAAAAAAATTTGTGTGCATTTTTTATACATATCCTTTTGTTAATTTGATTTTTGACAACCGGCAAATCCATATCCGGTCAAGGGAGAAAGATGAACATAAATTCATATCTATCTTGACAAGTATATATGAAAAAACCTCAATGTATATCCTTATTTTAAATTTTTATACAAAATATGTTATATTGGTATTTTACAATACGCCTCAAAACTTGATGTCCGGACAACACGAGTAAAAACCAATGTTGGGCGAGCATCAAAATTTTCTTATATCCACCTAATTCCACAAAATAATTTACAAAAGCTTATTGAAGTAGAAGTATCAAATCTTTAAAAATAATTTGAGCCGGCTCTCACAATGCCAATTTTCATAAATTTTGAAAACAATCAATCATCATTTGGCAATTCTCAACAAATCAATTATTTATTTTTTGAAATAAAAATCATAATAAAAATTACAAACATTTTATTGGTTTTATTATTTTTCTTAAAAATGAGAAATCGTAAGCAATAGAATTGTTCGTAATGGAAGAAAAGCATAGCACCAAAACCCTGAGTTTGGTCATACACGGGTGAGATTTTTTAAAAAAAACTTGAAATTTTTTTATTTAAAAATAGCACTCAATGGGTGAAACTCGAAAAATCATAATTTTTGTGATAAATTGAGTTTCTTTTTATCTTGAGCACCTCCACTGATGTTACATATATTTTCACTATTCCTACCTGTTCAATTATTACAATTACTCTCTAAATTTATTTATTTTGAAAATAAAAAACCCAAAAATTCTGGAGTTTTTTTAAATAATCATTTTAAAAAAAAAAACCATCCAACAAATCAGGAGAAATGTATTTATAATGTCTAGACTCTATTAGTAAATGGTATTATTAATAGTCTAACACTAATCAATGCCATAAAAAGGAATATGAGCAATATTAGTTTAAACGAAAATTTAAAGTAACTAATCTATACTAATTAATATCGATAAGTAATTAATAATTATTTTAAAAATAAGTAATAAAAAATAAGTAACAAAATCTTAAACCCTAAACCATACTTACATAGCGCTAATTTCTTTTGGGGTGAGTATTAGGTTAGACTCTATATAGCATGCACAAGCAACCGAGCGCGCACTCATCTACCTCATGCCCGACTTGCATAGGGTTTTAACCCTTGTGCTTGAAATCAAAAGCCTCATCATGCTTGGACTCATAAACCCACCCTTCTAGAAGTTTTGAAATTGTGGGCTCTCCGGGAAAAAGGGGGAAAAAAAAAAAAAAAAAAAAAAAAAAAGGAGAGTCCGGGCCTTTCTCTCCTCCCCGCCCCCCGCCGACCATGCTAATGATTTAGTTGGAGCATATGAAATATTCCATGAAACAAGGGGTAAAAGTATGGCCCTTTTGGTATGGAAGTATTATTCGATATGATACTTCTTCACTCGTGCCCCGAATTTCAATACTTTGAAAATTTTAATCATGGACTACCATGTGCCCTGAATAAGATCCTACCAAAAGGATCGATTCGATTTAAATGACTTTTTTCAAGCTTCAAGATTCAGCCCAATTCCTGAAACCCTAAACCCTAAAAAAACCCACCTTGCAAGAATAAATTCACGGATAACCAGTAAAAATAGATATCATAGTGAAGACCTACCATACTCCCTAGTAATCGGATTTGCCAAAACAAATTGTCGAAAATAATTAATTAAATTTGAAATCTTAACTTTGGCAATTGAGTTTTTTAATTTTGAAATCTTGCAAATCTCTAATTTTATATAAAATTTTAGGCACAAATGATAATTAATTTTTCAAAATTTTGACAAAACTAAAAATAACTTAATTTTGTGCCAAGATCGTTCAGGTACTATGATAGTTAGCTATCTATTATTATTATTATTATTATTATTGTGCATATATTGTCCACCACCTTACTTTCCATATAGTGTACATGCACAACATAGCCTTAGTCCTTACTACAAAATTGTTAATAGGAATTGGAGGTTTTAACTTCACCTACCATGATGATGATCATTAGTCATGTTAGTGAATATTGACATAAAATGCTTGCATTATCACCTATTATTCATCCATTTAGCTTTCCCATTTGGATGACATTCATTTATATAAAAAATATTTATCCATTTTGTAGGTTACATATCATAAGTAGATGTCTTAATGGTATTTTCTTGACATAGTTGTATTGAGGGTTTTTTTTTTGTTTTAATTGTGTGACATTGAAATTTTGGTGATTTTTTTCAACAAAATTTGTTCAAAATAAAACCAACCCTTGGTCACATCATTGGGCATGCTTTAAATCTTTTTCACATATGTGTTGTTCATTCCTCAAGCTTCAAGATAGGTGCTACTCATAGCTACTCATTAGTATAACATTGAAGAAGTTAAATTGCATGAAAATGTTGGCATGAATCATACTAATCTATGACCTTAATTTGACAACATTCAATACCAACAACCAAAAGAAAATAAAAACAAAAAGAATTCACTTCTATTACTCAAGCTTTTAAAGATATTGATAATTAAGAAATCATGCAAGTGAGACACCTACCATTTAGGGCAAATCGAATGGGCATTACATAACGACAATCAATCAATTTTGTTTTGGACACTACAAACTTTGAGTTTAAAAAATTGATATCACTCATTAAGTTTATATAATACATGTAACTAGCAAATAATTTGCTCCAACAAGAAGTCACGTTTTATTTAATTGAAAAAATATTCATCGACTTTAGTCAAATTCATCCATTGGTTATATGCATTGAGTGGGCTCATGTTGGTATGTAAAAGAAAAGAATATTTAATCACAAAACTGAGTAAATTAGGATCATGGAATTTTATGCAAGCTATATTGCATAATATGGCATGCCATTGAGTGTAAATTGCTCGAGGTAGGCACTTTGGGTTTTGAGCATAACTTTTTATTATTGAATTCCATGCATTTTGTGAATGTACCTATTGAAAATCATTTAAAGTAGCTAGCTTAAACACTATTTATTCAAAAGCACTCCATATACTGCAACACTTGAATCACAACCCAAAACATTCATATGAAAATATTGGTCAAAAATGGAAATCCTTATTTAGCCATCAATGTTGAATATGGCCAAAAGTGTAATACTTTTATTAAAAATTTGATTATGGTATTTTGCCAAGAATATAATACCTTAACCAATTTTACAAAATCTTTATCGAAAGTTTTGGCATTCATTTCTAACTTGTTGTATGTTCGTTGTTACATACTAAACTCTAAACCCTAACAATGCTAAAGTTAGTCCAACATTGCTGCACAATTAATGTATTGATTATTGCAGGAGAAGTTATTGAATAGCCAATTATTAAAAATGAACAAATAAAGATGCAGTTTGGTACTATTTCAAAAACAATTGAAAAACATTGGAAGTATATTTATGAAATACTTCAAGAGAGTTCAAGAATAGTTATAAAATATGACACTCAAGTTTTAGATTATAAGTTTCAATCTTGAAAAGACCTAAGTGAATCAAGCAAATCATGTTTAATTAATCACACAAAGCATAAAAGGATGGATGATATGTTGATTTCACAACAACTTTTCGAAAAGATGAATGATCAAAACCCATAGGTTCATCATGAAAAACCCATGAAATAAAGGACTTTGGGAATCCAAGTAGTAATATAGTTTGAATTGACAAGAATAAAAAATATTGAATTTTGAGGCATATGTGAAGTTTAAGGTGGTAGTTCCAATTGCGAGACCAATTGGTTATCAAAGTTTGAACTCCAAACCTTGAACTTATCACCAATGAAAGTGATAATTGATCAATATGATCAAGGTCCTATGTATGAAGTAATTCAACATAACAAGCAAGAAAATTTCATGACAATTTTTAGCATGGGGACATTAATGGTCCCATGTTAAACCTTGTGTCCAAGTAGGTGGAGTAACAGATCTTATCTCTTTCAAAGATGACCACAATTGATATAGACTTCTATATTGTGTTCAAAGGACTCCATTATAGATATTTGAACATAGAAAAAGACCATTCACGAAGATGGGAAATAGAATTGTGATGGTTCAACTAATCATGTGATGGTGAATTCACCAACAATGAATCAAAGAATTATTAAAATACAAAAAGAATTCATCAAAACTTAATACTTCTTTCCACTCCAAAGTAGAATGGAATAGCTATTAAGAAATATAATCAAACTTTAATCAATATTAGGGTGAAAGCATAATAAAGTATGTCAAAAAAGTATCCACCATGTAGTCACAATCTTACTATAGTAATTGCCTTGTCTGTCTGTGACGTGACAATTCTGCACATTTTTTCTATGGCAGAACCGGCCTCTGTAAATGGCGCTGCCCAGGGTTAATACCAGGGTTTTTTTTTCCCGCCCTTTTCCGGCGGGCTGCCCAGGGTTAATACCAGGGTTTTTTTTTCCCGCCCTTTTCCGGCGGGCTGCCCAGGGTTAATACCAGGGTTTTTTTTTTCTCGCCCTTTTCCGGCGGGCTGCCCAGGGTTAATACCAGGGTTTTTTTTTTCCCGCCCTTTTCCGGCGGGCTGCCCAGGGTTAATACCAGGGTGTTTTTTTTTTTTTTTTTTTTTTTTTTTTTTTTTTTTTTTTTTTTTTTTTTTTTTTTTTTTTTTTTCCGCCCTTTTCCGGCGAGCTGCCCAGGGTTGATACCAGGGTTTTTTTTTTTTCTTTTCTTTTCGCCCTTTTCGGGCGGGCTGCCCAGGGTTAATACCAGGGTTTTTTTTTTTTTTTTTTTTTTTTTTTTTTTTTTTTTTTCGGCCTTTTCCGGCGAGCTGCCCAGGGTTGATACCAGGGTTTTTTTTTTTTCTTTTCTTTTCGCCCTTTTCGGGCGGGCTGCCCAGGGTTAATACCAGGGTTTTTTTTTTTTTTTTTGGGGCAAATTTCTCAAGTAGGTCCATTGGCGAGGATCTCTACTCAGGCTATAGCATTTTAAAAAATATGGCGAAAACAATGCAAGGGCACCTCACAATGACCGAAGGTCGCGAGTACCCACTATTCACATTTATAGCATAAACATGAAAAACCTATTCAAAATGTTTTTAACTTTCATTATGAAGCAATGGTGCCCTTTATTGAATGTATAGTAAGCTACATATAAAGTGTGAGGAATTTTAGTATAAGAAAAATGGATGAAAAGTATGTTCTAAAATCACTATGGTTTTAAATTTTCAAACATACTTTTACATGAAAAACTTCAGTAGATTATGACTATAATTTGAAAAAAATTGAACACATTAATACATATTAGTGTTTTATCCATTTGAAAGTATAAAAAAATTAATTACAATTGGACTTTCATCATACTTTCATATACTTGAAGCAAAAGCGGGACACATGTTTTCTTATACTTGCATTTCTAAAAATGTACTTAAATGCATACTAAAACATGCAATTTTTTAATATTGTGCAATGAAGTCAAAAAATTCCTCTTATTGATCATTAAAATAAAAAATATTCATGAGTTCAATGTGTTAAGGCTTAATTTATGGATATTTTCCACAAAAAAATCAAGTATCCCTCATTGGCATACTTTACCACTTTTCACCCATTAACCATTATATGATTTAAGGTAGGAAATTCTTTTGAGATTATGGGGCAAAGGAATTATAATGAAACCCATGTATACATTGAATTGTTTGGCACTAAACTTTCATAATACATGATACACTTACCATTGCAAATAAGGTACAATAAAATATTGCATTGATGTCTAACAACTACAGTCTTTGTTCAAATTCCATAAGAATTTCAAAGAAACATTGGATGAACTAAAAGTGCAACCAAATGCATATTTATATTTCTTGGCTATCACCCAGAAAAAAAAAGGTTTTCATTATGTAATAGAATATATTTATCACAAATTGGAAGTACCATGGATCACATCAATCTCTAACATAAGGTAATACATAATTCATATATTAAATTTTAAAAAGAAATTATAACTTAAAAAACATATGTATATATATACATATATAATTCATTAGTTAACTTATCATTCATGGATGAATTCGTCCATGAATGTCCATTATCATCATGTCATATTTGGTTTATCTTTCATTATTCATTCAATAATAATTCATTTTTTAGATTAATGGATGAAATTTAAATCCGTAGTCATCATCCATTTATCATCCACCACTATCAACCTTCACCATTGAGAAACATGTAAGTTCTTTGACTTTCTCATTATCAACATGTTTCAAATCTTATAGAACCTTTAATATTAATGCATAAATTTTGTTTCTACATCAATGGATGCCCATTGCCAAGGTATATTTATCAATGACCAATTCCAATAATGGAAAAATATATCTTGAATTTCTATAAGATAAAACATTCTATGGCCAAACATTCACCCTTGACCAAACATGTAGTGAAAAATAATTGTTTTTGGCATTTAGCAAAATTTTGTCCTTCCATGCAAAAATTGTGTTTAGGCATGGATGTTGTTTAATTATAACATATGTTAAACATTAATGTTCAAGGATATAAATCAACATCTTTGGTGATGGGCTGAAATATTTTTTTAAGATGTACCACCCAATACAAAGTGGAGGGAGTCTTGGACATAATCCTTACTTATATCCTATATTTTTATTTTTGTACACATCAATGAATAAAAAATGTCATATTTTGAAGTATGATAGCTTAGACCATTCTATATTTAGCAAGATTGCTATTCCATGAATGTGTGAATATGAACAAATAAAAATATTTCTTAAAATGTTCAAGGGATTTTCTTTGACATGTTCATTTGACATGGATCAAATGTTTTCTAACACATTAAAAAATGCCACCACATCAAAAGAATATTCAAACATTCCTCTACACATAAGCCACATCATAGTGTACACATGGACTATTTGCATATAAAGAAAAAAATTCATGCTTGAAATTGAGCTTGAATGAAAAGGAACAACACAACAAAATAGGAATTATGCATTCTTATAACAAAAACCTTAAATAAGATTAAACATATATATTTCAATGGAAGTGTTGTAAGGACAAATTTCAGTATGTATTTAAGAAATAAATCTAAATGACATAGAATTATCACAAAACATTGACAAATGTCATCACATGTTGGAACTTGCTTTGAACATAATGTAACATAACCAAAAGTCAAAAAAATCTAGTGGTGAGGAACTTTTGTGATAAAATCTATCCTAGCCCTAATTAATAAAAAAACAATTCACACATATTACATTGTTGGAATATTATTTAAACTAATAACAAGATTTTGTAGTTTAACAAGTGTAAGGTACCCTATAAACAAGGCAAGTTATGACCATTGTAACACCATTCAAAACAATTGTGTTATCTTTAATATATGAGATCTCACAAAAAATTCAAATTGTTACATGAACTTCTTAAAAGTGACATTATTTGAATGTTTTTCTATCCACAAATCCATCAGGATCAATAAATCCACCATAATGTCAAGTTAGGAAAAAATGAAATATTTCAATCAAGTGCAATAAAATTTAGTTAATTGTTTGTTGATAAAACCATGATGTTTTGTCTAGAACCAAAGACACCAAATGTGGAAATATAAAGTACACAATGCCCACATCCTAAACCATCAACACAATTCCATAGATAAAATATTTTTCCATGTCATCAAGAATATTTTGCCATAGGGATAGAATATTTTATATACATGTCAAGTAAAATTTTTAAAAATACCTTCTTTGGCTTATGAATTCATACTTTCAAGCTCATATGCTCATGCTCACAAGCTCATTTGGTAACAACATTGAATATCTAGGAACATTAATATCATCCACTTTATGTCTATGTTGATGATGAGAAGGAATAAACATGTATTTAGTTAATTTTGAACTTTTCTAACTTGGTGGTTATAGTCAAGTTTTCTATTGCAATTGAAGCAAAATATTGGAAACATTTTTTTGTTGAATCATTTAATGGGGCAAAACATTATTATTATATATTGTTACATCAATATGGTGGCCCCCAAACCAAAATTTCTTTCCAAATTTCCAATCTCCAAATGGTCATGCTGATTTTAAACTTTTCAAAAATCTGGAATCAATTAAATACATGATAATAATAAATAATTTAAAAAAGGAATATAAAAAAGTGATGATGCAACAAGAATTTGGACCCAAAGATGAGAAGTCTTTGAAGACAATATTCATGATAACGATGATGAATTGTAACACAATGCTATACACAAATTGCACAACATGATTTCACCTTGTTTAAAGTTATTTCATTATAGGATCATTATGTAAACATCATGTTTCACCATTAGTTGACATAATTCACTATTATAATTTCCTATGGTATATAGGTTTATTTTTAGGTTGTTGTTTCAAATATCTTAACTATTTTAGGTTATACCCTAGGTTATAACTTACACTATCATATGTTATTTCAAATTATACCTTAGGTTATTCAAGGTCATTTTACTATATGTTATTATTTAGGTTATTTTATCCCAGGGTATAATAACTTAAAATAACACAATGTTCATTATCAAATGCACATGGTTCATGCACAAGATGTAAAATGTTTGTTCAACAAATAGCCATCATTTCCTTGAATTTTTTTCCAACTAGAAGAGGTCCTTGAGCCATTTTTTTTTGTTCCATGACCAAATTGAATGATTCAAACAACTTTAAGTGAGCCCACAACTAGGGCACACATATGAACTTCAAACATCAAGACTACACAAACAACATAGGTGTTAGAGGGCTCTAAATGCTCAAGTGTTTGGTCATGGGCCATTTCACCCTACGTAAAGATAGTTGGGAATATTTTTCTTCATGATGATAAGGTGCAAAGTTCAAACTTGACATTGTTTTTGCTTTGAAATCTATGGCAAAGTTTTCAACTTGCCCTAGATGTGCTTAACTATAATGTAATTTGGCGAATTGTAAAATATTTGGACCTTATATCTCATTTTATAAGCAAAACAATTTGACAACATATGTTTTTGCTAATCATGAACTTCAGAAATATTGATGATTTTTAAAATCAAAAAATGCACAAATACTTTTTAAAAATTGTAACACAATCATATAGTTCAACCAAAAACAACAATCTTGCAATATCTTACCCTTCTCTACCATTTGCAATTATAGTGCCAAAAATGAGGGTATTGCTCTCACTTTATCATTTGTCATTAGAATATAATTTTTAAATGAGTATAATTCACCTTGTAAATTATGTTTGATTGAAGTCCTTTCATTTAAGGGTTGATAACTTTTGTATGTACCTAAGCTATAGATATTGCAATGTGCCTTTGGGCACCTGTTTTAATATTTGCATTAAGGTTGACTTTTTAAATATTGGAGCTAGAAGGTTAATTTAAGTCAAGTCAAGTACAACAAGGTGTTTGCAATACCACATGTTGTGACATCAATAGTGGGTCTCTTTTGGTTGAGTGGGTTTAGTTCAAGGTTAATCTATAGGATAGGTAGGTAAGTGGGCTCATGTAGGTAGAACCATGTCAATGGGTAGTAGGTAGCTAGGTGGGGGGATTTTTAAATTCTTTTTCATTCAATTTTGATCTTTCAAGGGTGGTATCCCTTATTTGGTGAGTAAATAAATATGCGCAAGTAGGTCATTTCAAGCAAATATGTACCTATGTAAGTGGGCAAGTCACTATTTGAATTGGGACTATTTGCCTTTTAGTCAGAAGGTAGAATGAAAGAAAGATGAAATGAAAAGGAACAAAATAAATTTGAAAAGTATGTAAAGATAAGTAGAACATTAAATAGATTGATTGTGCCAAAAAAATCCCAATCCAATCATCATCTATCCATACAAGTGCATTTGTGGGTGTTGGTTCACTTAGAAGGTGTCCTCCCTTGCATAATGCACTTTTAAATTTCCAAATTGAGGTTCAACTGACACCCCCATTATTATGTGTATGACGATACACTAAATAACAAAGGTGAAATATATATATATATATGGGTGTATGGTATTTTTCATTCTATCAATAAGTTCATGGGTGCACCCACAATTTTATTCATTTTTTTAAAAAAAATTCATACACATTGATTGACCTCTCACTAATTTTTCTAGAATTTTCAGTAGTCTCAAATAGGAAAAACCCTTAGCTCCACCTCACCTATCCCTTCCCCCAAGAAATAGAACCCCAATAGCTTCCCTTTGCCCCCCTTTACAAATAAATATACAAGCAAGTTGAAGTATGCCCAAACAATATGAGATAAATAGAGGCACTTGGGAAAACAAGTGACTTAGTTGGAGTAGGGGAAAAAAAGGTGTAGAGACAACTCAATCAACTACCATGAGGTAGTAGTAGTGAGGTTGCTGCCTTCATTAGTTAACTACCATCCACACCACTAATGTAACAATGAGACGGTTGCCTTCACCTTAGTAAGGTGACTACCTCTTTCACCTTCTCCCAATGGAAGGAACCCAAAAAATCCTCAACCCTAAACCCTCCCCCTTGCCCCCCCCAAAACTCCCTTTGAACTTTCCTAAGAGAAAAGAATACTAGCATTGGTTTAGAAATTTATATTCTTCATGCTACTCATGACCATTTTTTACTTAGGCTAATGTGGTAAGGGCTAGGAGTATGAGTATATATTAACTTGCGAGGTGAAGCCAGGCACGTTTGATGGTGGGGAATTGTTCTGTTGCCAAGTTGCCACCCTAGTGCTAGCCATGGCCTGGAACAACATAATCCCCCCATCTGGACCTGCCCTTCCTGGGAACACAAAAACTTCCTCGGAGGAGTGGCCTAAAGCTTCGAGCATGTTGGTTGGGTATCAAAGGGATGAGGAGTTTATGCAACAAGACAAGACAATGTCTCCTAAGATTTGGAGCATGTCGCCAACTTGCGGGGCTGCAACTGCCAAGTTACGAATCCAATCCCCCTGCGAACGAACTTTGCGGGTGTCCACCACAGACACAAATAAAGACAAAACAAAAAACAAGGATCCCATCTCTGGAGCATCAGATCATAATTCATCATCACTCACCCCGACACAAATTTGGAGGTGGGTAGTTTGGCACTGATGCAAGGTGGGACCAGCTTTTGCTGGCAAAAGTTGAATTGAAGTCTGTGCACCAGGAGATTCCTAAATTGACTCTAGCTTGCGTCCAAGAGCTAACAGCATTTAGCGTCTTTGCCAAGTCTGTAAGCATATTTTCCATACGTTTTCAGTCACACCTTCCTTGGTAGAATGTCCTTTCAAAATCCAAGAGTTGTTGCAGGTAGCCTTACTAAGGGGCAATAGGTAATATGCCAGCGGGCAAGTACTCTATCAAGAGACTAGCCATGGTGTTTGTTTCCCTGTGATATCTGAAGGGTATCCAGAGGGTATCACTGGGTATCACAAAGATTTTTATATGAAAAAAGTTCTGACGGTTTTGATGCCATGAAAGCCTCTCAGGGGTGGCGGCCTTCACACCAAGAGGAAGAAGAAGAAGAAGAAGAAGAACTACACTAAAGGACCTTTCACTTTTTGTAAGCTTGATCAAATTTGAAAGCTTCTTTGTGCAAAGTAATGAACTTGTTTATGGCTCTTCCTTGCTTCTCACTCCCAAGCCAAGCTGCTATCGTCCTCAGGTAGGGCCCCCAAACCTACAAAGAGCCTCCAAAATGTTCCAGTGTTCCTGTCAAATACACGGGTAAATTAAAATTTTAAAAATTCTGTAGAAAGACCGATGAACCCTTTCCTTTTGCAAAAGAAACTAACACTAGGTAGAAAACTGGGTGGAATAATAATATTAAATTGTTATGGAGAGAGAGAGAGAGAGAGAGAGATTCTCAATCAAATCCTTAGCATATTTACTTTTAGAAATCTCAAGTAACGTGATTTGACAAAGTTGTGAATTTTTGCTTCTATTATAAGTATTGGATGGTACAGCACAAATTTTCAAATCAACCGCAACCTGCAGCCATTGCTCAATGACTGCAAACCCTTCTTTTTGCAGCCTATGTGGAGCAGGATCCTTAGATTTGCCTCCACACTCAATTTCTATAACAAGATTTGCTTTTGCAATCACACGCATTGCATGGCTTTGGAGTGCAAAAGTGGAGCTGACTCCTTGGCTCATGTATATTGGTGCTACTGAAAGATCAGAGGCTCACTTGCCATACATTTTATCAATGTTATTTTCTCTCGTCATCATCAAATAATTGTACTTCATCTAAAATATATTTTCTGCAAGCTAGTTAGTTTACTATTGCCGGTGGAGTAGCACTTATACCCTTGTACTCAACACCTAATATTATGTATAATATAGGCTAAAGCCCCAAGGTTGTGGGGCTATTGCCAAAAGAAAGGGCCTAGGACGAGACATTAGTAGAATTGGAACCTTCACTTTGAGATGGGTAGCCAGGTTTGGACCCACATTTTGGGAATGTCTCCCTTCCATGGGCTTTTACCCATCATAAACCATGAAATTATTGTGAATTTAAACACACACACACACACACACACACACATCATGAGCCATAGGTGGGGGAAGGATCCTTATGCCTACTTCTTAAGAGTGGAAGGGATCTTACACCCTTAAGGGAGCTTAGTAGGTGTAAGATCCCTCCCACTCTTAAGGTGTGACCATAAAGGATGGATGAGAAATGGTTTTTGGAAACAGTTTTCTGTTGTGTTCCAGTTCCTTCACTAACCATGGTGGTTAGTTCTGTTGCTTTTTTTTTTACTACCTACCTACTAACAACCCACAAGCAGGTCATTAGTAGGTAGTAAAAACAGCCCTTATATAGGTTTAGGGTTTAGGGTTATATACATATATATATACCATCTACATACCTAGTAGTTACCTATTTTCCTACCTATGTACCTATGTATGAGACCTATTTCCAACAGAATTGGTTACCATGGTGAAACCTAATATTAACTCAGTTGAGGTTCATCCAGTGGATGGTGCACCGGTGGGGTGCCTGGTATATATAGTACATACACACAAGTCCTGAGGGCTCAGAAAATGTAGTGTAGAAAGCAGTTGGCTCTACTGGATCATGAGTGATTTTTGTCTTTCATAGGATGAAGATGCACAAGCTCTGATTGGTATGAAACACCATGCACGCAAAGTAAGGTGATTGGTGAGGTGCGTGGAATTAGCAACTGTACACACTTGATCTCAACCAGTGCTTTTTTTTTTTGCTTGGTATCACTGCTTTCTATTACTTGTTTATTATTGTTAACCAAAGAAGGAAGGAGTCGTAACGGCAACTTCAATCTACGTGTTGCCCTTCTCTAAGGATTTTGGTGCACCAGCACAGCTGAGCATTGTGAAATGGACTGTGCATGTAGCTGTAGAGCCTAGTTCAAGGAGCCTAGCTCCTTGAACTGATCCCCAATCCCCGCATGGTCTTTCAGCTGAAGAAACTGCAAATCAGTGCATATATCCATGAAATTCATGTGTCAGTGCGTGGAGCTGCTGCTGCTGCTTGCATGTATGTAGCTAGAGCTCCAGCTGATCCCCTCCTGTTTCCTTTGTAAGATAAGACCCCAAGCAAGTTTTTGGGGGCCACGTGTTAGTTTTTGACATGTAATCAAAATAGTGTACTTATCGGTCTTTCTTTTAAATGGCCAATATATTTTTGTTTGGGGGCTTTTGATCAGTTATTCATTTTGATAAAGCATACCAATCGGTCTTTCTTTGGATGGGACAATATTTTGTCTATTGGTCTTTTGATGGGTTGGTTCATTTTTCACCCATATTTTGATGGGCTCATAGGAAAAATGACCAAAAAAGTTGAATTTTAGTTGACCTTGCACCCGCCCGAAGAGGATTGTGCACTTGAAGACTTTTGGTAAACAAAATCAAAGCACATATTGCAAAGAGCAACATGTCCTTGCAATTTTCAAAGTCACAAACTCCTCTTTTCATCGCTTGTATCTTGCACATTTATTCAAAATGTCATACATGCAATAAACATTGAAAATTTAATGATGAAGTTTTGTAAATGAATAATAGAAAACAAGTAAGAGAATTATTCTCTCATGTAAAAAAAAGTCAATCCAATAATATGGCTATGTTCTAGTGTTGTGAGGGTATCTGATTTGCAATGTTAAATCCAAGAATTCAAGTCCTTGTGACTTGAACTTGAATTGGCACCCTTTTGTTCAAATAGACACAAGAATCAAATTGTGCAACAAGCCTTTTGCTAGGGCAGACCAACCCATCATCAATTGCCTGCTTATGACCGAACACTTTGACAGATCTTTCTCAATTCTTCTCCACTTTAGTGATTTACAATGTTATAGGAGCACCTTCTCAAGCTTCACAAATCATCTGTAAAATGCAAAGACAAAGGACCAGCCAAAAAAGAGCAGTAAAGAAAATACGTTTTCTGGAATTATGAAACAGGTTTTTTTCATTTTTCTTCATTTTGATCCCTCTTACTTTTAGACCTCATAACTTTCTTATTTCTTATTCATTTTAAACGATTTAAAATGCTATGGGAGCACCACCTGAAGTTCTACAAATCATTTTGGAACTCTAATAGCAACAGAACAACATACAATGAATTTATTTTGAGTGTTCAAAAACCAGCCTTTGTAATGTTCAGTGATTTGTATTTTGGAGTTCTTGACCCCCTTTACTTTGGGGGGCTGTAACTTTCTCATTTCTAACTCGTTTTCAACAAGTTAGTGTGTCAGATGCATCAAGAGGAGGGGTTCAAGATTTGTGTTGGACACCAGAAGCAACAAAGCCCTCCCCTTAGATCCAGCATGCCTTGAGCACTTAAGTGTTCGATCACCGACCAATCTACCCTTGATACATAACCAAAATTAAAACTGTGAAAAAACATTTTTTGAACATGTGTTTCAATACTTTACAAACTCAAGTTCAATTATTTCTTTAAGTTCACAAGTAATCTGAACTTAGGCTCAAACCCAAACCCAGAGAACCAAAAAATAAAAATTAATGTTGACATTAGAACATGAGATTCTCTTCAAAATGAAGAATCACACAACACGAGTATATTATTTCAGTCCTGGAAAATAGTTGACTCGTCTTTGTACATATCGTCACATTCAAAGTATTATATTATTTGATTCTTGGAAAATAGTGGACTCAATTTTGCACAATATCGTCACATTCAAAGTATTCAACCTAAATCAAAAGTTGAAAGCATTTTTCACATGCAGCTTGCTTAGAAATTCCCCCTCACATATGACTCGGGTGAACCAGCACGCATGTTGGTACCTTCACCTTTTTAAGTGAGACCTCTTAGTGACCATAGCAAGCCCAAAAAAAAATTAGATTTGAACTTAGAGACCCTGATTTAGTTTAGGCGTAGGATATTTGTAATATTTATAAATAGTTGTGGGATTTTTACAATAATACCAACAGGGGTGTGTTCATTCACACCCAATCCTCAAATATTGCACGTATTAGAACTGACTTTTTTGTCATAATTGGATTGTTAGGCAAATTTTTGTTTCATTTTTTTCCATTGCCTTCACTATTGCCCCTTTTCGTCTCAAAAGCTGCTCAAATAATGGGAACCCAATGCAGAAAGTTGAACCTTCAAATTAGAAGCCTTTCCTTTTAAAGGACTTCCTTTGAAGTTTGGTTAATAATGTAGGTAATGAATCAACTCTAAAATGATGACGTGCGCGCACACACACACACACACACACAATTCGCTCCATTCTCATGTCACTCCTATATTCCACAAATTGGACGCCAAATATGTTTAGATAGAATTCCCAATCTCATGATCCAACCTCTCATCATCTGGCAATCACACCCATCAACACCCCCACTCCCCAGACAAGAATTTTCTAAGATTTAGATGATCCCCATTTTCACAAGTCCAGGTCTTTGTGAATGCCAACCCAATTGCAGCATTCCCATACACCCCAAAGTTTCCTCACAGATTGCAGAGGATTCCTACTATTCTTTCATCACATCCTCATATCTCCCATTTTCTTTATTGCACAGAGAGTTACACACAGGAACATAAAGGACAGTGCAGTGGAACCTATGTCCTTATGTGCTCTACACTAGACACACAGTTCTGATTCTCTCTCTCTCTCTCTCTCTCTCTCTCTCTTGAAACATTCAATTCTGCCCACAAAAATTTAAACAAACTAGCCCAGAATGCTCCTTGCCATAGCCATCCACAACAGCCAATATATGATTGAGCTTGGTAGCTCCACACCACACATCCCATCAAAGTCTTCATTGCCTTCACACACATAGCATAGCAAATTTTACCCTTTGTGCACCTTTCACCAAATCCATCCACCGTCTAGAACCTGCAAAAACAAAAATCAAGAGCATACACACACCATCATAGCTGGGATCTCCTCTTTTGGAAAACAAGTTGTCACATGGGTCCAAGCATGCTAAAAGGAGCCAAGGACTAGGAAGTCATCCATAAATCTTGCAGGTTCATGACTATAGAAATGTAATGAAGTTTGTTGTAAATTGTTCTTAAAGTTATGAATTTTCGCTTTTTGTGATTTTTGGGTGATTTGAAGATCACTTCACTTATCTTTAAAGTGATTGCAAAGCAATGGAAACCCTACAATGGACAACTACTTTTAATTCCAAATGTATTTAATACTATGTGAAAATAGACTTTTTTCTCTAAAAATTCAACGGAAGCCATATATTAGTGATTATGAGTGCATAGCATTAAAAAGATCTTGAAACTAAGTTTTAATTTTACTTTACTCTAGAGTACTTTGAATGTGCTTTTGACCCCCCAAAAGTACATAATTTTATCAACTTTCTTGAAGATTAAATCTTTGATTCTTTGTAATGGAGGTTTAAGCTACATTGCCTAGCAATTTTGATGTGTTTTGTATATTTATTTGTACGCGCAGGAAATATGCTTTGCAAAATTGGAACGATGTTATGTAAGGTTTGCAATGAACCTAATGCTTACTATACCATGAAGGAACTATAAATGTATTAGACAAGTCTACGAATATAAGAACCTTCATAAAAGCCAAACTATGTGATGAACAAGGGCTAAAATCTCATAAGTTGAGGAAATTCAAATATTTTTATTAAAAACATATATTTCAAAATGAACCATTCATGGATGAAATTCATATCATCTTAGATTAGGTGCAAAATGGATGACTATTCTTGTAATGTCTTAATGATTCTTGAATTGAAGTAAGCCCTTGATGCCCAACATTCAAAGAAGTAAAGCTAGGTTTAATGGTGAGCTTCACTTTACACAATGATGACCATTGTTCTTATTCCACTTTTTCAAACCTATCATGGATATTCACTAGCCAAGGTCTCCACACACACCAAGGTGTTGCCACACACATTTGAAGCAAGAACAATGTTGCAAAACTCCTACCATGGAATTGTGCTTGACGTACTACTTATTGCACACAACTCAAGTAAGTGTTTGACTTCTTGCATATTTTATTTTGCAAATGCCTTGTTAAGATGCTTACATCCAAGTGATTTTCAGGTCATTGTCAACATTGTTTAAAATGGGGAATTCTAGGAATTAAAGAAAAACACATTGATCATCCTTTGTGTGATTCAATAGAAAGAGTAGAAAGATTACCAAATTTTAGGTCTAGTGGTGAGGATAAACAAGATGAAAGGCTTGAGAGTGAGGTTGAAGAAGAGGATGACCTTGAATTGGCTGTTCATAAAAAGTGGATAATAGAGTAGAAATGATAATATTAATGAAACTACAAGTTTTGACAAGCTTGAAAACTAATGAAAAAAAATTGTAATGAAGAGAAGAAGATAGGGCTCTTCTTGAATGCATTGTGGAGGCCACTTTAATCACAATTAGTATTGTTGGGAAAAAGGTTCACAGGTCCATCACAAATGCAACAAGGACCATCACCATGTTTACATGTGATTTTTTGAAGGGCTTTGTGTTACAAAGTAGAATTCCAATTTAAAGAATTTTTTTTCACACAAAATTCTTGTTAATTCTATGCCACCTTGTTTACATGACACTACGAAGTTGAAGTACAATTAATAATTACTTGAAAATTTTAAGTATGGATTGGCAAGTCACTTAATAAACACCAAATCTTTTAACTTCACAATGGCCAAAAACATTGTACACACATTTGCAAACCTCTCAATCAATTGAAAGTCGTTGCAAAGCTAGAAAAGTTTTGTGGAGTTGATAGGAGAAACATAAAGAAGGTTGTTGACAAAAAAATTGCACTAGACATATCATGGAATGCTTTCTAGATAGACTACAAAAAAAGCCACACAAGCATTTTTTTTGTCTAAACATGTTATTCAACATGTGATAAAGTCATGGACAATTGAGACTATTGTCTTTCCAAACTAGAAAAAAAGACATCACCAAGTTGAAATTCTTTTTACATTGATGGACTTCATCGTTGTCTTCCCAACAACAAGGTACAAATCTAAGTCTTGAAGAGTTCGATAAGCCATGTTTGTTGTCTTTTTCAAAATGGAGCAAAGCAATTGAAAGTGGAGAACTTGTGTAGAAAACTCATGACATGATAAAAAAATAGCTTGTTATTAATAATGTGTGCACAAAAATTTGTGGATTAAATACCCACTTCTCTAATAATTAAAATGTGATTTACATTACATTATAATCTCTTAACATGTGTAACAATGGATGGATTTTATAACAATGGTAATTAGATTTCATATGGAGAGTGGCATTGTTAGGTTCCAAATATATATTCATAATAGTGTACTTGTCAATTTTTCGTAGTCTCTTTTCACATTCCTATAGTGATGTCTTTAATTACGTAACCCTTTATAGGATACATCTGCAAACTGCATCAATGTTTCAATGTGTTTTTTAAATAATTGTTTCATAATAATGTTGTTCAAACTATTGAAATATCTTTTATCAAAATATTTTTGTATTGTATAAATAATCATTATATCTGACCACCTTTGTTTTGATGACAAGTTCATGTCTTCAGACCTAACACATGTATTTTTGATTAAATATTTAATAAAACATTAAATGTTACAACAAGAAAATTTTGTTGGATATTTTTCAGAAAAAAAGAATTTTCAATCATCCATTTAACCAATTGCATCAATATCAATGGTTCATAAAATCATGCAAATAATCACAACCATCTAGATTATGATTGAAATTCACTCGCAATATTATTTAACCTTGTTATTGGATCGACCAAATTGTGATCACCCATGTTGAAGGAATGACCGCCCTTTTCTAGTCAAGTGGTAACCAAAAATCAATCATGTTGAAGTGCTGGGAATTGTTGTCACAATTAACTTAAACTTCTGTGCCTTGACAAAATTGGACATGAATATAAATTGGCCACTACCATCTTATTTTATCATCTCTTCAACCTATTTTTATGTGTCATAGTAGGTTCCTAACCTTTGGTTGCTCTTTATAATCAATGTAAGGAACTTCGGGGGAACATAAGAAGTTGGAAAGAAGGATGACCACTATATGCATTACAAGGTTCCCTTGCTCGATTATCTTAACCTTGAAATTTGCAATTGTTTATGGCAATTATTGATTGGGAGGTGGGGATTGTGGTTGAATGGAATCAAAATGTGTGAACAACATGTCCGACTCAACGTCCAAGTGCCCTATGAAAGATTCTCTTCAAAACCTTACATCCAAATGCCTTCAAGAAAAATCTTCAAAAGATAAATAGTTTGGAATTGGATCAACTTCAGAAGGATCTTTCATAAGAAATTGAACATCCCAAAGGAAAACTAGCATAGTCCATAGGCCACCATTGCACTGCAAAAGGTTATGATGGAGTTCTTTTTACAAAAAGATATAGCCACCTTGACAACATTGTATGCTAATCTTCAATTTCAATAGGAAGGGATTGGTTGATATAGGATCATCATGCAAATAAGACTTCATTTGCTAAAGGTTCTCTCAAACCAAACAAAATAAACTAAAAATTGAAATGGTTACCTTCCAAATCAAGAGCCAATGGTGTCAACCTAATTGCTTGTATTAACAATTGAGGCCTAATAAAACATATTAACAAATGGGTTATTTGAGAGAATACTCAAACCCCAAATACATATATATATCTTGAACAAAAGGTTCCTTGAAAATAAAGAACTGACCAAGAGTGATGTCAACCTAACTGCTCAAATTAAAAATCTTTGCCTAACAAACATATTAAGAAATGGGTTAATCCACTATCACCCACCACCCTTCAAAACTCAATGGTTATGTCATTCCTTAGCATCCTAACTTCACCATGACAAACAAATTCTATAAACCATGTCAAAATCCTCAGAAGGAGCAAATCATACCAGAGGTTTCAAAGCATTTCCTTCAACCAACTTGCTATAGTAGATGAAGATGTTGAGTTCTAACATAACACCCTTATACACAACACATTTTAGGGTTGAAAGTTACATTAAAAATCAAGCAAGCAAACAACAAAGATTACAATCTGATATATGTATATAGTGTTTTTAGATGACCTCAAAGTTCAATTTAATTTTTTTGTGATGAGCATCATTGATTGGCCATGTTGTGAAAGATTAATAAATACATAAAAATAAAATTGAACATCCCCAAAATAGATATATTGCAGTCCTCTCCTTTGGACTATTTATATAAGTTGCAAGAGTAGAACTTGGGGGGGATGTGAAGCAAGTGGTGACTTCAACAAAGTGGCCAAACTTCCTAGTTCCAAGTGGAAATGGCATCTTGCTTTGATGAAGTGACAAAAACTTACCTAGTCTTCAATTGGTACCTGACAATTTTCACCCAGGAGTGTTTTCCAACACATCGAGAGAGGCCTGACTTGAAGCCTTGTTAATTTCAGCTCATCATTTTGAGTAGACTACCTAGTTTGGATGATGAGTTTTGTCCAGTAAAAGTTTGGTTTACTCACCCAAACTTTGCTCATTACATGCTACATTGACTGATGACAAACAGAGAAGTAAATTAGCTGATTCAATCCTGAATCCATAATCCCAAAATCCCATATAAGCAGGCTAAAGTTCTGAAAAGCAACTTGTCCACCTTGAACTTACAATCCACATCTGACTGTTCAATAAACTGACCAGTTTTTCTTGAAGACTCTTGAGTTCGGTTCACAATTGTGCATAGTAAGAGTTCATAGATAAGGGACACTTACTGGGCTTCTTGATGTGCAAGTTTGCAGACTTCAGTTCCAATTGCAAAGGGCTTCTGGATGGAATAACCCCCAATGGGCATGACAAATGTACACTGTGAATGAACAACACAGCCCCACAAGAACCATAAAAACAATGTTCAACGACCAACTATCAAGGTCTACATTTCGACTACATTAAATATATTCTACCAATTTCACCTGCATGAGATAAAGCTATCACTGTCAAAGACTCATCCACCAATAGCTCTTGGCTTCTTACACAGCAGATGTGAAACCCAGGTTTGAGAAGATATCATCATAGAACCCATAGTTGATCCCTCCCCACTTCAACAATATAAGCACCATGACAAATCTACCAAGTGAGAAATACGAACTTGCATTTGATTCTCATGTATGTTTCCCTCCCTGTACACATCTTAAGTATTGCATTCATTCTTCTATCTGACCCCAAACCTTGCGGTTCAGACATTAGAATGCAAATCCTTCAGCAGATGATTATTGATACTTTCAGCATGCACATGCAGCTGAGAAAGAATGTGTAAATACACAAAACACCAGAAACTAGATCTATGTTGGATCTATGTCCAAAGGTTTCAGAGATTGGAGGGTTTGGAAAAAAGGGGTAGTGTCTTGTTGTACAGAATCAGCAGGATCCATGCAGTTTTAGAGTGCTTCCATATTTACACAGCTGTTTCAACTCCAGTTTCTACAGCCTTGGGCTCACAAACATTGCCTCGGCACAGTGGGCACACCCTGCACACACCACCATTTTGTCTGTCAGGAGCTGAATCATAACTATGCACATCCAGTTTATGCAGCAGTGATTCAAGAACCTGACCCAATAAATGGAAAGCAAATCTGACAGAAATCCAACATGCACTTCTCCTGGTTTCACAACATTAAAGATGAGTGAAAAAGGATAAGGGAGAGCGCCTATGAACTAAAAAAAGCATGGAATCAGAAGAACCCATGACCTGCACTGAGGGAGGGGGAGGTGCAGACACTTACCCATGGACCTCCGTTAACCACTTATCAACACAATCCTTATGGTACTCATGCTTACAAGGAAGTGTTCTGACAGCATCCCCTTCCTCATATTCCACAAGGCAAATATAGCACCTGAAACGAACCATGAGAAAATGTAAGTTTTAAGATCATATTCCCTGAACCTCACATGAGCTCAATATTCCCACCAAAAGAAAGAATGTTGATCCTAAACAGAAATGGTCCTCTGCGTCTATTGGATGTTTGTTTAAACTCACTTCAAACTGCAACCTGGTCTTTAGTTGGCCAGGCCTTTACCAACAATACACATCTACTGGTGGATTCTATCTCAGTGAATATAAAGTAGGATCAGTGTTCCACTAAAGCAGTACTGGAGTACTCAAATTGGTACCAAGAGATCATCCATACACAAACTGCATCATCCTGAATTGGCACATGTACTGGATACAATCAATCTCCTGACCTCAGCACATTATGACCTACAACTGAATGAAACAGGAGTCCAGATTCAAGGGTAACAGCAATTTCCTTCTACCAAAAGGGTCCTGGACCCTAGGAAAATAAGGACAATGAGATGGAAGAACCACAGCAAAATATGCTCTGCAACAAAATACAGTAAGTCTTCCCGTTTCTGTAACCAGCATGCAATGGCATAGATCTGACTGAATGAGATTCTTTCACTCTACCTGGATCCAAAAGAGAACTTGCTCTAAGAGTGCTGTACCAAAAGTGGTCCCCAAGGAAGGTCCAATGCACAGGTCCAATCTAAGATATCACAATAGTTTGGATGCCACATTCCAATGCTCTCATTTCTGGACACCTTGCTCCTGGATGCAGAAGTCTGGTGGCCCGATTCAATGGCTATTAACCATCAAGAACCCTTTGACCCCTCAACTAACCTCACTACATGCAGAAAAAGCCAGTACATCTCCTCTTATTTACGGTTGAAAATCTGAAGATCAAAGGCTTTTTGTCAAAGATAAAAAAACTCTCAACAACTTACTGGGTCTCTTCATCAGAGTCGTGAAAAGGTTTGCAATGAGCATGAAGAGGAATTGCATTCACCACATTGAGGGGTGCAGGCTGTGAGGCCAGTGACACAGTGGCTGACCGGGACAATGCCACTGATTGCCTGTGTATCTCATCAAGAACCTGCCAAACCTAGCACCCACTTAGTGCCCCTCCTCAAAGTTGGCCTTGCAGCATAAAATAATGACTAACACAGAGTGACCTCAATTCAGAAAGCATGACACCCAACCATGATCCACTACTGGGACATACACCCATGTCAGAAAACATGGAATTGGTCAAATGTCCAATAAAAGAGTTCCTTGAATTATACATATGCACATCAGACCTGCGCTCTACCAACCTGTGATGGGTACATTGTGAAGCCAAGATGTTTCCAGCAAAGGAGGATCACCTCAAATAAAGCTTCAGCCAGCATGATGATCCGGGAGATGCTAGCTCTTGTATCCAAGTCATCACCTATGTTGTGTGCTTCACATGAGCAACGGTGACCATTGTGGCTTCCAGCACACAGTCTTGAATGAAATGAAGTCCCATCCAAACCATTGCTTAACCGACGCAATGCCCATACCTGTAACATTGATCGTAGACAGATGAGTGGTGAAAAAAGTGAAGAAAATATTTGGCACAAATCTGGGTCTCCTGCATCCACTTGACTTCAAATCACACAATTCATGTGCAGAGAAGGTAGAAAGAGGATCACAATTAAGCCACATGCAAGGCAACATTCTGCCAGAGCCAAAAACCCTACCTGGGAACGCACACGTCTCCTCCTTTCCTCCAAGTCCAAGCTCCTGCTGCCATGTAAGGCTTCAGCATCTACAATTTGTTCAACATCACCTGATACAATGGAATTCTCCTCTAAATCAGCTAGTGCAGCCATAGTCTGTGGGGAAGTCCGGCGATGGAATGTTCCTCTTGACAAAGCATCCCAGAGCCTTCTTCCACTACTGCGCCTTGTTTCTGAAGCTGACAGGCCAGAATTCTGCCCCACAGATGTACTGCTACGGACTGAAACTGGGCCTGCACTGGACTGACCACGTAAAAAGCTGCCTTCCCACACATTTGACTGACCCCAAGACTGCGATAAAGATGGAGCCGGCCATGCTGATGTACTGTCTGCATCTCTGTCATCTGATGCAGATGAAAAAAGACCTTGATTTGCAGAACCAGAAACCAGCTCCATTCTGTGGTATGAATCTGATGAATCTGACAACATAAAGCTTCCTCCATCCAAATCAACAGATGATGGCAGCCCTGCATAGCTTCTCAGCCGTTCCTGCATCTCATTCACTCGATGCCGTTGCTGTGTTGTCTCACAAGTGTAATGCAACCTTTCATCATTCAGTGGCTGCCGGCTCCCACCTGCCTCTTCATCATGAATTCCTGAGGAAGAGTTCATTCTTGCTCTCTGCAAGTAAACACCCTGTCCTCTCAAGACACCAGGCTGACTACTACTACTACTACTTGCTTCTGATTCCAGATGATGGATATTGCCTTCTCCACCTGATGGTAGGCTAGGTCTATCCCAATGCACATGGTGCGACCGGGCGGACTGGGAATTGTTGCCACTGCCACCCACAGCAAGATTGACTGATGGTTGAGGTTCTGAAGAGCCTAGCTCTCTGCTGGTTGAACCCTCAGCTTCCCATGGGTTCACCTCTCCATGACTGCCAACACTACGCCAATTCAAATGATCCCGCCTTCCTGGCCTCATAATCTCCTCAACACTCAACCTCTGCAACAATCATACACATGCACCACAAGCTCAGTAAAGCACAAGTCTTCACATGCTCATGGAGTGGCGTGGTACTCACACTCCGAATTGTGCAATTCATGTTTCACGAAACATGCTCTGAAGAATACCTCTCTCTCATGTTAGGTACCATGCACGTCATCTTGGGGACCAATCACAACAGCACCAAGCATGAAAGTTCAGTGAAAAGAGAACCAGAATTTCAAATATAACACCAGAATCTGGAAACAACAGCCAGAAGCAGCAGACAAATGTACACATATCATGCTGAGACAACCCGGCTGAAATCTCCCCTCGACTTCAAGACAGATTCCAACATGTGCAACACCAAAAAAACTGTTGACCATCAAATTCGGCATACAATCATGCCTTGTTACTGACTCCCTCACATGATAAGTCTGTTCTAAGAAAGCAGCAATACACACGCAGCAAATCGTGGTAAGAGCATCAAAACTTCCCTGTTCTGGACTTCACCGCAACGCTAGAAACGCAAAATGTAATGCTCGGGAGTGTCTAACAAACACAGCTCCGAGAGGGTAAAAAGCAGAGCTCCGGGAGCATAAGAATATCGAGAGAGAAAAAGAGGGAGTGAGTTCGGTTCATATCACCTCCGGATTACGACGAAACGAAGGACGGCGATCCCCGGAATGAGCAGCGGCAACCATGACTACAGTAGCAGTAGCACCATCTCTCTCTCGCCTTAAAGCAGCACGTTGATCCGATGCACTCCGACTACTTCCGGATCCCATTTCCCTTTCCTATTATGACTATTACCCTGCGCAAACTCCTCCCAGCCACAGAAACATGGAGCTCCTCTCCTCCTTCTCCTCTTCCTCCTCCTCCACCAGTGTGCAAACCCCAAACCCCGCCCTCCCTGTTTTGCGCTGTTCCAACCACAAAGGCACCTCTCCAGAACCAGTCCCCGCTTCTTGTCACATGGATAGATGTTAACAGATCCTGCACAGGAGACAACAGAAGAGCAAGGCGTGTCGAGGTACGAGAGAGAGAGAAGAGAAGAGTAGAGCTTCACGCTTGCTCCGTCGCTTGTACCCTATCTACGCAGAAGCTCCACCGTCGTCGAGAAGCACGACGAGAAGCGGGACGACGCCAACGACGAGGAGCGCGATGACGCCAACGACGAGTACGACGAGCACGCCGATGACGACGACAAAGACGACAAAGGCGACGACGAGCGCTCTTTCTCTGCTGCCCGATTTTGTTCTTCGTTTCTCTTATTTCGGGCACGTTCCAAAAATACCACCCCACCCCCACCCCCCACAGCCCCTCGCCCCCTAAAGAGACCAAAAAAGCATTAAATCAAGCACATGGAGGGAGGGGTCCAAAGAAGGGAAGGTGGTGGGTCAAATATCTCATTTCTCACATAATTGAAAGATGATGTAAGTATGTGGTGTTGTAGGTAGATTGTAGATTTTTTTTTTCTTTTTTTCTTTTTCTTTTTCAAGGATTGGAGATTGGGAAAGGGAGGTGGTGGGGTAGGGGTTTAGGGTTTAAGTGATTATTATTATTATTATTATTATATATTGATTTGTGAATACTTAAAATAGCATCAACAAAAGCATTGTCGTCCTTATTCTAAAAGCTTTGTTTGTTTGATTTGTTATTTATGAGTGACTTTAACAAGTTAATATATACACTCTTTATCATGATGTTTGGGAAAAAACAACATGATATGTGAACAATGCTCTAGTGTATAGAACAATTAGGGTTGTCAAATTCAATTGGAACACACAAAATTGATAGGAAACTATTCAATAGTAGCTCCACTTATTGGTGTTAGTTATAAGATGTGACTTGTTTTGTACATCGCTAGGTTTTGTTTGGCATTATAGGAGTTTGTTTTCACTCAAAGAATGGCTTTAGAAAATTAAAAGCTTCGATAATACAAAGTGGAACCTTGAAAAGGAATGAAACAATGGAATAGCAAACTAAAGTTCCAATTGCATATTGCATAAAAAATATGCTTCTTGTGATTTGTTTATGGTTACAAACACAATCAATGGCGTGTTCTTTCTATTTTATTTACAACAAGTTGACGACATCTAATCAACCATAAGTTATTATAGTAATTATGTTATTTAGTCATTAATTATCACCCCCCCACTCCTAATTAACAAACATAAAAGATCAAATTGTAATTTAACATAATTCTCAAGCCTAATTGGACATATTCTAATAGTAGAAAATTTTATCATGGGTTTAAATTGGATAAAATGAGTCACCTTTGGATGTAATCATTATTTAATTTTCATTGTGTTAAAATTGAAACGTTGATGTTAAAAATTTTGGATGAATTTGAATAAGAATATTTTTAATGTATTATGGGAACATTTGTAAATTTAAAATGACTTTAGTGAATATAAAATACCCAAAAATCGTTTTTTAAACAATGAAACTAAATTTTAAATGTTTTAAATTATTTTTTAAAGCTTGAAATGATTTTTAAATGCCATTTTAAAGTAAATATTTGCATGTACACCTTTATGACCTCTTATGTGTAATGTCATCATTTGAATCCATTGACAAGAAATTTAATGTTTTATTTTTTTAAAAATTGTTTAATTTCCCTTTTGAATGACACTCATCACATAAAACTTTTGGTTTTTTTCTAAAATGGTTCAATAATGGAATGTAGTTCTATTCTTTACAACATCTCCTATAATCCATGATCTATAACTAACTTAATTCACTTGGAATGTCATTTGTGGATTTGACATGAAATGTTTAATCAATTAGGTGATTTTGAAAGACATTACATATCATTTTCATTCAAAAATTAATCACATAATTTTGAAATATCCCATTTCCACTTTAGTTTATACTAAATGGTTATTTACTATTTCAATTATTTTTATTTTTATTTTTTCCTTTTTGTTATTATCGCAATTAATTGGGTTGAAATGGTTGTGTTTTATTATTTTAACCAAATCATCTTTTCTTTATTGGATGGAGCTCAATTGCCTAATGGTTCATATATAATGCCATTTTGTTGTTCAACAACTTTGTTGGCACATTAATTGCATGAATGTCTTTCAACTATTTTTATTTGTTTTCTCTTGGGTTATAGGATTAGAATTGGTTGTCCAAAAAATAAAGTTTCGAAAAAATTGCTGATAGGTTGCAGTAAATCAACTTGTGATTACAATATTTCTCTATTATAACTTTCATGTCGCAATAAAATATCATAATGACAAAAAAATTCTTAATAATTATAAATATGAATCTATCCTTTGACCTTTACTTGGGATCAATTTGTTTTACCAAGACTTGAAATGCATTGTTATACTAAAAAGGATCATGAACATCCTAAGAAGGATGTGTTAAGTATAAATGCAATAGGTTAATATTTAGGAATCACGACTTGTTAGTGGTCTAAGGTTCAATTCACTATTACATCATGATTTAAATGTGACCCATGATAAATAACCTAAGTATAATGGGGTGAATGTGTAATTAATTGGATTTTTGAAAATGTGTAAATGAAACGATTCTTCCATATCCTTGGGGAAAATATAGTGCAAGTGTGTTGCTTCCAATATATGAATCACAAAATATTCAGCTTTGAAAAAGAAGCAATGACTTGCAACTGAAAAAAACATTCAACCATATTTGGTTGGCATGTAATTGTTGCCCCTTGCTAATGATTATCAAACTCCTTTCTCAGTTGGCATTTTTAGAATCCATGTTATAAAGTTGTCCAAAATGAACTTATTAGATAAACTAGATGATCCTCTTTTCAATTGGTCAAATGTTTTCTCGTTTGAATCTTGATCAACTAACTACCCTTTTCAATTTATCATGTTAAAGTTTACAACCACATCATTACTTCAATTTGATGATTCTTGGATCCAAAAAAAATCATATGCTTAAATCATTTTAGTATTGAAAACTTGTGAATTCAAAGATTCATGTCAAAAAAAACTGAACTAATTGTTTTTGAAACATTGAGATTGAGTTTTAGCTACTTAATGCATGAGGCATGGTAATAAGAATTGTGTGTGGGTGTACACGCACATGACGTCTTAACTCATTGACACTTCTTAATGTTGTAACAATGGGAAGACATCAAGTTTGTTAAATGTACATGATAAAATGGGTTTTAATTTATAGGGATCCTATACATATGATGCATTTTGCCAAATATGTATACCTTTTACAAGCATAATGGGTTTGGGCAATCCAATTGTCTAACACCCTCCATAAGTTTTGACCCCTAGTGCAACCAAATGGTTTTGATCGACTATGTGATTTTATGACCCTTATTATACTAATTAAGTTGGTTATAGTACACAAAATCTCGAATTAATATCATAATATTTTCTTAAACATTTTGTGAATACCAATCACTTGGATTATAAACTTGTAAAAAGTTTTTCAAAAATGTCATTGCAAATCAAATTGGTTTTGTATTCAAATTGGAAACATCATATTCTCTCATGGCCATTTGTTGAGTAGGTGTGGATTGTATGGAAGACCTTAACATGTTTTCAACTGTGAAATGGTACCAAATAATTGAAGGACTTGTATTATTGCCTATTACTATCAACTAACATGACTTACACATTGTGAATGCAATATAAACTGGCTTGGGTTTTTATTAACATCTTTCAAATGTCATAAATGTTATATCATTTTTAACATAATTTGAAGCTTGTGACCTTGTGCATATTTAATTTCTCTTATTATGGGTGTGGTGATGCATAATATAAAAATTACATTGAAAGAATGTGATACATTTTCATGTAATGCCTATTTTACAAGTGATAATTCTTTTAATTACTTGTTGCAAGTGCATATCTTGACAATTATCCAAGGAGGTGGAAACAATCGATACAAATAAACTAGGTCTCGATCTTTATTATTAGTTTAAAGATTCATTGAAAGACATTTCTTTTATAAATTTGTCACTTAAAAAGCAAATAAATAAATGACCATCTAAAAAGCACATGTGAAAGAATTAATCCACATACAAGTAATCCACTTTCCACTTCATTTTAATAGTAAAAATAAAAATTCATGAGTTTTTTGCAATAAATATATGTAGTTTTATTGCTAATTTTTTTAAACCTTTAAACCTCTAACATAAAGAAGCCTTCACAACATCTTTTATTGTTTCCTTTTGCAAAAATGGAAAGGGATATGTTCCATGAAACTATAGGATAAAAAAATGTTTGTCAATATTAGATACCTATTTTGTAGTTGTGGATTGGCCTTAAGCAAAAAGCTCTTGGGTTTTCACCAAATTTTGTATTTTTCCTTCTTTTGTAATTTTCTTCAATTTTGACATTTGAAACATATATTTTTGAAAAAAATGACATTTCAAAAATAATGCAATTGCCATCAAACATGAAAAAATATTATGGTAATTTTTTTTGTTATTTTATTTTTCAATTGAACTATGGACGAATCCAAAATGTCATCACCTTGGACTTGTGATACCAATGCCCAATCATTTTTTTCCAAGTAGTTGTCAAACATTTGTTGAACCTGCAACATATTGTGGAAATTATAGTTCAACATATTTGTATATGTTATTATTATTAATTGCAACTTTATCATGACAATTTTGAATCATGTTAGTTATCATGATAATATGTTCAAAATGATATTTGAACCTTTACCATTTAACCACCACCTCATGTGGTGACAAAAAATGTCATCACAAAAACACACACACACACACACACACACAAAATTTTAATTTTGCACATTACAACTTATAATGTAATTATTAATTTCATGATGAATTGATTAAAATAATTTTATTTAAAAATTTAATAAATTTCAATTTTAATTTCATAATTACATTGAATTTTTTCATGTTTTTAAATCTCAAAATGTAGAAATAAAAATATATTATTCTTAAATATTTACTTTGAAAATTGGCATGATGTTTTAAATTAAATGATATGGCTTATGAATCTAAAATTAAAATTAAAAATGCACCAAATTATCTAAATTGATATAATTAATCATTTATTATCTAAAATTTTAAACATGTTATGAATTAACTAAAAAAGTCAATTATTTGAACCAAATAGGCATATCTACATTACACCATAATTGATTTTTTAATATAATATACACATTTCTTTTAATTTCACATTTAAATTAATTATATGTATTATGATAACTACATTGCTAGTGAATTTAAATAGTTAATGATATGGTAATTATTGATGAGATAATAATGGTCTTAACTAATTAGTTTAACTCATTATTAAATATCCCCAATTAAGATAAATATTTATTTGATTATTATTTGACGAGTAATTGTTGTTCCTACATCCATATTATTCAATTTAATTAACATATTAATAGTTAATTATCTATTATAATTAATAAGTTCATAATAATCAAGTGTATTAAACATAGTTAATATTTAATAGTGAAATTATTGAAACAATAATTTTTTATAAAATATTACATATGAATTTGTATTTTTATGAAGTGATAAGTTGTTGCACAATAGTCATAACATAGTTGAACATTAGTAATTCAATAATGTCGCACTAATGACCTTACTAATTGTATTAATGGGAATCATAATCAACAACTAGTTGCAAATGTATCGCATGATGGACAAGGGAAAATGTGAAACCATGGCATGATCCCATGTATGTACCAATGTACATTAATTACAACATAATTGTTGCGTTAGTGACACATTTACAATAATTCTAAAATAATTGTCACATGCAACTATATTGCAACTCTTTAAAAAAATCAAACATGGTTGATTACAAATGTATGAATGATGTGTACAAATTATCATATAGAAAACTCATTTTCAATTCACTTGCAACTATAATACAATTAACTAGTTTTTTAACATAGCAATTTTTTTATTAATTCCTCTTATTTTCAGGGGATAATTTCATAATCGTAATTCTCAAGAGATAGTTGCACAATAGTTGTATATGAATTGTTTTTTGAGTTCTAATTGCATGGTAGCATGATTTCAATGAACATAATTTCTCGTAATGAATTGATAAGTATTGTTGTCTAATCCCAAAATCTCATATGCCTAGGTTATAATGGAAACTACATTGACCACAAAATTTGTGGACCTTGTTTATAGTGAAATGGATTATTAAAAGTCATAGAGGCAACCATTCATGCATGTCCTAACTCATTATGCAAATGATCCACCTTTGAAAGAACAATCTTATTTCTTTCCCAACTCCAAGCTTACCAAAAACTAAAAAATTAAATGAATATAAGGTATTAAATTTAGATGCAATAAAAATAAGAATGAAAATAGGGTGGCTGAAATATGTGCATATTAATATATATATATAATAATAGGGCATGGGAAAACAACATTCCTTTACTATATAAACCCCCTCCCCCCCCCCAACCCAATGCTTGTCTAACACAAGTAGTTTAAAAATTTGACACTTAGTGCATGTCCCCCCCAACCTTAGTAATGGGAAATCTTCAAAATATACCTTAAAATAATAATATTGTGCAACAATTTTTTGGATTTTTTTTGTTGGTCAACTCATAAATCATGATTCTAACATTTTTATAAAAACAAATTCATTTTTGCTATTTACATTTTGATTAGCTAACCCATTATTTCAAAGAAAAGTAGTAAGGAGGTGAGTGTGAATCATTATTTTGTGATTGCACCCAAATATGTTACTATAAGCGAATTCATAGACACTATTAATAAACAAAACAAGATTTTTGAAATACATTAGTAAATTAATTAAGTTCAAAAATGTTCTTTAGAACAACTCCAATCCACTTTCTTTGGGGTTGCTTATTATGAAGGCAACATAATTTTTGTTGGGTAACCAACCTAATAATTCACTCCAACTTCAAATTATATAACCCCAATAGTCACCATTGCACCATCCATGGAAATGTGCTATGATTGAATTGTGGATGAACAACGGATTACGCACCTTGGTAACATGTTTTGTAAACCATCTTTACATTACCCTCACTCACAGTACTTAAGCACCTACTTATGTATTATGGATTGGTCAAATCCTTGCCCATTATGTTGGATAAGGCACCATGCAAGCCCATTGGGTCAAGTTAGGCAACAAATATAGCTAACATAGTGGGCAAGGGCAAGGCCATTCCATGGCATTAAACTCTAAGGTGACAAATTCATTTATTTAAAGAAACATTCATCTTCAACATAGACATCTTGGTTACTATTATGAATGTACAATCATCATCATGAGAAGAAGATGTCATATATGTGGTAAAAAAAATGACATAATTTTTCACTTAACCCTTAATTAACATTTGACCAAATAAAATCTCAATCCAAAAGTCAAACTAACCCCCTACAATTGTACCCTAAAGTCATGTAAAATGTCCAAAAAATAATAATCTGAGTTGTTAAAGTTGTAGAATTTCAAGTTGAATGTTTGGCATTAGAAAATGAAATCGGTTGAGAAATGGAAAATCACCCCAATTGAAATTTAAAAATAAATAAATTTAGACAACCTTCAAATTTTCATGTTTTTGGAGAGTTTGATGAAAATATCATGTTTCATCGATGGTAAAAATTCTTGGATAAATAAAAGGCATATGAAGTTTATGAATAAAAAAGAACCTACACAATTTGAAGTTTTTTTTCTGCAAACACAAGGTCAGGGGACACTTCGAGGGCAAGAGCCATACCAAAAGTTTTGCAAAGGCATGATGTTCTCATTTCCTATATTCTTAGGAGGTTAAGCTTGAGCTCAACAATCTTCATCTCCATTCTTCGGCCATCCACCTTTTCTAAAAATCATGTTGAGCTTGTTGGAGAAGTTGGTTTCTTCTCGTTCATTGCTCCTCCCTAACCAACTAAGCGACCATGCAACATATTTACAAAACAAAAAAACGAAAGTTTCTTAAATCAGGTGTTTGGCCAAAACACTCCCTTTTAACTTCTAAACTTTCAGCAACTCTACTTCATTGATAAGTGGCAAGAAATTAAACTTTTAGCAATTCTACCTCATCAATAAGTGCCAAGGATTGTTGCACAATAACATAACCTTGTTGCATAATTGAACACCACTTTTTGGCGGGTGGAGAGGGAGGGGGGGGGGGCGCTATAGCTAGCTACTAACTTGTTGAAAGGGTAAGCAACCTGTCTGTCGATTAAGGGTTAGAGCAACTTCACCAATGCTCACTATGTAACACGACCCTGCAAATGAAAATTGGATGACATGGTATTAAAACATATTCGTTTGGCTCAGCAAAATGGTTTTGGCCTAACATTTTTGCACATTTTTGCTAACGCTAGTGAGAGACACAGGAATTCCTAACACCTGTTGTTGATTGGCTGGATAGTTTGATTTGTCAAGGTCGATTGCTATCATTAGTCTCTCACCTATTTGCAGTCCAACTTTTTGTCTTCCAGAGCACCACTACAGATGTTCTTAATGTAAGTGGACATGTATTATGTGTAAGGAAATTAACCTTTTCTTGAGTAAGTACCAAGGTGAAGAACTTCACAAAAACTAGGTAGGGTCATGTATGTGGATGGGTGTATCCACTATGTGTCAGGAATGAAACAAAACTCGTTTCCTATCCACACACCATCCATCTTTCATGGTGGGTTGGTGGGTAATGTATAGGGGATGGCATTGCCATGCATAACAACCCATGGTCCAGATTGCATTTCATGCTCTTGCCCTAGACAGAAGATCCTACTCCAAGGAGAAGGAAATTGTGTTGTGTAAGGCACTCTCAAGTCATAATGTGCTCCTCTGATAAAACAACAATAACCTTGTGCACTTACAAGTATCACCCACATTCAAAATAATGTGCCAATTATTTCCCCTCCCCTGTCCTCTAAATAACGAAGGCAAAACTGCAACAATTTTGTGCTGTCACAAGTTGTCATCTATCTTCAAAAATGTGATAAAACCCTACCAACCATAAAATACCCAAAGCACCCAAAAAACAGAGGGAAAACAAGGAACAAAATTGAAGGACCCGCATCCAAAACAAATGAACCATCTAAGAGGGCAGACCACAAGAGGAACATCAAGTTCCCTAACCCCTTCCTGTTGCAAGAAACATATCAAATAAGGAAAGGGGAGGACCCCTTGGCCTAACCTAGATGAACCCTCACCAACTACAACAGCACATTTCAAAATAGAGACCACCTGCACACATTGTACAACCATTGACACCCTCTGTCTATAAAATTCGCACAAAATTGAAAGAGGAGGGCCCGCAATGCAAAAATAATCAGAAAGAGCAGATGTGTAGCAAAATCCTTAATCCTAGATTTCAATTGTGGCACTCAAAAAATAGAACTACCAACCCAATTGAATCTTTGGTATCAAGGGAAACATGTCGAAACAATCTGTCAATCAAAATAGCTCATTCGCATCCTTCTTGAAAGCCTGGTGTTAAAATGTGCATGAAATTGCAAAGTGTGAATCTGCAATTCCAAAGTTCACCCATTTCATGGCCTCACCTTCTGTGTAAACCATCTTTTGCACTGCAACAAGGATCAAAACATGGAATGCTTCACCCAGAAGAATTACTTCCCTTGTAATGCTAAGATACCTCCTCCCACCTCCATTTCCTCACTGAAACAAAATATACCCAAATCATCCATTTTCAATGCTGGTTATCATTCCCCTGATTTTTATCTACTGCCATCACCACCCACATTGATGTGTCAGTTCACTGTACTGCATTCATTAGAGATGCACAGTTCACAATGTTACTGGCAGTTTTTCCAATGTGGGATGCAGCATAGTCCTCCGCATGTCTGAAGTCAGGGTCAACAATCTCAAGATTTGAGAACCTAAACAGTCATGTGTTTCAGGAGATGTCACACACTGTACACCATCTCAAGAAATGGTACTAAACTAGGACATGCTTCAAATACTCTGAATCCCTTTTGGATCGCTCCTCAAATCTTTTGAACCACTGCTCAAACAGACCTCGAGGAACTGCGAGCTGAGTTCCCTGCACACTACATGCTGATTGCATGAAATTAAACAGGTTCTGACCCACATTCATTGCCACTTCCTCAATTTTGCGGCAGTGGCCCACATTAAGGGTGGGCAAAGTTGCCAAATCTTCAATCGCCAGCCCAATTTTGGCTGTGATAGGGGGGGATGCTGACTCTGTCAAGTGCATTTGGCTGCTAGTTGGCCACAGCAGTGAAAGAACAGCAGATGGACAGGAGCTATATACAGCACCCCGGAACTGGAAAGTAGAATAGGGCGACTGGATGTACACTGCTACAGCCTTATGGGGTGGAATTGAAACCTCATTCAGCAGATATATACACATCTCTGTAACTTGATCATAAGCTTCACCTGCATAACAACATGTATCCAACCCCCAAAATCTGAATGAGTGCAGCGTCCCAACTAACAAAGCTGGGTCACATCTTTGTAGTATGCAAAAGCATGATATTTCTCTCTACTAACCAAATCCTCTCTTTTAAACCAATCCAATATCAACATTTCCAGAAGACCTGACAGAATTCCAAAAGGACAAGATACCCAATTTGCACCCAAGAATTAAGCAAAGACAATAGTTTGATTTGAGCATCAGTGGTATGTATTTCCTCACATCTCAAGTGCAGGAAAAGGTGACAGACTTGAAAGCCTTTCAGCCTTAGGGATGATACTGTCCATGAAGCTTACCGACAAATATGTCCATGTCCAAGATCCAATGGTGGCTATCAACTTGGCTGAAGTTTGAGGCATTCAGTGGGTAGCTCCGATTGGGGAAAAGAACACCAAAAATGTTAGCTTGCTGTACTTCCTGACCAACAAAGCTTGCAACAATTTTCTCCATCTCTCCCATATTTGAATTCCTGCCATCATCTGAATCCTGAGTAAGTGCTCGTTTCTTGCGCCGGGTAAATGACTCATCAGTATCCCCGTCAAACTCTGGTGACTCAATTGGCCTGATTTGGCGCCGCCCATGAGTTATAATCATTCCTGCATCTGAGAAAAGACAGAAACAAGTAAGTTATCTATCTTCCTTACTTCCTTCCAGAAGGGTTTGTGATCTTCTCTCTCAATTCTCTCTTGGTACCAAACCATTTATGAGCAATTGGATGTAACAAATCTTGTCCATCAAAGTTCCAAATTGTACAATTCATGATTGCTGCAAACACTCAATTGCTGGAAATCATTACTCTTCACAGTACTTTTGCAAGCTTGATTTCATGATGTTGAGTGTCAGCTCAATCTCAAGCTCAATCTTGTGAATTGCAGAAGAAAGAAGACAAGTCACAACAAAATGGATGTGTGTGTGTGGGCACTAGGGTAACACACCAGAAGACCTTGGGATGAATATCTGGGCTGTGGTTTTAGAATCCATCATGTACCCACTGCCCAGAAGTGCGTTGTCAACAACAAAGATGCTGCAATACCTTAGAATATTGTCCTGTAGAATGCACAATTAGTGAGATGATCGGTTCACATAAGACTCCTTTCAAGAGGGAAAAAAACCCCAAAACATCTTCAGTCCGTGGAAAACCCTAAATTGGAAAAGGAATCAATCAGCAATATATGAGATTAGAGCTCAAGAGTTTACAGTGGCATTGCACAATTCATATACAAGTTCACCATACTTGCAAGTAAGATCTGAACTCCGGAAAAAAATTAGTGCTGAGCTTTATACCTGCTGCTGCGGAGTTTGGAATCATCTGCACTGCAAGAGGAGATCTTCTTTGAGGAGCCAAAACCGTGAGTCCTAGGGGAATGCTTTGAAAAAGCGCTAGCTATTCAAGAAGAAAATTACAGCCTGGCGTCTTGAAAAGTCCATGAAGAGAGAGAGAGAGAGAAAGATTTGGAGGTGCACATGTTTCTCACATGTTTCTGCTACTTGTAATCATTGTGCTCACAGACTCGGCGGCGGCGGCGGCTAAGTGTTGGTAGACAACAAATCCACAAGAAAATTCAATAGGGAGGAATTGTGAGAAGGGATGGAAAGAAAGGAAAATGGAAAAAAAGGGCAATGGGTAAAGATCTCAACTGCAAGAACCACAGACAAAGGCAGTATCCAATATTCAAGCAGACAAAATCTAACAAAAGCAGCCTGCGATGCTTTACTTACAGAAAGAGTAAACACAAAAGAGCTAGAGATGATGAAAGGCTTTCTAGATGCGAGACCAACCTTGATATGGGTATTACCGGAAAACCCCAGACAGACAGACAGACAAACAGAACTCCCAAATTCTGTCCGGAAAATTTCAAGATAAGAGGAGGACAAGAAGAAAGAGACAACCTACAAAACGAAGAAGAAGTGCGAATTTTCGTCTTGAAAGCTGTTGTTGTTGTGACAACAGCACAAGCAAAAACACAACTCCCCTAAACAAAACCAAGACAATAACACTCCAAATCCCACCAAAACCCAAAAACAAAAGAAACAAAAACAAGAAACAATCAAAGAAAAAGGAAAAACAAAACCAAACCAAACCAAAAAAAAAAAAAAAGCAAATTCAGCAACCAGCAAAAGAATAATTTAAGGTAGAAGAAGTCAAGTGTAAGAAGAAAAAAAGAACAACAGAAGATGCAACATTGGGAAGAAGCAAGGCAGTGAGGAGCTCAATGGTGGTAATGTGAGGAGAGCAAGCCACAAGCTGCCTGGCAGGGGAGCAACAAACACTCCACAAAATTGGAAAACACACACACGACAAAACCTTCACCGCACCCCGTCCCCCAAAACGAAAAGAACTGAAGCGAACAAAAATAGATTACCACTTCTAGAATCTTCTGACAAATAGTCAAAGAACCGGAGGTTCTCATTGACCCCCACCCACACCCACTCAAAACAAGACAAGTGTCACACAGTCTCCCCCCTTCGCAAAGGCCAAGTCTGTTCCAGAATCACTTCTGAGCTGTGAAAGAACCGGCGGTTCTAAATCACGAGCCCACGTTCTCTGGGCTGTTCTTTGTTCTCTCGTTTAATTTTTTAATTTTTTAATTTAAAAAAGAGACCCCCAAAAATAAGAAACCCGTCCCCCCCCCCCCCCCTCTCTCAAAGGACAGGCCCCCTCTTCTAGAATGTTTCCCTGATAACCGGAGGGTCTTTTTTGTCCGGTATGGATACCCGCACAACAACACTGGGCTGGGCTGGGCTGACTCAGGCAGGAGCATGTATTGCTGGTTGTGGTACCTGAACCCCCCTAGTGGCAACATTTAACCTCGGTTAAATGTTAAACTTGGACTGATTTCTTTAGTGGTTAAGGTAAAGGCCCAAGGTCGAGGGTGTTACCAGAATAAGGGTAATGCCTGAGGTGGTGGTGCTCACACTCTGATTGTGCCCTCGCCCAAGGGCCTTGTTTGAGCGTAAAGGCCCTTGTAAAGGCCCTTGTTCTGCCTCCTTGGACCAATTTGTTGGCCTTGCGTACCAAGCCAAAGGATATTTATTGTGTTTAGATTCATTATAAGAGTATATAGTAGCTTAAGGAATTTTGGCCCCTATGTAATAATAATAATAGGTCTATATATTTTTATATGAGGATTTTTGGAAGATGATATTTTGGCTTTGTGTTGAAACTTGAGATTAGTTATTATAGAGTTATAATATGTATCTTGAAGGATTTTCGTTTCTTTTTTAGTAGATTTTTTTGAAGATTATATTTTTGCATGATGAAATATTTTAAGTTTCATAGTTCTTGTTTTGCTATATATGTCATCAACATAAATCCTATGGTACATAGTATGTATTGTGTAAGGAAGGGTGGGGAAATTTTTTAAATGCCTTCATGCATAAAAAAACTTTATGGATGAACATCTAAATGTTTGTTTACTATACTATAATTGTTAATGTATCAAACAAATATCAGTACATTAATATTTGAAAATACATGGATAAGATATTATTATATTTCTAAGTTTATGGGTAAGGTAAAATAATTTTTCATTTAGCCACTAATTTATTGTTGACACATTTGTGAACAATACATTGAATGTAATATTAATATTTCACACTTGAAAAATTAATGGTTACATATGAAAACTTCACACCTGGCATACATTTAACACCATTTTTTTGTTATAACTAACTATAATTTACCATATATTTTTATGCACCAAGGATTTATTCATACATTAAGGTTTTTTCAACCCATCTCAACATAGAAAAAGCAGGAAAATTTTCAAAATAGATGGACAAGAGGTGGCCACATTTCCAAGTTTATAGGTCAAGTAAAACAATTGTTAATCTAGTAAAAAACCCATAATCTACTATCAAGATGTGATGTGAGCAATACATTGAATGTATCATAAACATATTTTCACACTTGAGAAATAAACCTTACATATGAAAATTTGACATCTAACATGCATTTACTCATTTTCAATAATAAGTAATTATTATTAACCATATGTCATTGATACACTAAAGCTTTATTGATACATTAATGATGTGTTAATACACTAATGATCTTTTGATACACTAAGACTTTTTCAACCCTTCTAAACATAAAAAGAGCAAGAATTTAAAAAAACAAATGGACAAAAGATTGCCACATTTCCTAGTTTATAAGTAAGACAAAACAATTGTTAATTTTGTTTTAAAAAATTAATCTATTTTCAAGATGTGATGTGAAGAACATTGAGTGTATCATAAACATATTTTCACACATGAAAGAAAACCTTACATATGAAAATTTGACACCTAATTTACATTTGCAATCATTTTTTGATTATAATTAATTATTATTAACCATATGTCACTAATAGTACACTAAAAATTTCTCAATACATTAATGATCTATTGATACTCTAAAGACTTTCTAATACATTAAAGATTTTCCAACCTATCTAAACATAGAAAGAACATGATTTTTTTCAAAATAAATGAACAATAGGTTGCCATGTTTCTCAAAGTGTATGGATAAAGTAAAAAATAATTAATTCAATTGAAATGCACCACTATGTTGCTAATTAGTAAGAAGTGGTGAAAGCAATACATTGAATGTATTATAAACGTATTTCACATTTGAGAAATAAACTTTACATATGAAAATTTGACACCTAGTACACATTTACCATTAGTTTTTATATTATAACTAACTATTATTAACCATGTGCTATTAATATACTAAAGATTTGTTGATACATTAATGATCTAGTGATACACTAAAAAATTTATAGTTTATTTGAACGTAGAAAGAGTGTGAATTTTTAAAAAATAAGTGGACAAGAGGTTCCCACTTTTCAAAATGTATGGGTAAAGTAGAAATTGATTAATTAAACCAAAATGCATCACTATGCTACTAACACGTGGTGTGAATAATACATTGAGTGCATTATTGGTATTTGACATTTGAGAAAAAAATCTATGTGTATGGGAAAATTGACACATGTTACACATTTCTTGCCATTTTTCAACTTTAAATAGTTGATAGTTTTAGTCTATTATAAATATATGTTGAACTTCCAACTTGCATATTAAGGTTTGGGGTTACATTTTTCAAGCTTTTTCATATCAAACTTGACATGAACTTCCTCTTCACATGATTTTCTTTTGTTATTCCAAGGGTGTTTTGGAGCACTCTTTTGACATTTTTATAAAATTTTCACATGTCATTGTTAATTCTATGTAAGTAAAAAATTTACCATGTTTTGAACTCATTGTATGTTGACTACCACAATTTGAATGTAAGGTGCATAGAAACTAATATCTTTTACAATGGTTTTTGCAAGCATGGAGGGGAAGTTGCCCTTGTATGAACATGGCCATCAAGTTGAATTGCATGCATTAAAAAAATGTAGTTCAAAACACCACCATAGGGACCTTTTGATCATGAAAATTTGCTATGGGAAGTCGTCATTCGACACATTGGGATGCAACAAGGCCCTTGCCTTGTTAAGGTTACATTCATCCCCACAACCCAAGTGCTAGACTTCATAGTTGGTGAAGAAGGTAAAGATGGTGGACATATTTTTTGCAAAAAACACATCATCCACCTTAACAATGATTTATAACAACCACAAATAGATATAGTTTTTGAGTTTTCAAGGTTCAAATTTAAACCTCTATTACATTTTTGCACCAAGATTTGCATACATATTATACATGTTTAGATGTGATGGTCACCATCTGATGAATTAATTTCACTATTTTGTAAACATGAAATATGTGACTTTTTGTCTATTTTGTAATGCAATATATGTTCATAAGTAACACAAAATTGGTTGGCTAGTTGTTTGTAGGTACCAATGTCAATATGGTCCCAATGATCTCAGAAATGTTGTGAAAGATATTACACAAAAGCACAATGCAACTCCAAAACAATTGGACATCAATGGAAAAGTAATCCCATTAAGGACAGGCCACATGGGTACACAAGACTTTAGGAAGAAATGGGGTGGTTTTATAAAAAGGGGATGTAGAACTGAATCCACCATTAAGACATTGTATTTGCTCAAACACATATCATAGTTATGTTTCATTCAACAAAATCATGTTAATCAAAATGGTCTACATGTCCATAGAGATTTAAATATGGGTGATAGATCTACATTTGTTACGCATTTATCAAAATAGATCAACGATTTTGTGATGAAATAACTAAGGCTTGGACTCATAGTGTCTCAAATTATGACAAAACATAGGTAACATGTGAAGAACATCATGTTAGGGACATGTGAATTAAATAGAAACATGTTCATCACTGAGCAAGATGTCAAGGTGTTGTCTGGGAAATTGGCTCAAGAAATATACCAACTACATAAGAATGATGCAAAAAACGTGCATACATGAGTTTAACAAAACACCAATCCAATCTTTTACTATCAAGAAACTAGGGTAGAAATGGATGGTGGTCTCACTGGGCAAAACATGCTTTTCATTACAGGCATCCAAACACCATGGCAAAGGGAGATGATGATTAAACGTGGGCACCAAGGAGGTGTTGTAGTTGATGCAACCTTTGTGACAAATGAAAAAATAGTGATACATTATGTTTGATACATAATACATGCACATGTGATCTGATACACTATTATATATGTAGTTTAATGTCATTGAAACATTAATAGGACAAATGAACGGATGGGGCTGTAGGTTTGCCCGAAATTAATGAATGTATTACTTGAGTGTACTCCCTTACATGAACAAGGGCCCGTGCACGGCATAATCATGTTGATGGAGGTGGGGTAGGATCTGGAACCGACTCCAAAAGTCTGTAAGAAGTTAGAACGAATATTCTAATTGTGTGCTCCTCTTGTAATGCCTCCTAATTGCCACCACATGCATATTATCCATCCACATGCATTTACCTACCTAGTAGCCATCAAGTGCCTTACGTACCTACATAATAACCAATATATTCCTTGCATGCTTACTATGATAATTATCCACTTAGATAGCTAGCTAGGTATAGCTAGTTTACTTAGCTCGGGGAAGAGGGAAGTAAGAGGTTACCGAATTCAAAACTTGGTAAATTAGTTGTGTTCATTGACAAATGAAGCACAAGGCTATTCTTAGACTTCAGCTTTGTGCCATTGCCCACTACCCTTGATAATTAACCAATTAATTGATGATAAAAAATCTGATTATGTGAAAACTAACTTCCATTCATATGAAAATATTAAATAACATTGTATGCACCTTGAATTGAATTTATATTTAGTTGGATGAAATTTCAAATCAACTGAACTCAATTTCAATTCAGTTCAACGATTGGATTAAAATTCAAGTGAAGAGAAATGGAATGTGAATTGGTGGAGAAATATTGAAAATTTGCTAGAGAATACATCTTTAAAAAAAAAACCTTAGAACACAAATCCAAAAAGACATCTTTCCATGCCTCTTTACTTGGGGAATGCATTAAACATACTTCAATTTGGAACTATATGACTCCGTCTTATGGAACCTAAAATCGCCCTTCCTAAACCAGCTCCAATGAATCATCATCACTGAAAATATGAGATACTTGCATCTCCTCCAGCAAATAATTCATGACGCACTGGCAGAATTTTTTTTGTGTAGCTGAAAGGCACATTATAAAGTGGAATTCTTCCTCTATGAAAGGGGCAGGCTTTTTGTCAGGGGGAGGGGGGGGGGGTTCTTTAAAAAAACTACAGCAGTTCCACATCAAAAATCAGTCATCAGTTCAATTACAAGTCAAACAATAGTGATGCATAGTAGCCTACAAAATGTTGCATTGCTCCATTATGAAAAAGAAAAATCACAGCGAGAACGGATATGTAGGAAAGTTGCCCACCTTGTTCAAATAACTTGAAAAGGTTTGAGGCGCCTCTACCTTTTCCTGCCTGCATCTCATGATGAATACAAGGACTGCAGCATCTTAATGCAGTAAGCAAAGACATCACACCAAGTAATCAAGAAAACGCTTCTTTACACTTGTTTACAGTTATGACAAATTCCTGCCATCTAACTGGTAAATTTCTGGGCCTGACAGTTCAAATCTGAATCCTCCACTCAAAAGAAATTCCAAATTCACAGTAAGCCTTCATGTTGTAGCCAGTTGTTAGTGTGTTGCATATGGTGCAACTCGCACATAGGACAGAGATCGTGTTAGACGTACAGGACCATGACCGAACCTCTGCCCAGTTGCCATTGCCACACCATCATTGGCACTTGCTCCTGTTAGTGACCCTTCTCGCTTCCACTGCAGATGTGAGGTCCCAGAAAAGGGCTTTCTTATACCAGCTGGTCTCCGCAGCCTGTGCAATTTTCCTCTTAAGACACTATCCCTTGAGAAAGGATGGGCAATTGGTTGATGAGACCGTTGCATGGAAGCATGAACAATAGGTGGGGTTATCATTTCAACAGCTGCATCATCCTTGCGTACAACCTGGTCAATAACACAACCAGATTTCATCATTAAACAAATCTTTTCATGATTTCTGTGAATTTCTTGATGCATATAATTGAAGTCAACCTGAACAGGAAATAGAGATACTAAGGTTATAGAGACTTCAGATCTGGTAAAATATCAGCGAACATGATAATGACGACACTCAACCCTGAAGTAGGGAAAACAGAACCACAAATAAGACTAAGGAGCAGTTTCACTGACAGTGCCAGTCATACACATGCTCAGAGACCTTCAACAGCAACATATATGGTGGTGACAAGCTACATAAAATCCCCACTAACTTCATCATCTGCCTGTAATAGGTTGAGATCAATGTTATACATTAAGCAACATACTGAGTCTTTGTCACAAGGCCAGGAATAAAACCCAAATAGAGGAAGGCCAAGGAAACAAAGGAGAAAGAGAAACATAACAAGAGAAAACAAGAAAAACAAACAACAAATAACCAACCAAGATGGAAGACTCTAAGAGCATGATCTTTTGAGGATACCACACATAGGAACTGAAGTGTTAGCTGAGCAAAACTTGACTGAAGGAAGGTGGTTACAAATAACCTGCTGTACCTTCAGAGTACGTGATAATAGTGAGGATTCATTTAATGCTAGAGCCTTCTTCACTGCCTCTTTAGTAGAGAACTCCACATAGGCAGACCTGCCACATGTCAATACAATAACTGGCATTCAATAACTGTTATGGTGGGTTTGGATAGATGAGACTTATGCAATGTAAAGAAAAAATCCATTTGACTTTCTTAGGGCAATCATGAGGCATAATGTCTTCATAACTACTGAGACCTTTTCCATAGTTACTATTTGAGTCAGCCTGAATAGAATGGAGAGATGAATAGATAACAAGGATATAGAGACTTCAGATCTGTCACCATTTCAGCAAACAGAAAGAAGAGAAACCCCAGCTAGACTGGAGAAAACAGAAACAAAACTGAGGAGCAGCTCACCAACTGCTGCAGTCACAGACATGTTCAGAGACTCATAAGGGATAATATGTTACATCTACAATCACAAGATGAGTCCGAGGATATCCAATCTGATATCATTTGTACTATCATGAGATGATGATATGGGTCATACTTTGAAGCTACTAGGGGATGAGACCAATTGTTTTAAAGAATTGAAGACACTCCCACTAGGGAGCTTTAGAACAAACACAAGAGAATCACAAAGGATCTGTGAGAGAAGCACTTCCAAATTGCAAGGCAGATGACTTCTAATATATCTATGAGGTTGCAGAGAAACCTCCACAGTAACACTTTGAAGGTAACCATTGAGTCGGTTCTGGCCAAACCATAACTAACATGACAAGAATGTGTGCGGTCATAACATTATAAGTGTCACTCAATAAAGTATCAGACTATCACCTTCACCACAAACAGCATTGACTACCTACCATCCCCATTGAATTCATCAGCTGCCAACAGTGGGTGTAGATAAGTATAAAAATCTGCCCATACAAAAAGTGGCATCCTGAATTTCCAAGAAGACTCAGTCATGATGTTGGCAAGAACTCCAGAGACATAGTCAACAAAAAAAGTCAAAAAGTAATCCTCATTTCATGTTAGCTTGCCTCTGCAATTTCATTTCATTAGTTCTGGACAATTGACAAAGAGTAAAAAGGTGAATCTTGACATACCCTTTTGGCTTTCCAGTGGCAACATCAGCCAGCAATGTAACACGCACTATTTCTCCACAGTGACCAAAATGCACAGCAAGGGCAGCTTTGGTTGCAGCAAAGTGTACCTGCCAAACCAAGCCAACATCTGTTAAGAAGCTTGGCATAAAAAAACTGAGATTTTCTGACTTAACTCTTCAAACACTGCCTACTCTACTACAACATTTTATATCATGAACCAGATGCAAATCTGCCCTCTGCGTAGTAATGTCCAACTTAGACATATCAAGCAATGAAGAATAAAGATTAGTGATGCAACACATCTCTGCTGTTGCACAAACAACTTTCCACAATATTCATACAGCTATTGTGATAACATATCTATGAGATTGCAGAGAAAACTCTCCAAGAACAAGGTAACTGTTATGTCAACTCTGGCTAAACTAAAACAAACATGACATGAATGAGTGCAGTCATAACCAGGTATGTTATCAGTATGGGAAAACCATATATCAAAGAAACCCAATGATGCCTAGTTTCTTTCCAAGCCACAACCACAAACATTGGATGTACTTGAGCTTTCATGCAGCAAAGCAGAATCATTTTTCAGTTTGTCAAAAACTTACGTTGCTGACAAAAATTGACCGTGCATTGATGTCCTCTTGACTTGGCTGAAAGAGCAATGGCCTCATGCCTGTGCCACAATTAAGACCAGTGTCAAAGACATGATAACATAAGAAATGCTATGGACTGATGAGACTTTCTAAGACTCAAAGCTTCTTTCAATCTTTGCAACATTTCTCTCCACCTTATTCCAGTTGTAATCTTATTGATACTCCAACTTAAGCTTTGAGCTAATTAGCACAAGAGTGAAGAAGCCCGAAGAAGCCTGAAGAAGCCCCTCACCAGAAACAGGAGTCTTCTGGACCTCCTTGGACACTTCGGCTTGCCTTGCTCGCAATTTTGTCATTTCCAACTGCACTTGCCGTAATCTTTTCTTCATCTCAAGGACATCCTGAGATTATCCATCAAGGACAGTACAATGTATCATGAGCAACTTTCAAAAGGAGCTTTAAAGGGGCAATAATAGAAACTATCATCCAAGTTGAAGACATCACACAACAGAGCTTTACATTGGGATTGAGCTGAGCATAGAGGGCAGCCTTTCCGTCATCAACTTGCTCAAATTCCCTTTTTGCAAACATTCCATTGTCATTTGTAGGAGAAATACCACATGTATCATATGTCGGGTTGTAAGACTGAAGTGGATGTCTATCAAGCCATATCTGGTTCCTACTGTAGATGGCAACCTGAAGAGGCAAACCCTGTTCCAAGCCATTGGGTGTGGCATCTGGTAGTTGATCACTTTCTCCCAGCCCAAACTTGAAATTTTGCTGCATGCCTCCTAGATAAATTCGACGACTTCCATTTCTGTTATTCCTTTCAGGGCCCTTTGTCCACCTAGGCCCATGCTCAGAGTACTCAGAATTAATTCTGGCACCATTCAAAAATGATTTATGTGTTTCCTCTTCTCCCATATCATTGTCTCTAACTACTCGCCCAAACACTTCATCCCTGATTGGCCTGTCATTATCCTGAACTCCCAGTCGATCCCACACTGACGAGGGTCTTTCTTGAACTTCAGAAGTCTCCTGAAATACTTCTGGAATCTTCATGTCTTGCATAAATGTATCCGCATGCACCACTTCCAGATCAGGCCCCTGCACATCTGGATTCCCACAACATAGTAAATTCACTCTCTCTTGGGAAAGCAAAGGAATCATAACTTAAAATAACATTCCTTAAGATGTCAACTCTCTCTGCGAATTGGAAAGATTCTTAAGAACAAAACTTACCAACATCTAGTGAAACTGCAGATGAGAGGTGCTTGGAACCTGATTCTGCTTTTAGCATTGCACTCCTGGTACTAGCAAGCCGTGCACTTTCAGCCACTGCTTCTCGTACTGCTGAAATCAAAAGGCGGCGAGAAGCTTTGACATCTGGAGGTGACATCTCTATCTGCACAAGAAACCAAACTTGAATTTCCAACCTATCTACATGTAACGCATACCTATGCCATTGCAGAGAAAACTCCATAACAACAATGTGACAATACCATGACAATCAGTGTGATCATAACCTTGTGAGTGTCACTCATTAAGTGATCACACTGACTGTGGAAAAAGCTTGTGATGCTACAATTTATTTCACTTTAACTAGTCGATAATGTGTTTGCTTGTTCATGTATGAGCAAACATTAAGGTATACAGCAGCATTTGTAGAGGGGAGGGAAGTGGTTGGGGCACCTGAACCCTGAACATATAGTGAGTTCACAATCATAGAACACACAATGAAAGTACTTCCTGAGGATATCAGATTAAAAATGATGACTGTAGAACAACAAAGCATGCATAGTTTGCTTAGACAAACATCATACCATATCAGGTCGACCCCTCCCTTTCCGAGTCCAGATCTCTGGAGATCGTGCGCGCTTCTTTTCAGAGTGGAGTGATTTCTCCCGATGCTGTCTTCTCCTCATTGAATAGCGACCCACTTCAGGTCGACTCTCAGATCTTGTTCCTTCAAATGTTGCCAAACCATCCTCATCCTCTGTGCGAACAACTGCAGCTGCTCCTTCATTGACCGCTACCACAGAGGCTATGGTTCTCCCACCCCGACCATTCTACAAACAGCTCACAAGAGTTTGACGTAAATTGATAGGTCAAAAGATAAATTAACTTCAGTGTGAAAAAATCTGCTCTTCTCGAAATCCATATATGCAGGGACAATGAAGGGAGGAAAACAGTCACCTGTGGCTTGGTCTCTTGCTTAGTATCCATAGCCAACTGCTTGTCCTCATCAGTGCCCATGTGTAAATGCTTTTCTTCCTTTGTGCCCATGTACAAATCCTGATGTGTGGTAAGATGATCCCAGAGCCTGCATAAACAATTCAACAATGCTGGTAAAATCAAAATTTGACTGATGGATTAATCAGTTTCTTGCCATGACCTTTGCAAAGGACTCCACACATAAGCTCTCATTTTACAGGACCGTTGTGAAGCAACTTCCAATCATCTGCTGGTTTGTGGACACCAAACAGTTACAAACATACCAAGTCACGAATGCTTTACTTTCATTGCCCAGGAATGCTTCCAGATCCACAATTGCCTGTGACAGTTGCTTTCCATGGCTCACAAGCACAACCACATACTCCTGCATCAAAGAGCAACCAAGATGCACGAAATCAATTGCGGCCACCACCCCAGACACAGTAGCTAAGGAAATCGAACCTTCGCTTGATTGCAACCCTAGGTATTGCAAACTTGGAAGCTCTTCCCACTTTGCTCTAAGAAAACACATAAGCACAGGTATTATATTAGGGAAACCAAGAGAGTACCACAAGAACGTCATCGCTATAGTTTCCAATAAACTCAGAGAGCTTGGCCTTCACAATCGCTTTAAGCTTGGCTGCTCCCTCGCTGCTAACATCCAATGTGAACTTCCTTGCCGCTTCCATCGATCCTGTCCCAGACCAACGCTGTCAGTATAAATACTTTTACTTCATGCAGTCTCAACCTGGCAAGGCCTCCGCATTTTTCTTCCCTCCAAACCCTACCCTAAAAGCTCATACCAATCGGAAATCCGATTCGCTCAGAGACACAGGAAATTAATCAACTACACGTACCGGCTTCCGGTCTTCCAACGCGATCACAACATGCGCTTCATCGATCAAATACGATGTCCTTATCCTGACGTGAGTCAATCCGTTTTCCGTCCGTCAGCCAGACATAAAACTCCCGCGAAAAACCGTCATACAGATCCCAAACCCGCAAACAAAGCATCGTTCGATTCCATTTCCTGTGGGCTTGCTCCCGTACACCGAATAGCGGATGATCGAAGAGCGAGACGAGCGACGACGACGCTACAAAGATTAGGGCAAGACCTTTCCCCTCTCCACGCTAGCTCTCCAACAAATCTCTCCCACGCACCAAGGGACTGCTGCTAACGACGAAAGAGTGAACGGGTGGTGGTGGCGACGGGGACGGAGGGACTGCAGAGGGGCGGTGGCGCGCGGGCAGGGACGAACGGGAATTCACAACCGCTTTACCTATTATCGCCAATTCTATAGCACGGGAGGCCGTTCTGCAGAACGGGTGTCAATTCCACCGCAGCGGGGTGGCTCTATTTTGAAGTTTTGTATGAGGGGTAGGTGAGCGGGCAGCCATATTTTCATTTCCGTTGGGGGGATTTTTTAATTTCTGCTTTTTCTATTTTCTTTGTGTTTTCTTTTGAGTGGTTTGGAAATTGAACTTTTTTGGGGCGGATTTCTTCTTTTTCTTTTTTTCCTCCTTTTTCTCCTTTTTCATTTTTTCTTCTTTGGTTTTTCTTTTTTACTGGGGGTAATTTTTCTTTCTTTTTCTCCTTTAAAAATTTCTTTCTTGATTTTTTTTTTTTGGGAGTAGTTTAGGAACTGAACCTCTTTTTTGTGGAAAGTTCACAAAACTAACAAACCATAAACATGCTTCTAAAAACCCTATTACAATAATTATATAAAATGTACCCTAACCCTAAGCACGCCCTACAAAGCAGCCTTTTTTTTTATTGGTCAAATTTTGCCAAGAACCGAAATTCAAAAATAGAAAATCAAGTGATTTTGGAGTTTCCAATCGCCAAAAGTGAGGGAAAAAAAAGTAGTAAAAACCGCCAGATTTCTATACTTGGTTTTTAACGTGTAACCAAAATATAGAAAGATGATAAAGGATTTGTATTTCATATTTGGTTTATAGCCAGATTTGGCTAAAGATTACAAGAGATGATCCCCACTTTTTCTTCATCTTCTTATGGAAGTTTGCCACTTTCACTACACATGGGGGAAAAAAAATCTTAAAAAAAACACTGCTACAAAGGTGGTTCACATGTTTACACGGCCCAAGGGTAAGAGTACCTACCCTTTTACCTACATGTAAATCATTAAGGATAATTTTGCCTTTGTTTTGTCATCACACATGAAAGTGCGAAATTTTGTGGCTAAGTTTGTGGTTAAGTTGGTAGGGGCTGTCACACATTTTCCATCACACATTTGTGACTTTCCTTTTACAAGTTGTTGGCAAGATACATCTCTCACACCCAAGAACACGATGAAACAAGTGGTGAATTTACATTGGACTAAGCAAAGCTTTCTCGGAAACATGGATTCAGTTCTATATCAATATCTACCTAAGCATAACTCATGTATATCTACCTAAGCATATCACTACAACAAAATATATCTACCTAAGCATAACATAACATATCGCTACAACAAATATATCTACCTAAGCATAACATATCACTACAACAAAATATATCTACCTAAGCATAACATAACATATCGCTACAACAAAATATATCTACCTAAGCATAACATATCGCTACAACAAAATACAGCTTTGCCTTACCACAATAGAATAGACCTTCACACTTGAATGTTGTGTCATAACAACACATATTACACAAATTTCAAATTATGATAAACACCATATGTATTTGGTATAGAAATGGATGAAACCACGAAATTTTACCTCATAGGTGTGTCATTAACCATAGTTCAATCAAACATGATGTATTCAAGATAAACACTTTACACACCTGATGTAAGCTAAACCTCATTATGTTGTTATTTATGTCAAGTGTGCTAGTTTGGTATGTGTTGTTGAGCACATATTTGTAACACAATATTACATTATGTTTTTATTTGTTTATTTTATGTTTAATGACAAAAATTACTCAAATTTTGATAATATGTCTAAAAATTACAAAACTACCTTTGCACAACCATGCATGCTCATTGAAGGCTTTCTAATTGCACTGAAAGTGCACCCTGAGTTCCCCCAAAATTTTGATTTTGATTCTTAAGGAATTATTTTGATGACTAAAATGTCAAAAATTCAATAACTTTTGCAGTGGAGGTCTAGACTAGTGTTGGGAGCATAGTCATCCTCTTTGGTTTTCCTAAACTAGTGTTTCTAGTGCAAGAGGACTATAGTAAGTTTTGTTCCAAACATCTTACAAGTCAGATGCAATCTTAGAAGTCGATTGCATTTGAGTTTACTTCCATTTATGAAGTTTGCAATAAAGATGTCGTAAAAGGTTTGTTTGATATATCTCACTATGTTTCCTCTTATGTGCTTTGGAATCTGAAAACACGAAATATGAAGTCTCAACACTGGAAAGATGAAATCTTAACACACAAAAGAAGAGACTCGAAAGCCACTCTCTTAGGGGTAAACCCTTCAAACACAAAAAGAAAACCTAGAATCCATTCAGAGTGAACTCGGTTACTAGACCAACAAAAGCAGAAAAATGACGTTTCATAGCAAATATCTACCAAATGTTCCAATTGAAACATATTTACTATAAGCTTTCTCGTTACTTCTTTGCCAAATGCAAGAAAGAGGAATCCAAAAGCAAAATATGTGTGAAAAAGGGAGTCCTCAGGATTCCAAGAGCTAAGAAGCATCAAGGATGTGTAAATTAAGCATTCAGGATGCTATGGGAAGTGCAGCTGGAGGAGGATGAGCTTCACAGACATCCCAGCAAATGACCACACTAGATCAAGGAGCTATCGGACACAACAATGCCAGCACTATCTCTGGTCTTTTATCGTTGAATGACCCCACATCCATCCCAATGATGACCGTGGTAATGATCACCTAAAAAAAATGTATGCAAATGGTCCTATCTCAATTAGCTTTTTGAGAATAGATTCCCAATGGATTTCATAAGCCAGGGTGCAAGATACAAGAATTGAAATGCTAGCTAGCTCCCTTCATACTTGTACCTCAAGCTTCAACTAGAACATGGAAAACAACAAAACTTTTTGGTAATGTTAGGATGAACTCTTTTGAGAGGTGCGCATCACCACTGGAAGTTGCTTCCCCACCTTCACCCATATTGTCTTCCTTCCAGTTATGGAACTTCAGAAACCAACTCAGTTTATACAAGTTCTCTGAAGCAAAGCACAAGGTAAAGATTCGCTTATGCTCTTTGATAGGTGTATGAAGGCAATAGTAATCTGTGAAGGCACCAGCTTCTGTTCTCTGCTAACTCATAGCGTCTGCTCAATTGAAACGCTCAGACACCCCTTTATTCCAGACTCCAAGAAGTCTTGAGATTTGATCAGAGTTGGGGATCATATGTTTTCTTAAAGTCATGTAATCAAAAGATTCGAACATCTACCTGGACTGGTCAGCTCTGAAGCTACCAAAATCTGGTTTCATGCAGTCTGAAAGAATCCACCACTGATAAAATCTTGAGTTTTGAAAAGCCTTAAGCACCTGGGCAAAAATAGCAGAGAGGTATTTCACCCATGGATCTGTCACGAGCAGGCATATTCTAAAGAAAGCTGAAGAGAGGTGAAGTCCGAGATACCTCAACTCATTTTGTTGGACTTTTAGTTGGGTATGCGACCGGATGTCCATGTTGTGCTCACTCTTCCATGGCAGTATATACACAGGAGTTTGAACCCAACACTGATAAAGGATGTGAAGCATTGAATTCCTGTGTGAAGAAGCTTGTCCAAGTGGAGATTAAAAGAACCATTTCCTTTCTACATACTCAACAAAGAGGGCACTGGGAAAAAAACAACACAACAGGACAAACAATGTTATTACTTGCCATACTCTACCGCAAATACACAACCAAATAGGCTCAGAAGAACTTGGATAGGTCACACATTAAATTCATTTCGAACTGCAAACATATCACAAGTCTATTGGTAGGTTTCGTGGCAAACTTGCAGACAGTTGATGAGACCCTACTAGGTACATACATGGCTCAAGCTATACCATATATCTCTAACAGGCTAATTAGCTAAAACTACTACTACTATGCAAAAATTGGGAAAACAAAAGGGTACTTGTATTGCCCAGCCCAGTAAAGAGTTGATGTGTCCACCGCCTACAAGAGGCAGAAGTCTTAGTGAGCTCAAAAGACCCTCCATTCATACAAACAACCAGCATAATTCTCTCTGCCATTTCTGTTTGTCTATTAACTCTCCAAATGGACCAAAGTAAGCATGTATGCACGTCGAGCTCACATCTTTGCAGATGATGGGATCTCCTGACATTGAAAACTGGAAGTGTTCCAAATATCCAAATGAAACAACAGACCAGCATATGTTGCCAGGAGACTCAGGAGTTGTACTGTTGGTCTTCTGTATGGATATACAAACAAAAGACATCACAGAGATGCCAACCCTAACCAATGCTTCTTCCTCATGACCTCATTATACTGGGAGCAGTAGCAAAACTAAATAGAACAGCAAAAGAAAATGGGACACTCAAAGGCAGACCTTAATCACCATCGGTCTCGGTCATATGTCCTGTACAAGGCCTGCAAAAAGTTTGTTTGTTGTTTATGTGCAGAACAGCATCATCATGCCTTCAAACTCTCCCAGGGTGGGGGGGGGGAAGATGAAGGATCACTCATTTGTCGGAGAGAGAGAGAGAGAGACGACCGCTTGAGACCTCTGGTTCCTACTCATTGACTACGAATCAGGGAAATTTGGTTCAAGGCAACATCAGCAGCAGCTGGCACTTGCGTGTTATCATCTATGCTGGCATTCATGCCGTGATCGTCATATCTTGTCTATCTTACCAGCTTTGATGACAGGGTTAGCTTTAGCTATGGCATCCCGGCCTGCAGTCTTGTAGTCGAAGGAACAGCCATGCTTATCTGAGTATCGATGTAAGGAACAGAATGTAAATCCACACCGGCATTTGAATCCTGTAAGTCCCACTCGCTTCTTACATGAAAAGCACCGGTTAGGCTGTTGTCGGGCTTGCTCACCACCTTCTCCAACGGCTGAAGCAAATGCAGCCTCCGCTGCACTGGATGATGAGCCTCCTGCTGCTGCCACCTCAGACTGTTCCATGGGCACATCCACCCCTGCTGGTGCCATAACCAGAGACTGGTCATCTCTTGGGAACAAATCTGATGATGTTGTCTCCAATACAGAATCATTTTGAGCAGACAGAGCAACAGCTTTGCCTGTTGCAACCTTGGCTGCGGATGCCTTGGCTTGTTTCAAAACAAAGTCCCTGTAGCACTTGGAGCACATACCCATGGTAGCTGCACTTCCGAAGAATCCACAGTTATTAGTGCACATCACGGGTCCTTCCGGGGGCTGGCCGCAACTAGTCTCCTCAAGCTTCCAACTATCCTCCTCAGCCATTTGAATGATAGTCCAAAAGCCTGACTGATGTCAAACACAATCCTGGACTGATAGACTACTGGTCAAGCAACAAAGATAAACAAAAATTGCAATAGCCCTGATGTCGAGAATGGTTTTTTTCCTCCTCCTTCTGGCTCAGAGAAAACCCTTAGCCCACCCAGCCGGCTTGATAATGGGGTCCTGTTAAGGAGGAAGCCAACAGATATGGCTTCTGAATTTTCAACTGCAAAGCTTCACAGCAAGAAAGTCCCAGAGCTAATATTAGATCCAAACTCTGTCTCTGTCTTTCTCAGCCAAGAAAGAAACTATCTATCTTCAGGAAACAAACAAGCCCGACACATTCACAGTTCTTCCAAGAACATGAAATTAGGTCGCCGGGAAGAAGAAGAAAAAGAAGGTACACTAGGGAAACAAGGCATCAAACACGGAATCAGACATCAGACAACAAAGCGTCCGTTGGCAAATCTCCAATTGAGAAGTTCCTGAAAGACGATGCACTAAATCTATGCAAGAAAAGGAAGAAGAAGAAGGTCGATCGGTCGGTCGGTCCTCAGATCGATCCTCCAAGAGACGAACATAGAAACACACACCCTAAACAGACGCACAGACAGGCAGGGAGGGTTGTAATCAATAGATTATTCACGAAACTCTTGTGCGCAACGACGACGATGGCGGCACATACATGCTCCTCCTCTCAATTACAAAAACAAAAAGAAGGAGATCAGGAAATGCAACGACGAGGTGTGGAACGAACAAAGAACCTTTCAGAAGAAGAAAAAACACCCCAGCCTTTTATTGTTCTCCAAAAATCACATCACCAAAGCGACGATGAGGAGTAGGCCCACAAGGAGAGGGTCACAGAAGACGGAAGGAATCAACAGGGAGACATATCATCGTATTCCTCCTTCTCTCCTCTCCCCCACACGAACGAATCTTCTTCTTCCACGCACGCTCTTTGCAGATGTGGTTGTGAAAGGAGAAACCGAAGCCAACGAGACACGGGAAGCAGAAGAGCGTGAAGAAAGAAAGAAAGAAAGAAGAAGAAGCAAAGAGCAAAAGGTGCAACAGCCGCAGCAGCCGCCTTGAAAACCAATCGACAAAAAAGGGGGGGGGTTCAGAAGAACCACCACACCGAGTGGATAGGCAAAAATTGGTTTGATCAAACCGGGAAAAACAGGACACCAAATCACGCTACCAAAATCCGGGACATGTAAGATGCGAGGAGGGTGCAAACACGGCAGATTGGAGAGAGGAGAGGGGCGATGCCAGGCTCGAAGAAAGCGAAGGAAGAAAGGAACGAAGGAAGCAAAGCGAAAGGAGAGAGAGAGAGTAGGAGATATGGCGTATGTCGAGATGCGAGAGACAAAAGAGGCCGGCCTCTTGTGCTGCCCGTGTTCCTGCTTCCTCTGCCCGTACCTCCACTTTCCCCTTCCCCCCGGGCAATCAACGGGCATGCGGGAAGGGGAACAGCCGAGTGGGCAGCCGCCCAAGGTGGGTCCTACGGGTTCCGGACATCCGGCGGACAAGCGGGGACGCCGGCCTGATTGATTCCACCCGGGGCGGGTAGGTACGTAGCGGCCGCCCGCGCTTTTGCTGCCCGATGCAGGGAGAGGGGGGATGGGGGGGGTGGAAGGTCACTGTGTATCTAGTAGGTACCTACTGGGCGCCGAATGTTTTTTTTCCCCTTTTTTTTCTCTTCTCAACTTTTTCTTCTTTCATTCATTCAGAAAGGTGCATTTTTTTCTTTTGAAAAATAAAATAAAATAGGAGATCAATGTGCTTTTAAAGGAAGGTGCCTAGTAGGTAGTAGCTGGGCTTTTTGCATTGCAAATTAAGTTGTAATACCTCGTTACAAATTTTGCTAGGCAAGGTTTTTTTTCTTCAATTAAAATTTTAAAATATATTCTTATGATATAAAAAAAAATTGGTGAATTTTTTATTAAAAAATAAAAAATAATCAAATTTACATTTTTAAAAAAATACCCAATTTCTTTGTCAAACTAATGACAAAATTTGTGCCAAAAAACACTGATGCTAAGGTCTTTAATTGCCAATATTGCCAATAATGATATTTGCAAGGGAAACTATTATTATCTAGCGGAATGCCATCATTCTCATTTGGAAATTTGAAAACAAACATTTTACGGATTATGGAACGGGCCCAACAGGGCCCATTCCACATAAGAACGGTTAAAGCCCCGTAGGGTGAACGCCATTCCGTGAGGTAGTCATAACCAGTTCTACTAGGGTCGGTTCCAGAGCATAACAGGTTCTACCAGGGTTGGTTCCAGTGCGTAATCAGCATCTTCCATCATTGATTGTGGACACAGTGTAACTGGCAAAACCAAAAGTGGAACAAGAAGGTCTTAGAAAAAAAAATTCCTCATAAAAAATACCAGAATAAATAAAACACGAAACCCGGTTAAATTTTAACTACTCTGGTATCCCATATAACTTAGAAATTTCCACATTGTAACAACTAAGTCATATCCTTAAATCAAAAAGCCCAATTCATTGTATAGTTAACCATTTGTCAGACGTAATTACATCTACCATTTGGATACATTACAACACATAATATTTCAGAATAGAAGGCTTGCATTCCATGAATTAATGTTCTCTAAGAAGTTCCCTTCTTGAAGAGTTTGCAAGTTGAGTAAAAAGTTCTTTTGACGTTTGCACAATCAAGTCACGGGAAGTTGGAATTATTCATGGAAGTTGTTTACATCATGGAATAAGCTTGTGGCTTCCTATTACTTTGAGTGCTCTGCCCATCTCACCTGTCAAAAGGGGGCTTGTTGGTTAGTTACATAGGGCACCCACTCACCTGTTCCACAATACACAATGTAAGTTAACACGTTGCAAAGCTTGCATGCTTTAAACTCAAATTGCTTGCTTATCTTAATAAGTCACTTCCTTGCTTGCTTGCTCTAGAAGGAACAAAACAATAGTTGTTGTTATATATGGAAAAGCCTCAAAAGCAAGCAAGCACCAAACAAATAGTTGATGAAACAATTTCAATTTTTTTTCTTTTCCTTTTTTTCCTAGACTTGTCTTTGCCTTGCTTTCCAAGAATCTTTCTTTCTTCTTTTTTCCTCTTTTCCTTTTATCATCATGCCGTGGAAGAGGGGGAAGATGCCACCAAGTCGGCATGACTACAAGAAAAATAACAAAATAACAAAGAAAGAGGGAAAAGAGAGAGAGAGAATTTCCACCTTTGTTAGTGTAGAGGTGGGTAATGGAACCCACATAAAAAAATTTTGAAATATTATGGGATGTTCAATTAATTTATCTAGATAACATATCAACACCAAGCGTTTTCTTTTCTTTTCTTTTTTCAATTGTGTGATGTAACCACATTGTTGATCATCCACAAGAAGATTTCGCCAAATTTGGCTATAGATCAGAGAAGAAAATTTTAAAAATTTAAACCTTATTATATTCTAACAACATCCAACCTATTGTTTGAGTATTGCAATTTCCTAAATAAATTCCACAAAGTTTTTTTTTGCAACATTGGCACTAATTTTTTAAACAAAAGTCCTTTGTTTGAGTCACATAGATTGATTGATTAATTTATTTTTGTTGTGGTGTAGTGAAGAATTCCCCCAAAAAAAACAGCTGATCAAAATGACTTACAGCATTGTGACAAAATTTCCTTTGGTTTTTGAGGTGTTTAAAATAGTGAAGGCAATGTGCAAGGTTGGCAACAAGTTGGCAGCTGCGTGTGAAGAAATGAATGTGTAAGGTACCACCCTTGTCCTAGGCCCCTTATTTTGGGAATGCCCCCACCCTAAGGCTTTACCCAATGTAGGGCATGATGTGAACATTATCGGGAGCTTTGAACATATGAAGATATTAGGAAGGTTTTTACTTGTTTTAAGAGAGAGGGATCTTGCATCTTTAAGTTAGGCATAAGGTCTTTACGAAGAGGGATATTAAAAGATATGGTGCTCTTCAAGTGCACTACAAAATTCATTTTAAGTTTATTGTGTTCCTATGAAATTTTGGTTTAATTGCTTATGTTAAAGGATACAAATGGTTATGTTTTAAAATAAATTAGGTAATCTAATTATGAAATGCAATAATGTTTTTAAGTAAGCAAACTTAATGGATCTTGTGTGTATTTGACACCTTTGTTGTGTATCAAACACCCACAACCGTAGTTTTTTAATTTTTTGCTATAGCATCATGGGGGAAATAGCCCATTAAAGATTTAGCATTAATTGACAATGGTTTTTTTTGAAAACGATCCAAATAGCCTGAACTGAAAAGACAACCAAAATGTGGCAAACTTCTTCCCAAAACAAAAACAAAAAAATCTCAATTTTTGGCGACTTTTTAACAAATACAATTATATCTTCAAATAATTTTTGTTTTATTTCCCCCCCCCCCCCCCCCCCCAACAAAGTTATGAAAATTTGCCACCAAAAATACACACACACACAAATCACAACAATAGAATTATTTGAAAAAATACACGGAACTGTGGCTATTAGGCCCCAGTTTCGCCCAACCTAGGGACGAAATGAGAAGTCAGGATGAAACCATACATTAAGGAGAAAAAAAACAGGGGACCAAACAATTTCTCACTTGAATTGGTGGTCCTGAGGGAATTCCAGCCTCAGTTTTGGGTATCAGTTTTGCCCTCGCCTGGGCATTCAAGGCTGCTGCTCATATCCATATTTAACTCCTCAAAACTGATACCCCTTTCAAGAAAGGCTACCCAATTTTGCTCACTTTACAACCACTACACTAAAATTGGGGATGAAACGGGGATTAGAGGGTCAAACTAAGGCCCGCCTTCATGAAATAATATATGTCTTCTTGTTATTTTTGTGTCTCCCCAATCTTTTGAGATGCCAGTATGGTATCTCAGTAGTCGGACATGACACACAATCTTTTTGCAAAAAACAAATTCATGACCGAGTCACCAAGAAGCTGTAGTCCCATCTAAGGCTGTTGGTTTCAGCACCCAAGTGTCCTCCCAAACAATTTATTTTTTTCGGGCGTCAACGCAGGGTATATCAAGTGAGTATTGATTCAAGCTGTCATAATGACCTCCTGGGCCGGCTCACCGTATGTACGGACCGAGGGCATTTCAGAAATATGAAATGGCCTTCGTACAACAATGACGCGGCCTGTTGTTCCGCAGAAGGGGCTTGGCCCTAGCATTTCAAATCGCCATAAATGACCCCAAAAAAAGAGTGTAGCCAGAAAACAGAGAAGGATGATCAAAGATTTTTTGCCTCAATAGTTTTTGCTTCCTATGGATGTGTCCCACTTTGGCCATGTAAAAAAAGTTTCCGTGATAAAATACTGATACAACTAATGTATTAATTTCATCCGGACTTCTCATTTTGTTGCCTGACCCGCTAAGGCCGATTCCTTGGTGGAACATGTCAAAGCAATTGTGGTAGGCAAGTGCTGCTCCGTCACAGATGGTAACAGGTTCTCATTATACCCACTTCCGGGTATCATCAGGAAAAAAAAAAACAATGATAATGCGAGGTCTCTCTTTACGCTCGGTAAGGAAAGCACATGAGTGAGTGAGTGAGTGCCGGTCGTGCTGCCCAATTTCGGTCCGTAATGCTCTTCTCGCCCTTGTGCTTTACCACTTACACATAGAAGGGGAGCAAAACTGATGGACTGCCTATCCAACCATCTACAGTATAATAATGGAAAACCTAAAACGGGTACCTAAACGGGTACCTGAAAAGGATACCAAAAACTGGTTACGAAAAGTTGTATGTACAAAAACAACATTATTAGCACTTGTGGGTCACACATCAAACCAGCACCCACCAGCGTGCCATGAAGGATGGATGGTAAGTGATCAGGAAACAGTTTTCTGTTGGGTTCCAGTTCCCTAGGTAACCATAGTGGTTCGCTCAGTTGCTTTTTTTAACTACCTATTATTTACAAACAACCCACAAGCAGGTTGTTAGTAGGTAGGTAATAAAAAACAGCCATTACATACGTATTAACCATCTACTTACCTAGTGGCTCCATATTTTCCTACCTACCTACCTACCTACCTATGGATGAGACCTATTTCCTACAGAATTGGTTACCAAGGTGAAACGCAATAGTAACTCAGTTGAGGTTCATCCATAACTGAGTATAAAGGGCATCCAGTGGATGGTGCACTTGTGGGTGGTCTGGTTCACTTGTGGCTGGCACTTGTGTTTGTTGTAGAAGTATTTTCACTTTCCAACACTTAAAAGTGTCCTGAGTAAGTGGAACTGTCAGAGCAGACCAGCACAGATACCACCATCACAGAAAGCCCAAAAAAAAAAAGTTACCCACAAAGTACTAGAAACAAAACCCCAAAAACCAGCTCTGCATTTTCACGAGCTTAGCTCTGCATTCTGAGGAGGATATAGAATGCATGACCACTACTACTACTACCTACATTGCATGATTTCAAATAAGTTAAGAACTTCCTTGATTCCAGACTCGTTTCTCTTTGTTCCCATACTAGGAGAACAAATTCCTTGTGAACTAGGAGAAATTTGTTAAAAAAAGACAAGGGATCTTACACTTACACCTGATGTGTAAAGGAAATTCCTACTCAGATTTTGTCAATTCTTTTTTCAGAGTTGTATTTTGTGTAGTTATTAGAGTTATCAGTAAAGTCACCCTGTCTTCACCCTCTCTTCGGGCCTGCTTTCACCCCCCTATCCCCTCTCTCAGTGGTATCCACAAAGTAAGTAAATTTTATTAAATTTCAGTATGGAATGCTGAAACTCAGCATTTAATGCATAAGGTTCGAGAGTAATCCTAGTTGTTGTACAGGTCGGAACAGTGAAAACATATGTAGCAGCAGTGGTGGCGCTCATGGAAAAGGAAAGACAGCATGAAACTCCGTTTACCACCAAAATTGGTATGAAAAATTAGTTTGGGTCTCAGTTATTTCAGTTTGTAAAATTTCCATTCCCAGTTACGTGTTTGATGCCCTATTATGCCAAAACTGACCCTTCTCGCCCCCTTTATGAATAGGTAACTATATTTTCAACTAAAGAAGTGTATGGTTTATGTAGACCTCAAACATAATAATTTTTTCATCACTGAATCTTTTCTCTGGTTACCTAAAGCTCAAAACATAGGAAAATTTCATGGTCCTTATTGGCAAATGGTTTTTTTCCATTTTTTGTGATGTAGCTGAAGTGATGATCATCCATAAGATAGTTTAGCGGAATTTGGCTATAGTAACAGCTTTTTAAAAGGATTTTTTCTATTTAGTGTAACTGGCAATCATCCATAGGAAGACGTAGAATAAATGGTGATCATCCCTAGCAATATTCAGTCAAATCTGACTATACACCAGGTATGAAGTACAAAATTTTAACAAACCTTTTAATTATGGCTACACAGTGGAAACCAGATTTTTTTGTTAAATTTTTTTCTCACTTCTGGTGATTGAAGCCCTCCCAAATCACATCATTTTCGAATTTTAAATTTTAAATTTCAATTTAAAAAATTTGCTAATAAAATGAAAGGCTGATAAAAATGGAGATGAAAGTAAAACAGTTCAGGCCTCCTTCACATTTTTGGGCTACATGCTACAACCCAATAGTGAAATCTGGTGAATTTTTCCCCCAATCAAAAAAGAAACAGAGTTTTGGCAACCAAAAAAAAAAAAACAAAACAAAACAAAAACAAATAAACCCTGGTCCAACTCTGTAGACAGGAAGTTGAGACTTTAAACAATGTGAAAATGAGTTTAGACTTTTAGACCTTTACATATACATATGCACATACATGATAGAGCTCTAAATCAGGTGTTGGTAACAAATTCAACATGGTAAATACACTGGAGATCTAGTGCTTTTAAGACATGCCAAAGATCCAAAGAGAGAGGGTTTAGGGTTTAGGTCCTCTCCAACTCAATATAGTGTGAATTTTCAGTCAAGCTTGGGTGACTTTGATGTTGGGGGTAAACTGGACTTGCCAAGTATGCAATCTTTTGGACATTAACAAGATTTCAAACTGGCGTGTGATCTTGAGAAAGGACTAAGATGCAAGGGGGTGGAGTTTTGGTCCAGATTGCTTCATTCTTTGATGCACTACTCTGTACATCAAACATTTCATAAAATATACTACTTCGGGGTCAGCATACTACCTAGACCATCTCCAGCCATGTTCAGTATGTGACCCTCCAAAAATATTTCTCACATCCCAGTTTACTTTTCTTCATTTTTTTCCCTAACCCCACCCAGAAAACTAAAACTGGGACTGCAAATAGGTGGGAGACGACTAATAGCAGCCCACCTGGACCAATCAAACTACCTAGCTGATCAAACAGCAGGTGTTAAGCTTTGTTCTGCCTTCTATTAACCTCTGCATTTTGAGGAAAATGTTAGGCTGAATCTACTTTGCTGAGCCAAACTGGCATGTTTTGACTTTTCTTCAACCAATTTGCTTTATGCAAAGGCCGAGTGCTGTGCACTGGTGAAGTAGTTGCTCTTACAAGCAAAAAGATGTGACCAGCAGAGGAATTGAAATGCAAGCCAAATGTTTCCTGCAAATGCAAAGTTTTTTTTTAAAAAAAAGCTAAAGTTACATCTCCAAGAATGTGTCAACTGACCTCTGTGGACAATTATTTCTCATAGCATGTTAAGTTAGGGTGCATTCCCGGGGGCTCAAACTGAACCCAATTTTCTGCATTTGTAGAATAGCAAATAAGGGCATAATGCCATAACCCCACTAGCCATTTGCATATGGTATAAGACTACTCTCAAAAACCATAGGTCCTTCACCCATGGTCATCCCTCCATTACATTTCCTCGACCTTCAAACCATAATTCCTAGTTTACTTGCATACTTGAATCTTAGCTTTTGAAAAGAAGCTAAAACAAATGCAATAAAGTTTAAATATGTCATTGAGTTTTTTTTTGCCAAGACAAAAAAGGGCCAGGTTGGTAGGGTTTGCTCACCCTAAACCCTAAATACATTTCATGCTGGAAAACTCTAGAGGAGTGTTTTTTTCCCTTCATTTTTACCATGTTGCCCAGTTAGAGTGTCTAGTGGGTCCTATGGGCAGCAACGAGGCTATGGTCAGCCCAGACTTGTCAAAGTATTTGGCTACTTCCAGATAAGATAAGTGAGAAGGATATTCAAGCAATGACAATAGTTTTCTTTAGCTCTAAACCAACAAGGCAATCTTAATTTTTCTAGATGTATGGACTGTGGACAACACTTTTATAACTCTTATTTGGTGCGGTGGCCTTGATTGTATGCATGACTTAGATGTTCACTCATCTCAAAAAATCAAGAAATGACAACAATGAGCCATGTGAGCGAATTGACCAAAAATCACATTACCCATTGCAACAAGGGGTGTGTCACCATGTGGCCTTACCATATATATACATTAAAAAGTATCTTAAGGCAAAAGAAAATTTATGAAAATTTAAATATTTATGCAAAATTATAATCTTCAAAAAAATCCTCTAAAAGAAACCAAAATCCTTCAAGATATCATAACTCTATAACTAATCTCAAGTTTCAACACAAGCCAAAATATCATCTTTCAAAAATCCTCATATAAAAATAGACCTCCTAACTAGGGCCAAAATCCCTTAAGCTATTGTAGTCTATAATGATTCTAAACACAATATCCTTGCCTTGATAAACAAGGCCAACAAATGGTGCACTTGCTCAAATGAACAACATTATTTTGGAAACTTCAAAGAGAAGTTTAGTGATACACATTTGTAGCCTTGCTGCAAGGATGTCAAACTTGAACCCACCTACAAAATTGAACAAGGCAAGCGACCACAATTATGGAAACAAAAGTCATTAGAATAGTAAAATTGTCACCTAGACTTTAAGGTTCGTCATCTCAAAGTGTTGTTGCTTTCAATTACACAACAACGGGGAAAACAATGTGCAATGTGCATCATTCAACATGCACGAATTTTTCAATACATCGCATGAAACCCCAACACAAGCAAACCTGGATAATAAACCATCAAGCCAAACAATATTAAAAAGATGACAACAAAACCATAAAAAACATTAAGTACAAGAATTCAACATTCAAGAATTTAAACTAGCTTATGGTCTATCTACATAGTGGAGCAACATAAGTGATACCAAATAGGAAACATTGATATGCATATATAACACATACAAGAAACCTTATGCTAGTCAATGATGTGGTTGTAGGGTTCCCAAAAGGCTTTTTCTTTTTGAGCAAACAAACAATTGTGAAGTCAAGATGGGTTGTCCCACCTATTCCCTCAACTTGGTTTTTGTAAAGATGAATATGTGAAAATGATATTCATTTTCCATTAATTTAGATATTTTCAAGTTCAATCAATTTGATGTATTCTACTTGGTGTATACATCATAAATTAAATCCCAAAAAAAAAAAAAAAAAAAAAAAAAAAATCGCCTAAAATCTAGTTTTCAAAATGAAACAAATGTTAATAGAAACACACCAAAAAAAGATTTAAATCCTTTTTAAGTGTAAACATGAAACCAATATGTCCTCCAATGAATTTATGATAAAATAAATACAATAAATTTGATAAAACTATAATATAATATAATAATAAATAAATATGTTTTAAATTAACCAATTAATATGGTGTTCAAAGTTATTTTTACATTAAAAAATGATACATTATGATTATAATATTCACAATTTCATAATACATAAGTACTTTCTAAACTTTCCTTCACTTGAAAAATATCAATATTTTATTTATTTGCAACCCATTTTATAAGATTACAAATCTTATGTGAAGGATAGTTCTAAATTTAGAGTCATTCATTTTGGGTAGATAGAACACTCCACAAAGTTCATATTTTAATATTAATTTTTTTAATTATTAAATATTAATTTTAACTAAGGATTATGTGTTGATAATGAACTAATAAAGTTCAAATAAACAAGAACCCAACTAAACAACTTTTTAACATACATGTTAGAATAAAAACATCAATCCAATAAAAAATGATTGTTCAATAGAGAATTTTGAAACAAAGGTTCAAATCTAGTCATTCAAAAGTCCATAACTATTTTTTGGTTCATTTTTTACATTTTTATCGACTTTTGCAAAATGTATTTTATTCAAATTCCATAAACAAATTTCAGAATCATCAATTTGACAAAAATATTAATGGATTAAAATTGCCAACTTGAATGAGAATATTTATCAAAGGGTGAAATTCAATAAACATAAACCAATCATATAGTAATGGACTTTTAAAGTAAACATATGAACTATAGTTTGGGTTTTGAACTAACATTCAAATGCATTTTTTATTACAATTTCATCTCAATATTTTTTATGAAGACTCAATATATGATACAAGATTAAAAAAACTATATGGATTGAAAAAAATTATAACAAAAACTTTAACCAAATAACTATGGATTTTTGAATTTCCATATTTGGACCTTCACTACAAGAAATCCCGACTTTTTTTACCAAGAATTCTAGACAAAAAAAACCCCCCATATGTTTTTTTTGCCCACGTGTCCCATTTGACCAAAATTCCATTTTGGACAAGTCAATTTGGACCCAACCATTTTGACTAGGTCTTTTTGGTTGGTCATTTTGACTAGGATTTTTTTACTAAACCACCATGACAATTACATAATTTGAGTAGCAACCATAATTATATATTATTTATATTACTTTATTTTAAATTAATATGAATATAATAGATAATTAATTACCCTACCCTATCCTACTAACTTAATTAATAAACTGAATAATTAATGCAAAAAATATATTTATTTACTTACCAACCCTATGTCCTAGGCCTAGGCTAGGCCACCTAATTTAGCCACCTAGGTTAGACCAAACCACTTAGGCCACGCCGAACCCCCTAAGCTAGGCCAATATGTGATAAAAATTATAGTTGCATTATAATTGATTTTCTTTATAAATGTTTTGGAAAAAAAAATTAATCTAATTTGAAACCCAATATCTTTTTCATTTTAAGTTTGTTTTGAGTGTTCTAAAAGCTATGGGTGCGCCAACTAGTGATTTACAATTTTTTTTAAACTCCAAATGTAACAAAGTGATGAGAAAAGAGTTTAATCTCAGAACCTGAAACTGTAATATTTTGTTTCAAATGTTTTGAAAATAAAACTTTAAACCTCTTTAGTTTGAAACCGCAAATTTCTTTTCATTTTAGGTCCATTTGAGTGATCTAAAAAGATGTGGGCGCACCAACTAACGATCTACAATATCTCTTTGATCTTCAAATGAAACAAAACAATGAGAAAATATTCCAAAACTATGATATTTTGTTTGAAATGTTTTGAAAAAAAACTTAAAACCTCTTTAGTTTGAAACCCCATATCCTTTTCATTGTCAATTCATTTTGAGTGATTTAAAGAACTATGGGTGAACCAAGTAATGATCTACAATAACTCTTTGAACTTCAAATGTAGCAAAGCAATGAGAAAACAGTTTAATCTCAAAATCGAAAATTATGATATTTTGTTTGAAATGTTTTGAAAAAAAACTTCAAACCTTTCTAATTTGAAACCCCATATCTTTTTCATTATAAGTTCATTTTGAGTAATTTAAAAAGTTATGGGTGTGCCAACTAGTGATCTACAATACTTATTTGAAATCCAAATGTAATTAAACAATGAAAAAAAAATTAGTCTCAAAATCCAAAACTATTTTAACAAATTTATCACCAAACATGAACCCCCTTACACAAAACAACTCATATACTCTTCATTCCTTGACAAAATTGAATGTTTTTTGTAACATTGGAAGTGTTAAATGGAAGGCTTCAAATTTTATTTTAACAAGAAAAAAAGGAGAAATGTGTAATATGATGGTAAGCCTATTTACCCTAGTTGAAATTAAGTTGCAATTTTGGATTTTGATGTTAAATTCTTTCATCATTGTTTTGTTGCATTTGGTTTGAAAGAGGTCTTATAAATATCTAATTGATATACCCATAGGTTTTTTAATCATTAAAAAAAATTAAATGAGAAATATATGGGGTTTGAAACTAGAAAGGGCTTTAAGTTATTTTTTCAAAACATCTGAGACAAAAATCCATTAAATTGCATCTATAATTTTTATTACATGGTGCTTAGTCTTTGTTAAACTAGGGTTAACCATATAAGGTTAATCAAGTGTATAATATCAATTAGGGTGCAACTATAATGCACCATAGGTTTATTTGTAAAAAAATTCAAAACATTTGAAACAAAATATTATAGTTTTTAATGTTGAGATAATTTTGTTGTTGTTGCTTTGTTGCATTTGACAGATAAAAAGGTCTTGTATATCCTTAGTCATAGGTTTTTAGATCACTTAAAATGGACTAAAAACGAAAGTTTGTATTCCTTCAATTTGCATTTTTAATGACATAAATATCATTGTTGATTTGGTTAAATAATGAAAAAAAATATGAAACTTTGTAACGGTTATTAAGTTTGTGTTCAACATTGGGTGGTTATAAATACATAATATCCAATTAAAAATTAGATTAAAACAACAATTGCCTATAATAACTAATTAGTTTAGTATGTATACTGATTATTGTAGATAATATTAACTGATAGAGAATAATGTTCATGAAAATTTTAATTTATTGTAGTGAATTTTTTAAATATATATAACATTAATAATATTAATTATTTAAATATTGCATTAACCATAAAGATTGGGAAAAATACATACATTAATATAATATTATTTTCAAATGTTAAATTGTACTTAATTCTAAATTAGGCTAGTTATATTTTTATAATTTTAATAATTAATAATATAATAACATGATTCTAATTTAGGCAAATAATTAATATTTAATTCCTATTGATTAATTTAGCATACATGGTGCCTAAGTTTGGCTAAACTAAAGTTAACCATCTAAGGTTAATTAAATGTCTAATGTGATACCTAAACTACATTTAAGTTTAAACCATGATGCACTTAAGTTAGACCTAACTAGACCATGCTTAAACCCTTGGTGCATGACGTGTGTGCAAGTACTTAGTATTTTAAGAAATATTTAGTTAATATTTAATTAATTAATTAACTCACAAATCAAATTAATTAATAAAATTTTCAATGTATCTAATTATTTGACAATTAATTGTAAAATAAAATATTTATTTATTATTTTAAATTAAATTAATTATATATAATTATAGTGATAATATAATTGAATAATAGATAATTAGGTTTTTAATTGACTATCTAACAAAATTAATTATTAACTAGTTGGTAGTTCTTAACAAAACAAGCATGTGTTTATAGACACCTTTTAGGAGTACATTAGCACAAATAAATATGGAAGTGTGTTGGATGCACAAGGGGCAATGCTAAATGCGCTAACCACTCCAAGCAATGTTGGTGCAAGATTCCTCTCTAGGGAGGAGTCACTAGTACTCAATGAATCAAGGCAACTTAGCTTTGAAAGACAATCCCAAGGAAGAAATTATGGGAGGTAGATGTTTGTTTCAATAAGCAACGACATGTCAATTTAATGTTCCACACTTTTTAACCACTCCAATACCATGCCTAATGACTTTAGACAAAGATGTTTGTGTTCTCCCACTTTTGATGTTCTATCACATCTAGACACCATGAAACAAAAAAAAATCCAATAAACTTAGGGTTTATAGTGGTAAGGTGCATTGTAATGAAAGTTATTGACTTCAATATTAAGGGGTTCTCAAATTACCAAAGTTGGAAATTAGTCATATCAAAGTTGTAAAAAAGTTGTAATTAAGTTGAACCTCAAGTCAAATCAAAGTTGAACTATAGTGGAAAACATAGACAATATTTCATCCATCAAAATTTCCAACATTCATCCATCCATAAACAAGGCTAACCAAAATAGTGAAGCAATTGACATGATAAAGTTTGACAAATTTTGAAAATGGATCTTTCCATTGTAATTCAATTATGAATTTACCAATTTAAAATAAAAATCAATGGTCAATTGGTAGTGATGGTAAATGTTGTACACTTATCGACCTAGTCAAAAAATCAATTAAATTCAAGTGTGAAGCAAGCCATGTGGAATTTGTTGAAATAAATATGATTATGTACTCAAAGGCAAGTTGAGCCCGACATGTAGTTAAAAACTAATCGGTTAGAAAATAACCTTTTTCTCCTACTGTTAAGTAACTATAGTTTACTAGTGGGTGCCCATGCCCTTCGAACACATGTGCTTGGGCACCTACTTAGTGTACTAAGTGTGTGTCCTGGTCCTATTTCAACTTGAAACCCTAGTAGAATGTAAAGTTTCTCTCAGTATCAATCTACAATTACACTGTCACTGACAATATGATACAACCAGCCAACTTTACAGGGGAGACACACACATTTGGTTTTCCAAGTGTGCGATATGCGACTCCAACAAGTCGGCTACAGCAGCAATCAATTCTTGCAACCCCTCTCTCTCATCAGATGATGTTTTCTTCGACACACAATGTTTTCATTCTTCTGGCTAGTGTACTTCTTCTTCTGGCATGCTTGCTAATTCTGTGATTTTGTTTCTTTCATCAACTTCCTGTTTGCTATATTTCCAAATTGCATTAGTTTACATCTTGTTTCTCTTCAATTGATTCTAAATCTGATTTCAAATTGAGTGGAATTGGATGTGGCAATTATGGCAGGGTTGCCACTGATTCCTGTAGAACAACGTTTTTTGCCTCCAACTCAAGCACCCTTTGAATCTCTTCTTTCAATGCATGTTCGACCCACCGCCGGCACAAAGACTAATTCTTAGCACGGATCACACTTCAAGCATTGGTGTCTCTCTTACCTCTGATTGATTACCTGTGTGGTGTGTGGGAAATAAGTCTGAAGAAAATCAACTTACGTCAGTGAATGTCTCTTGCATCCGATTCCAAGCTGCATGACGGGACCCTTTTGCTAGGAACCTTCCTCCTCTCTCTTTGAAGTTTCTGAACTGCATTACTACAATGCAGAGTTGAGCTTCTCACATTTTCCTTTTCCTTATGCGCTCAGAACTTGTCGCAACAATGACAACGATAGATCTATACATGGGAATGATGCAGCAACATAGCAATCCGGAATGGAAACCTGAGTTGTGCATACCTTTTTCGTCTATACCATCAATCCTGTAGCTTCTTGAGATCCCCAGCGTTGATACCTTGTGAGATGACTGCCATGTCGAATTGTCGAGATGTAAAAGGTTTAATCAGGGATCCATCAGTAGAACAGGAATTCGATCATGTGCTGTAGTTACCAGACGTGCAAGAAGATTGGAAAAGAGCAAAAGCCTGTCCAATCAGAAGATCAATTGTGGAAGCATGAGGACAACGACTCTACAGTCCGCTTCAAATATGGGCGCCTTTGTCGCAGGACAAAGATTTGATGATGCAGATTCTTAACATACTGAATTGCCTCGTCGACGATGGTGGACCTATCATGATGAATGCATTCATTCCCATAGTGTACACCACCCGAACAATGGGTCTAATCAGGGATCCATCAGTAGAACATGAGCTCGATTATGTGCTGTAGTTACCAGACGTGCAAGAAGACTGGAAAAGAGCAAAAGCCTGTCCAATCAGATATACCTCAATAGGGATATTTTCCAGCCAACATTTCCTCTACTTGCTTTGCTTATATCGTTCTGTCTCATTCTCTCTTTATGTTTCTGTTTTCGTTGCTGTAGCGGATTCGTACTCTCCCTGCACAAAGACTTGCATCCTTCAATTCTGCTTTTCTCAGCCTCCATTGAAGCTTGCATCTTCAGGAACGACGCGGCAAGAGGCGACGCGCCTCTTGGTCCAGTGGGCATCATTCATCATTGTATGTGACGAAAATCATCCAAAAAGAGGTCATTCGTCATTCATCATTCACAGACACACGGACAGACGCATAGACACCATGTTTGTAATTATATATAAGATAGTCTATTAAGTCATATAGATGCCTACTAGGTCTATGTTTATACCTACCTATGCTTATGTTATTTAATAGGCTATGTAGTTACTTACTAACCTATAATTAATAAATCTAGCTTAGGCATACTAGGTAATTAGCCTAGCTTATTAAATAGATCTAGGCTTAACCTACCTATTTAATATTAAACAAGGCTACCTACATAGTAGCCTACGTGGCCTAGCTTAAATTAGTTACATACCTACCTAGTAGGCCTAGGTGGCCTAAGTAGCCTAGGTTAGGTTATGTACATACCTAATAGGCCTAGGTTAGGTTAAAACATAAGCTACCTTAGGCTACTTAGGTTATGTACCTACCTAGGTAAACTAGGTTAAACTACGTACTTACTTAATAGGCCTAGGTTAGGCTAACCTAAACTACCTAGGTTAAATTACGTACCTGCCTAGGTAGCCTAAATAGGTATGTAGTTTAGGTAAGGCTATGTACCTACCTAGGTAGCTTAGTTAAACTACATACCTACCTAGTAGGCCTAAGTTAGGTTACCTACCTTGTAGGCCTAGATGGCCTAAATTATGATACATACGTACCAAATAGGCTTATGTGGCCTAGGTTAAATTACCTACCTTGTAGGCCTAAATGGCCTATGCTATGTATGTTGTTATCGAGTAAACCTTGATAACCTAAGTTAAGTTACATTATATCTAATAAACCTAGGTGGCTTAAGCTACCTCCGAACTAATAGGATAGGTATTTACCTACTAAGCTTATATAGTTAGTTATTTAATAGGCCTAAGTTACATAATTATAGTAGGCCTAATCTAGTAGGTTACTTAGGTGTACCTAGTATGTATAGGTCACCTAGGATACCTACTTAGAAGGTTTACACTACCTATTTCTAAGCTACTTAATAATCTTAGGCTACATCCTATGTAACCTACTAAATAGGTCTAGGCTAGGTTATTTAACTAATCTATTAGCTAGGTTATTACTGAACAAATAACCTATTGGCCTATGAATTATGCTAGGCTAAATGGGTAGTCTAGGCCTAACCTAACCTATTAGTTATGTTAGATTATGTCACAACCCCACTTTGAGGCAAATGTGAGGATGAAACTCACACTCCCAAAAGTGGGAACTTGAAGTCCTCTGGGACTCCCAAAAACTCAGAGCTTGATTGTAGGGGTCAAAACACCTCGCAACGAAATGTTCTTTATACTGTTGGAAAGGCCTTGAAGTGTAAATGTCCAAAATGGCCTCACATGAGTCATTTGGACATCCGCAACACAAGTTATGGTCGAAAGAAGGGCCAAGAATCAAATTGACAATTTGACTCCCGATCACTAAAAGTCAAGAACCGACTTGATCTCGGTGTGTGCAGGTGGAGTGGGACACACAGTTGGAAAGCTCTTAAGAATAGTTACAATTTTGCTTTAGACCTCATCCCAATTGAAGGTCTGAGTTGGGAATTATGACCTCCCAAAGTCCTGGGAGTTCAAACCGAGACAGTTTTAGGACTCCTCCTTGGGAGTCACAAGACAAAAAACCATTCGGATGTAAGTCCTGTGGGCAAACGCAGAGAATACTATATGGGGGAAGGTGGTGGTTTCCCTCGAGTCCGGGCCGTGGTGAGTCAAGTGAGTCCGTGTTGCCCGTGGCTTGTCCCAACACCAAGGTTGATCCAGAATGTCAACTAACCAACTTGTGGTTGGTTTTGATGCAGGACCGTGTAGTTAAATACGTTGTCCCTCTTCCTAGTATAATCCCGAAACTTTCAGCATGCCCCTCTCATCCCCTTTAGTGCTGGAAACTAGGAGCGGCACCAAATTCCAATTATTTCCGCTCTTTAATATAATTGGACCCTTTTTGGGTCTAATAAGGAACTTGGGGGCGTGTCAAGTTAGGTAGGTAGCTTACGCTTAACAAATATGATAAATCATCAAATGAATATGGTTCATGTGACTAAATGTCATGTCATGGTGGTCAATTTGACTAAACCCTATCCATTCAATATGGCCAATTCGACTAAGCCATGGCCATTTCAATGGACATTTGTCCATTTTGACCAAATCTTTGGCTTGACACTTGGTCAAAAAGGTCAATTTACTCAAATGTATTGGTCAAATGTAACATATGTTTTTAATGCCCAAACATTTAGTCAAAATGGACATAACCTTTGGTCAATGTGAACATTATATTCAAGTTGGCCTTCTAAAAAGCTGTGTTTTCTTGTAGTGTTTATTTTCAAAAGTCCTTATCTTGCTCAATTTTTATTACATTAATATTTTTCCCCCTCATATGTATGTCAAATAATTGTTTAAATGGCAACCATTTTTATAAAATTTATTAATTAATTAATCACCACATAAGGCCCACTCAACATTGGTTTTTAATTGTTTGTTTCCATTATAATGCTAAAATATGGACTTTTGGGAATGGGTTTTTTGCCACTTTAGTGACACCCTAACTTGCATATACCTCATACATAAAAGTTTTATATATTTACTTGTAATATTTTGTGTCAAGGAATGAAGATTATTTTACTATCTTTTCACCTTAACATCTTGTGCACAATAATGTTGGAAGTGGTCAATTGTCTCCAAAAACATGTCAAAAGTTAATAACAACAAGATTCACTTATTCCAAGCTTGAATTCTTTTTCATTGTCAAAATAAATGGAAAACATTACATATTTAAAGTTGTTGGGTCCAACACAAATTACATCTAAACCTCCATAATGCAATGGATGCAAACATGAAACACCATCTTTTAATGGATGGAATTCATCCATAATGTTCATTGATAATTTTTAATTAAGTTCTAATTAAGTTCGAGTTAAATCCAAATTAATTCCCAATTAAGTCGTAATTAAACTCCTAATCAACTTTGAATTAAAACCCAAATAATTTTTAGTTAAGTTTCAATTAAAAAGGTTCTCAAGAAACTTCTTTATGTAATCCACACATAGAAACCTCCTTAGAAGTTTCCTTGAGTTAAGTCCCCAAAAAAATATAAATAGAAGTAGGTACCTTCATTTCCTTTAATATGTTCAACATTAGTCTTAGACACAATCTTACACCATAGCATTGTCATGTTATTTTCATGTTCATATTTGCATATGTCAACATAATAAAATAAAAAATCGCATTTGTTTTGTACATCTTGTGGCCTTGTTTTTAGATTTTTTTATTCTTGTTTTTTAATCACATACTCTTGTTTTTATTCTTGTTTGAAAGTTAAACTTAGACCTTTCTTTTAACCTTCTTTTTTGGGTTTTGCATGTCCTTGTTAATTTGAACATAATCCATCGAGTCTATGTTTATTTTTATGTTTATAAATCATTTAGGAGTTAGATTCCTTTTGGAGTTGAGTTTGGAAAAGCTTTCAAGAAGTCACGGATTACCCATTTCTTGTTGATTAAGGCTATGGATTACCCACCTCTTGTTGTTGTCATATTTCATGATGTTCATAATCGCGTCTATGTCTAGAGAAAAGATGGTTACATCTATGGAAGAAATCCTTGTTGCTTTTAAGCATATGCAGCAAAAGAATTAGGCTTTTCATGAGTTCATTGCTCATCTTCAAAATGTTCAAGCATCAATGTCATTATGTATTGCCATGACACCATCCAAAGTAAAGGAACCATGAATCAACCTTCTCAACATTTGATGGGACATGTTCCAAGTTTTGAAGTTTCCTTAACCAAGTGCAATTAATCATTTGGTTGCACCCCCGTCATTATCCAAATGGCCCAACTTAGGTTGGCCTTATTGGCACATTGTTATTAGGGATAATTTCCATTGATAAATGATCTCAAGGCATTTGTGCAAAAATTTAGTACCGCCTTTGGAAATTTGATAAAGAACACACATCAATTAGCAAACTATGAGCTCTTCATTAAGGCCTACACCCAACTATTATGTATGCATCATATTTTAGGCAACTGGGTTGCAACATATCATGGGATGAAGCAACATTCAAGAATTAGTTTTAATATGGACTACATAACAATGTGAAGGACCTATTACTCACCATGTTAGATCCATCCACATAAAGTCAAACAATTGCTCAAGTTGTTCATTGCAATAACAAGTTTTTCAAACATCAACAAAAAAAACGTTGGGAATTACCAATAGTTCCAAAAAAAATTACATTTGCTATGTTGTTTCCAACGACAACATGTATATCAAAGGATGATCCCATGTAAATTGATTGAACATGATTCAAAGCACTCACAAAATAAGAGAAACAATGACAACATGTGAACAAAATATGCATGTATTGTGGAGAACCAAATCACATCGTTACCAACTGCCCCAAAAAACAATTATCACATCAATTCAAGCCCCTTCCACTCACGTGCCACCTCTTGAAGACTTGAAAAACAAGGATGTCCAGTCTTAATAAGGACTACAAATTGGATTAAGATGCATCATGTGTTCAAAATGGTCCCAATTTACTTTTAAACCCGACACCTTGTTTTTTTATTGCTAATCATAATCAAATATAGCATATCCATGATGATGGAAATTAAAACATTACTTGATTTTGGTGCATTTGCATGTTTCATCAACAAGGAGTTAGTGTAACAACATAAAATGATTTTCATGAATAAAAGCACGCTAATACTCGTTGAGGTCATTGATGGTTGAAGTATTTTTTCAAGACATGTGATGCATGAAACCAAGGTTTTAGATATTACTATCAAGACGCATACAAGCAAGGTGGCCTTTAATGTCATTTCATCCCCAACAAACCCTATTGTCATTGGGTTATAATGGTTCATTTTACATAACCTTCGAATGGATTGACATACAAATCATTTTCAATTTGATTTACCTCAAAAAGTAGCATCAAATTGTGAAAAGCCTACATCCAAAAACATCATCAATGAAATCCAAAAAAGTTAGTTGGATGAGTCATGTATTAAATTCTTTGAATGTAACAAACATTTGGGGAATACCCAAAATGTCAAAAAAACTCAAAAACTTTGTTCATTAAAGTAAAAGCTTTCATGCAAGCTACCAAAAAAGGAAAGGCATTCTTTATCTATGATCTTCCCACATCAAATGTTAAATCGCATCATCATGAAATTCCTTCCCAATATAAAAAATGCAAGGACATGTTTGAAAAGAAAAACATTAACACCTTACTAGAGAATTATCAATATGATTGCATCATTGATCTTGAAAAGGGATGACAATCTCCATTCGGGCCGATCTACAACCTATCACAAGATGAACTTACAACTCTTTGTGAGTACATCAATGAAAACCTTGAAAATGGGTTCATTTGACATTCTAAGTCTCTAGTCGGTGCCTCAATCTTGTTTGTCAAAAAGACAAATGGATCTTTGTGAATGTGTGTTGATTATCGTGGACTACATTGATTCACCATCAAGAATTAATATCCTTTATCCCTAAAATTAGTAAATCGTGCCAAAATGTATACCAAGATTGATTTATGGGGGCATACAACTTAGTGCGTATTCAAAAAGGTGACAAATGAAATACAACATTTAACACATGTTATGGCCATTTTGAATATGTTGTGATATTCTTTGCCCTTACCAACACACCTGTTGTTTTCCAACACCTGATGAATAACGTGTTTCGTGAATACTTGGATGATTTTGTGGTTTGCTACATCGATGACATTATCATATTTTCAAAAAACATGGTAGATTATGAACACCATGCATGTCTTGTGTTGGAGGAGCTTCGAAAAGTTTATGCCAAGTTGGAGAAATGTGAATTCTATTAATCTAAAGTGGAATTTTTGGACTACATCATCTTTGGAGATGACATTTTCATGGATCCTTGCAAGGTCTAGACCATTATCAATTGGACTACCCCGACTTTTATTTGAAATGTTCAATGTTTTCTTGGAATTGCCAACTTTTATCAATGTTTCATTACCCATTATTCTACAATAGTGGTTCCTTTTATTCATTTGATTCAAAAGGATCAACTTTTTTTATGGGGAGTTGAAGCAAAAAATGTCTTATAGTCTTTGAATTTTTTTTCACAATTGCCCCACTTTTGATTAATGTGGATCCTACGAAACATTTTGTCTTTGAAACATATGCTTTTGATTTTGAACTAAATGTCATACTTTCATAACATGGTGAAAATAATCTTTTTCATCTTGTCGGTTTCCATTTTCGTAAGTTCTCTCCTACCAAGATTAATTATGAGATTCATGATAAGGAACTTCTTACCATAATGGATGCTTTCAAGGAGTGGCAACATCTACTTGAAAAAGATCAACATGAAACTATTGTGTATTCATACCATAATAATTTGCACTATTTCATAGTAGTTTTGTTATGAATTGATATCAAGCTTGATGGTGAAGCGCCCCCAAACTCTTTAAGAAACCCAAACGTGGGTCCTAAAATGAAATAATGGAAAAAAAGAAAAAAAGTCAAGGCATGTTCTTTAGATCGCAACACTTTTGGGGTAAGAGGGTGTGTTAGGGCTCCATGATGAAATTAGGGTGAATTCATAAGTAAAAGTTCAAAATGAAATTAATTTGCACAATTAAGGAAAGAAGATGGTTAGTCCAATTTGAATGCAAATAGGTGCAACAGACTTAGTATAGGACAATTTTAAATATAAGTTTTACATGGCCCCTCCTATAGTATATTTTGTGACTTTCCACAAGGGCTATATCTAAATGACATTTTTTTTCAGGACTCCCCAGTGGGAGTTTCAAAATTGGAACTTTTGTTGTCTTGAAACTTTAGACGTTCATATCTTCTTCAATTCAAGCCTATTTGGAGCATGTGAGGATAATATCTTATAGCCTTAAAAAAAATCCAATAGTGTATTGCATGCCCCAATCAAAGATTATTTATCATTTGTTCTAAGAGGATTTGTGGTTGGGAGTCAAATTCCCAATTAACTCCCAAAGTGGGAGTGCACATGAAAGTCATTGGGTTCAATCTTTTGCACTCTCCCCACTTGTGAAAGTGTGTTTGACTTTTGAACACATTCTCTTGGCCTCATGTGCCCTTGCACTCCGCATTTAGTCATGAACCCGATGTTAGGGTTGCGACAAATGGGCATTGTCCTTATTTTAATTCTGATTTGTAATCACATATCCCTTGGGAGCTAACAGGGTAATCAAATGCATTATCCCATCGTTCATACCTTGCAGCAAAGTAAAAAAATGTCATTTACGAATAATAATGTGATGTCATTCTCAAGCCTATACACCTTTGACTATGAACATTATTAGTAACTCCTAATGACCAACCTTTCATTAAATTCATGAATAATTGGAAAGAAATCCTCTTGTTGTTAACATCCAAGGCCAATTAATGAATCAACATCAAATCCAAGATTTTTCTAGTGATCGTGCAAGTTCGAATTTTGAGATGGGTATAATATCGTGATGGTCTTTTGTATATTCATGATGGCCTTGTTCGATTTCAAGTTCTATGAGCTAAACATGATGCTCTAGTTATAAGCCATTTTGGATTTAATAAGACCATGTGGTTGGTTTCTTTATATTATTGGTGGCCACAACTTTGGAAGTATGTGAAGGAGTTTGTTGGATCTTGTGTATGCGTTCAAGTGAGAAACCTTCATCATCACTTGCATGCACTACTACATATTGTGCCTTTTTGCAAAGGGCCAAACAAAAAACCTAAAGGGTTTGCAAAGCAAAAACAACCTACCATATTTGCGATGCAACACGCATCGCAACTTGTGGTGCACCACCCATCGCTAAGTTATAATGTACCTTACAATCATCACAGCACTTTTGCGACATATACCACAAATAAAATTTTGCGACCTGCTCAGTCTCCGTCCACCCTAACGATATTCCACACTTCGCAGCATTTAATCATACTCAAATCATCGCACAATTTATAATACAAAAAGTATCGCTACAAACTTTGAGAGTCACATGACATCGCAAGCTTGCGTTATTCGGCGCCTCGCATTTTGCGTTTGAATATGTATCGTAAACCTCATCACAAATTTTTACAAAACTTTCCGATGGTGGACGTATCGCAAGTTGCGATGTGCGTTAGCTTGCAAATTAGTGAAACGGTTATTAGAGAAGGAAGTTTCACAAAAAGGTTTCATAATATCATCTAATTTATCACGACCTTTTTTAAGTCGCAAAAAATCTCGGTGACATTGAGGTAGTACATGTGATAGTGCAAAGGATAGTAGTACAAAGTTCCCAAAGGGCTTACTTACAGAACTATAAAGGTTGAAATTCTTATGAACAGTTCCATTGTGTTAGGATCCATTAGCATTCGCGATTTCTTCGGGAAAGAGCTCAGGAGGAATGAGAGGGTTGGTAGAGACGCAAAGGAGGTCTAGGAATTCAGTTAAGGTTAATAGTAGTTCACGAGATTTTTGGGTTTAAGGTTTTGAAACCTTTTTGAAACCTTGGACTATAATGTATGGAGATGGCCTAGAACTAGATGAATCAGCTAAGGAAGCTTCTGGTTGAGTGGGAAGTTTTGTGGAAGCCACTGTTTTTTCAAGTTAATAAATAATATACTTTTGGCAAGACAAATAAAGATTCTAAAGTTAAAAAAGGGAATTTTAAGAAATCTTGAGGCTATTGAGGGACTAAACACATTTAATCAAAATGCTTAAGGCCAACAGGGCCCTATCAGTACCAAAAATATATATTAAATATCAAAAGGCCAAAAATTTCAAGTCAAGTCTAAAAGCGCCAAAACGCCATTTAAAAAAAAATCTTTTAAACCAAATGGAAGTTATAAATCCACTTAACCATTATTATAATCTATTTTGCCTTAGTAAACTGAGTGAAAATATCAGTAAAATACGCATAGCATTGCTCCTATTCTTCAAAATAAAATTACACAATGGAGCAAAATAGGTAGAAAATGACACAATGAACATTGCGCAATAATATAGAACCACAAGCCTCAATGGCAATTTGCATAAAAATAATGAGTAATACATTATACGTGGTCATCATCCACCTCAAAGGTTGTAAACACAACCTCTGGTTTCTCACTTAGAATAGAACGGGACCGTGGCACATATGTGACAACAAGTGACCACTCCTCTGGGTTTGGGGGATAAGGAAGATAAAAACATTGTTCTACATGACTGGGAAAAGTAAATGGCTCTGAAGTTTGCCAATGAGATGGCTAATAACTGGTGGCAGATGTCTTTAATTATATGTGTCCACACTCATCCTGAACTATAGTGCAATTTGCACCGACAAGGTTCACTTTAAACCACTTGCACTTAAACACATATTCTTCAAACTTTGAATGTGCATCATAAGATACCACCAAGATCTCTTCCAGCTTTCCATAATGTGGCACAATATTTTGAACAATATTCTTGTCATGCCGATTACTTCTAGAGTCCTGAATGAATTGCCCTTGAATTCCACAGTCAAAGATGCGGCCCCTCTTTTCATCCAAAGTGGAAATCCTGAAATAAATATTGTGTTATGCATCGTGAGTCAACAACTTATATGATAATAGAAACTTCATGCCCATAAAAATCATCCTAAAACATTCTAAAAAACTTGTTTAGAATGTGAAGATGAATTAATATGCTTAATGAAATAGAAAAAATAAATACCTGAAATGTTTTCCTTATGTCCACATTGTTGAACGTGTTGTCACAACTATCAGTGGTCCATGAATAATGGTGCGAACATCTGTGATCTCTGGAAAACATGTTATACTTTCTTCTTGTGCCAACAATTGATCCACTTCAACCAACTTCTCTTTCATGTACTTATGAAATGTAGGAAAAATCCTTGATCTCCCACTCATACTTTTGGCATTCTCATAGAAGTTCCTCCATTCTTCCATAACATTGCTATTATTCAACATGAATGTGGTCAGTTGAATTAACTCTGTAGGTAATAACATACGTGTTTTGATGGCACCAATCAAATGGTCTTCCTCCTCTTCTCTTTCCTCCATCCAGACATGAGGACATGATGGATCTATAGTGGCCAAGATGTTGGTGCAATAAAACATGATATCTGTTACCAAGTGTCTTGTTGCCATGCTTCCTTCCACTCGTGCATGGTTACAGACATAACCCTTTAATACTGCCATATATCTTTCAAGCCAATACATCCACTAACAATGCACAGGACCAGCAATGGCTATCTCATCCACAAGGTGAACTAGTAAATGCACTTGACAATAAAAAAATGATGGAGGGAAGGCCTTTTCCAACTTGCATACCACCTTTGCTGCTATTACCCTCATTCTTGGAATCTCCTCTACAAATAACTCCTTTGAGCATACCCATCTCAACAGATATCCCAATGATCAAAGAACATCTTGTACTTCTGCACTGGCTAAGCCTATTATTGCCATAGGCAATATGTGTTGCAGTAAACGATGATAGTCATGTGTCTTGAGATACCTTGGCCACTTCTGGTCATTGTCCCTGCCAATTTTTTTTTGAAGATTAGCTCCATAACCTGCAACAAGGATCCATAAAATTATACAAAAGTATTATACACATCCAACAAATAGCATTCTATACTTCAAACTCTTTTTCCAGTATAAGGCATACAAATTTAAATATAAATAAAAGCAACAAAATACTTATAAATTCAACCCTTGCCATCAAAGTTCAAACATGTAGGGAATCGCATCTCTCCTATGCGATTTCGAAAGTCTTTTCTTTCATGTGTAGTAAGTGTCCATGGAGCTTATGGTCGCTGCTCAATACCTGTGTTAGGATCAACAATAATCCACACATCGGGATGCCTCTCAAAATCCTCATAGGCCTCCCTAAAGTTATTGTTCTTCTCTCCATAGAGTTGTTTTATGATAGCCTTTCCCACATTTCCCTCAATGTGCATGCATGGGGTCCAAGAGATGACATATTTTTAGCTCACCCCAGTAGGGCAAGCTGTTGAGTATACCCCACCTTGTCAATCCACTACCCTCAAACACCATAGAATCATTTGGGTCAATAACTCCATTGACCACATCCCTCCAATATGCAAAAGTGGTAGCTTCTGAAATATCACGCTCATCACCATAAGGCATGTCAAAAGATGTAAGTGGGTCTGATCTCATATCATGTCCCAATGGAAGAAACTTTGTATGGCCAAGGTAAACAATTTTGTGAAGATGGCTTGAGTATTTAGCCATGTCCTCCAAACTTGGGCCACATGTAGAGCAGGCCTTGTAGCCTTGAGTTTGCAGCCCATTTACAAAACCAAACCCTGATTGTAGAAGAACTGAATATTAGAACAACAAATAATAAAAAAATAGAATAATAAAAATATATATAGAGGCATGTGCATGATTTCTTACCAGGATAATCATGCATTGTCCACATGCAAATTGCCTTCAACTTGAATACACGTGGTATTCTTCCAGTGGTCTTCCTCCCATCATATGCCCATACTCCATCCCACAACATTTTGAGCTCATCGACAACTAGTGCTAAGTAGGTGTCTAGGTTTTTCACCTTACTTGGCCTTGGGATAATAAGAGAAATCAACAAAAATCTTTTTTTCATAGACAACCACAGAGGAAGGTTGTAATTCATGACAACAACTGACCAAACAGAGGTAGGTCGTCCCTTTCCTCTAAGTGAATGTGGACTAACACCATCTGATGTTAACCCCAACATCACATGCCTAGGGTCACGCTCAAACTTTGGCCATGTTGACTCCACATGCTTGTGAACAAGAAAGTCAACCGGTAACCTCATAACACCAAGCTCTGATCGATGTTTCTTATGCCAAACCATTAACTCGGCCAAGTATGTACATCGATACATGTGCAGCAAGCAAGGAATAATGGGAAACCACCTTACTGATTTCCTGGGCACCTTCTTTGTAAGCATGTGAATATCATATCAAGCTTCTTCACATGTACTGCACTTCATTAAATGGGCATTGTTCCCATGAAATATCATGTAGTCATTAACACATGCATGGATAATTTGATATTCCATGCCTATGGAGGATAAGATCTTTTTAGCCTCCTTCCAAGACCCTGGCAAAACATTTTCCTTAGGTAGCAAGAGGCTATGACAATACTGGAAAATGTCTGACAACATAGTATTGCTTGCCTTGTGTATTGCTTGGATGTTTAACAACCCCAGTATGGCTGCTAAACGGCTTAACCTTGCACCTTGAAAAATAGGTGTTTGAGCATGTGCCTCCGCCTCTTGCCATTGTCGTTGTCCTTGGGCAGTATGTTGATGACGTGGATCATATGCATTGGCTCCTTCATCATGTGGGTTGCCAAACATATCATCAACTATGTCAAGTCCAAACCAGTCAACCATGAAGTCATCCATCGCTTGTTCTTGGTTTGCAGGCAGTGGTGCTTCTTGAATTGGTTGAGAGACACCTTCATCATGAGCAGACAAGTCATTTGATGAAGAATGAGTTGATGAAGAGTCTGATTTGTGTGGCATGCCCATTTCCCGATATGTTGCTCTCAACCTCCATGGCAGCATGTCTTCAGAAGGCCGAATATTCTATGCAATACCAAATCCAGAAGATCTTAATTATATACCACGCATAGTTGCATATTACATTATAAATAAAAAATGCCAAAATGCATGTATATAGATATGGTATGTTATGTCTTAAACAAAATACATAGTTCTGAAATGGTGGAATCCTAATTCCACTCATAGTGTGTAAACAACTCATCTCTTGATCTAATGGTCCTAGTAGCTATAACCAGGCAATGGTCTTCATGATAAGTCTGGCCATATGGTGTTGGAGGAGGTCCCTCAACAAAAACCCACTCACAATCAACCCTACGCTTAGGCCGAGTCCCCACCGTACTGTTGATGAAACCAGCAATGTTTCCAGAACGTATGGGGTCTCCATCTATCACCCTCCCATCATTATGCCTCCTAGTGCTACCAGCAAAGGTGTCCATCTCAAGAGCAAAGGTCTTCCACTCAGGATGTTGTGTGAGGATCCTGTTCCAATGTTTTCTCTTATAGATAGGCCCACCATTAGGGAACAAAGTAGGACCCTCTTTACAACAACTAGTTAAATCCTTTACAATGATGTCTTCACAAGCATATACTCCATAACCATGCCTCTCTCCAAGTGTAGAGGTCTTAACAATCCATTGTCTACCCCATACCACAACCTCCTCATCATAGGGCAAACTATCAAGCAACCCAAGAACTGCAGGGTTCCATGACTGGATAATATTGGCACATTTGCCAGTGAACTCACACATACCCCATCTACCCTCAACAATAGTCCTAGCATGACCTTCACTTGGACGTTGTGCTTTGGATTGTTGTCTAACAGAGGGCACACGTGGCCTTGCCTCATGATGTGGCTTACTGGCCTCATGAGAGGTACTAATCCCTACAACAAATGCTTGCAAAAGTGCATTTCCTATGGCAGCTAAAACCCCTTGTGATAGAACATAGGGTGGTGGTGTCATACGGGAACCCTATTACATTCAAAAAACCACAACAAACCATGGAAGTGAAAATAATTTCAGAGAAAATTTCATGAAAAATAGCATGTATCAAAGAGGGAAAATGACAATGGTAAACACTTACCACATGAGATGAAGAAGCTCTTGGGGTAAGACCACGATGACGCCCAAATCGCTGAATGTGTTGAGCACAAACATATGACTTTTGTGAAATCTGACCAACACACTTGGTGCATTGGCAAAGCTGCCGAGGTGGACCACGAGGAGAATGAGACACCTCTGCCTGCATATGAGCTGATGTGCCTTCATTTGAGGAGGATGAGTCACTAGTGGAGACAACGGGGGAGGAAGACATATCATTTGTCACATTAATAAGGCACAAATGTAAGGCAAAGACCATATTAGACTTTCAAAAATCATGTGATACAACAATATAAACCCTTGACTACTCACAAATTGAGACTACCTAACCCAAAAAGAAATGCATACCTACCAATGCCTATAAGACTAGTTGCTCAAATAATGCCAACACCAATTTCGAAGTAGGGGGAAATACTGAAAAAACAAAAAAAATACAAAGGGAGTAAATGATAGGGTGTTTAATCGAGCAAGGAACCGGTGAAAACCTTGAAAGAAATATGTTCATAAAACATTAAAAACCTTACCTTATAGATGTTCGGGTTCCAACAATGCCTAAATTGAACAAAAGTTGAAGTAAACCCTTATTCCCTGCCAAAACTTCATGGTGAAACATACTTGTTACCAACCATGACACACGTGAGACTAAATAAAAATTTTCCCATAACAGTCTCAAAAACCCCAACCCCCGAAACCCTTTGGCATATGCAAAAAAAACAACAAAATGTTAAAGCCAGAATAAATTAAAACTTTGCGAACCCCCCACCATCGCATCCCTCTTTGCATCTGCATACGTTACTTAAACCAAAGCCCTAAACCCTTTAACTTCCTCCTAAATTAGCGAAGCCCTTGACTTTGCAACCCTCTAACTTTGCGAAACTAACAGCATTGCACGACCTTCAGAAATGCATCTGTTAATCATTTTTGAAGTGAAGGATGTCCTCGATTCATGAATATCAAATGACCAACTTCAATACCTTATACATTGGTGCAGGTATGATGTGAGTGAACACATTTAGGAACTAGTTAATCATTTAACAAGTGTTGTGAAAAATGTGAAAAACTTCAATCAATGATACACAAGCAAACCAATGGCCGCTCCTCATGGAATTCATAAGACGCTTCATTTTTTTAGTTTGTTCAACACTAGTCTTAAGCACAATCTTACACCATAGCCTTTTCATGTTCTTTCCATGTTCGTGTTTGCATATGTTAACATAATAAATATCCATTTTCACGTTTGCCTTGCACATATCATGGCCTTGTTTTTAGTTTTTGTGTTCTTGTCTTATTCCTTGTTTGAAAGTTTGACTTAAACCTTAGCTTTAGCCTTTGTTCTTGTGGTTATTTGTGTCCCTGACACATACGATCACACTTTTCGGGTACATGACAAACAACTTTGATCACATTCAAGTGGAAGTGAAAGATTTTTTCAAGGTCTAAGCCCAACTAGTTTATTGAGGATAAACAACCAAAGTGCATCCATCAATTCATGAAAGGGAAATCAATTGTTAAGATTGAAACTCAACTTTCCAATTGTAGGTGTAAATCAACATTTCACTTTTACAACTACATAGTATAAATGCTTCAAATGACAAAAGAAACATCATTAGTGGCTTGGTCCTTGAATTCAAATGACTAGTCTTAATGTTCAATATTGTGACCCATCTCATGTAATCTTTTTATGAATATAGTCCAATAGCCCACAAAAGTTTTGAAACATATTCCTTGGACCGAAATGTGTGGTCAAAATACATCTAAAATAAATATACCTTGGAATTTGAAATTGGTACAATGAATTCACAAATAAAAATATCCCCTAATTAGGAAAAATGCATTCATGATTACCCTTGTCATGTTGTCTCATTCATGAACACATTTCACATCCATAACCTTAATTTTTGTTCATTCTTATTTTCCCAACACATTTTCCAAGTAACTCAACTTTTGGACCAACAATTTTCTTTCTACTTTGACTTGGTGCACATTCTACATTTGACAACTAATATAATATAATTGCATACACATAGGTTTAACCCATAACATTTTCATTAACCACACATTTTGGAACTTCTAAATTATATCCACCTTTACTTTCTTAAAAAAAAATTGGGCAATGGTAGAAGGCCGTTTGGATCCAATTCTGTTTTAATAATGATTACCCCAAAGATAAGAAATAGAACATCAAGATCATTATATGTCTAAACAAGTGGGGTCCTAGGATCAAGGGGCCATGCACTACAACTCCCTATTTTCAAAAAAGTTCTTGAACTTAATATTAGTAAGCGAGGTGATTTTAGGTGCCATTTATACAAACACAAAGGTCGAAACTTAGTAGCTTACACATTATTGGCATATACAAACACAAATTAAAATGTACAAATACCTTTAACTTCATGTGACATAATGCAATGTGAGGATTGAACCACAACCAAAGGTTGAAAGAAAGTAGAAAGTACCTTATGAAGTTGAAACTCGATGATGAAATGATGGTGTTTTATAGAACAAATAACCACCAAAGAGTTTTGAGACAATGAAGCAGGTTGGGAAGCAAGGGGGGACAAATGGGTTAGGGTTTTATTTGAAACATCGTTACATATATGTTGATCATTAGCTACCAAATTTAACATATGTTGATCATTTAGCTACCAAATTTAACATATGTTGATCATTTAGCTACCAAATGTTAAATTGCAACAATCAACCTTCCCAACTCTTTGTTATGATAGAATGAAGGTGTGGTACAATGGCCTTATGATGATTATTGCAAAATAGTTAACCTTTTTCTCATGTGTTTTTCATGGCCTTGGGGAAACCAACAACTATACAATTACCAATTGCCAATGAAAGAAGTTGACTACTTGATGTGGATTATTTTCATAGTAATGACATTCGTCATTTTACACTTTAAAATTCGTTAAAATTCTTTAAAATTCGTGGTTAAAATTCGTTAAAATTCGTGCTTCTTTGGGCTTCTATAACATTCCCACGCCAAGAATGTCATAACTATGATTATTTTTGAAGTGTTTTTGTCACTTTCTAGTTCCCTTCCTTTTATGTCTTGGCCCTTTGTTTTTTGTTCCAACCTTGCCATTATTACTTGTTTGTGAAGTTGCAATAACTATCTCCTTATGCACCAAGAAACTTGTGACTCATCATTCCACTCCCCATTTTTAAACTATTGTTCATAACTATGGCACCTATATCATATTTGTCTCCCCTTGGACACCACTCAACATTGTCCTATTTAATGCCCTTGTTGTGACTACTTATGTCACTCACCACTAGTGTTCCATTGTTCAATGTCATATAACATTACTCGTTAACATTTAATGTTACTTGTGTCCATAACTTCTCTCTACAATCCTTTTGAGTTATGATGATTTTCATTAACATGAATAGGATGGACCCTTTTCATGTCCTTTTAAATATTACTTTTTGTATTATTTATGTGTGATTGAAAGGAATCACTTGTAGGTATGTTAAGCTCAAGGAGCAAAATTGTAAGATGTCATCTAAGGTGGCATTTGTGGTAGAGTGCAACTATGCTAAGTTGTAGAATAAAGTTGTGTGATCTACATCTTATTTTGGAGGCCACAATAAAGTTGGTTGATAGACTTCTAAAAGTAATATATGTCTCACAATTTATACTTTCAATGTTTTCATGCTTCCCACTTAACATTGGAACCCATAATTAACAAGTTTGCACAACATGCAACTAATTTGGAAACTCCAATGGATGCAAATGTATGTCTAGTGACACAAAGTGTTATACTCTATTGCTATTAACCAATTACAATATTTTGTTGACAACATGAAAATTAGAATATACAAATTAGGGTGCAAATATTTGTGAATTTGAACAAAAAAATAACAATAACATTTCTTGATGTGTTAGTAGTATTATTTCTTGATGGTATACATGGATTGGTCATGGAGTTGATAATACTCAATAAAATTTGGCGTTTTAAAATGTCATTTAAATCAATTAAATCATCTTTCATTCAACCATATGCATTTGCAATCTCACTAATCCTTTATTGTTTGATTCATGAATGAACAACAAATGAACCCACAAAATACTTTCTAACAAGCATTGTCTAAATGTTTGTTTGATTTTATGCATGGCATGATTATTGTTTTGCAAAAAGTGAAAGAAATAAAATGGAGGACCATGTTGTTGTATATTGTAGGGAGCAGGCTAGTGGCAGGTAATATTTGTTTTGCCTTCCATGCAAATTTGGTTTCGAACCCAATAGAACACACAAATTATCTATTTTTGTATATAAAATGATGTTAAGTTTTTTTCATTTTTTATTGCATTCACATATGTAATGTTAGGTAGCATTGTTGATGATGTGGCATCCTTGTTGCAAGTGGTGTTACATTGGAACTAACATTTGTGATAATTAACATCCAAGTTTAACAAAATGCCTAGGTTTTAAAGTCTTAATTCAATATTATGTAGAGAAGTCAAAAATGACCATTTAACTCAATGTTACACAACAAAACCTTGATTTTGGGGTCTAACTTGACATTTATTATGTTTAACATTAATTGTAATAATCAATCTTGATTGTGGCCACTAACCATTAACATTCAACATGATGGTGTGAGTCCATCATGAAAAAGATAAGTTGCTTTACCTTTTGATACGTTAATTTGGTTTAATGTTAACATAGATACGAATGGACATCAAAATTATTACATCACAAACTTTCCATCCCATGATTTGATAACGAAAACCATGTGAAAATTATTTTTTCATGAGTTCATATGTTTTTCACACAAATGATGCATATATAAGTAGGATGAAATATTTTCATGTGTGATGGGAAGTTTGTGATATAATTAGTATTTTAAATTAACACTAACTTCAAAACATGTATTCTTTTCTTTATGATGTTATTTAAATATTTAAATACTTAATACTATAAACCTTAACATTAAATCTAAATGATGCTTAAGAAAGACAAAATTTGACTATGAAAGTTAAGAATTATGAAACATGTAAAACCACACATGCATCATAAATAGGTTTCAAATTGAACCTATCAAGGGTATATATTGTATCCCATGAACCCATGATATGTGAGAGTGACTTCATGAAACAAATGTACCATTTCACATGATGCACCTTTTTGGGGCGACTTTCAATACTTAGTATTCAAAATGATTTGACAAAAGAATATTGTTGAAAAAACATTAAAAATTGTTTTAAAAAAAATCTTGTGTTCACAAAACTTCTCTTGGGATTTTAAATCCAAAACCCAAAAGATTGTATTATTATTAATGGTTTGTTGTTTCATATGTCTTAATGTATTAATGAGCACACCAAAAATACATAGCTCTCAATATATCATTTATTTGACATAGAATACGATTAAAAAAAAAGGTAGCTAAGAAATACAAAAAAACAAACTTCCCTATTTATTGCAAGGAAACTCCTACAAGGAGAAACATGAAGGAAAATGGATGACTTGTCTAAAGATCATCCATTATTTAAGTTTTTTTTTCCCCTGCTGGTACTAATGTAGGTGTTGATTTTCCCTAGCCAAACTTGAACCCTTGCTTTTCATTTTTTTAAAAATGAAAATTTTTACTTAAAAAAGAAATTACTCCTAAAATTCAAACTAGTTTTGGACAATTAAGGGGGGAAAAATGATATATAATTTCCTTGCAGAATCCTATATATTAATTCAGTTAGTTTGTGCGTTTGTCTATCTGTCTATCGAGGTCCTGAAACCTAGATCCCGTCTGTCCGTCTGTCAAGGTCCTGAAACCCATATCCCGTCTGTCCGTCTGAATGAACAAATGACCTTTTTGGATGATGGTGGTGAAGGTGGTAGTTATTCGTCTGTTGGTGGAGGTGGGGGTTTCGGTTCTTGAGAAAACTGGGGTGGATCCACACTAAATAAATAACTTCCTACTCCTCGAGAAATTTGCCAAGCTTTAGACAAGTTTGTTATTGGATAAGAACGAACTAAGAAGGTAGGTAGCCCGTCTTCTTCTTCCTTCCTTCCACCATCCCATCTCCACAACTTACTTACAAAATGCTTGATCAAAATAAAGAAGTAGCAACAAGATTTCTTTGTCTTTGTGGATATATTTTGAGTCAAGCAGGAAGGGCAATGCAAAGCAATCAAATTCTGGGCATGGGTACTTCTTCTTTTTCTTTCTCTTTCTGAGGGGATTTGATATTACTTGATATTTTTTAGAAGCACCTCTAACCTCAAGAGTTTGCCGAAAGTCCGAAGCATCACAAGTGTCATGGTGTACTGAATGCTGGACAAACTTGGAGAATAAAGAACTCTCCATTACGACTTTTCTTTCGCCTTGCAATCTTTTCACCTTCAATATCAAGACTATGAAACAAACCACACAACACAAGCTACAATGTTAAAGGAAAATCATAATGCAGACCAATAGGTTCTAATCTCATCCCTTCTATTAAGTGAGAGGGCTTGCAGACGTAGGTGATTGAAACATACCCACTATTCAATATAAGAGTGTGTCCAACTTGATGAATTTCAACAGATAAGTAACTTTTGCAATATGGTGTTTTGAAGATTTGCTTCAATATGTCTACTAGGGCCACCACATCAATTTCATCCCCATATCCTGTAAGCGCACTGACAACCAGTGTTTCACATCTTCTTGCCATAGGTTGGCTCAAGTAACCTCCTTCCCAAACATTGCACAATCTTGCATTGTACGAGAACTCCAATAGCACATTAGCATCTGGTTTTTGGGACAGTTCCAAGAATTATTCAATTGTAATCTTAATTATGGTAAAATTGACCAAAATTTTTGTTCTAGATTTCTCCTACAAATCCTATGCTTTGAAGGGACACTTTGCAAAATCTAAAATTGTATTGTAGGGGTTTATTAACAACACTAACAAAACCATGTGACATAGTAGAGGAAATCTAGACCCTTGGACCTTAAATAAAGACCACTACACTCCACTCCATTTGACTCCAGTGAAGAAATGTGACAAGTATTTGCTACTCTATTACTCAAACAACAAACAAAGATGCAGGGAAGTTTTGAAAATTCTTTGAGAATTTCCGTTTGGCACAACAATTTGAATTGTTGCAACCCAAGGGATGGATATGCCCAAATTTCTCAAAGAGATGTGTCTACGCCTATAAGGAGAGGAGGAGATTCGGCAAATTCTTCCAAGGATGTTGATTGCTCGCGGAACTATCTGGACCGCATGTCCACCACAGCCCGGCAACAGCAGTGAGACCGCAACCGCGAGCAGCACACAGAGGCTCGTGCCCGGCTAATAGACCGGGAGCGGCAATAGCAGTGGGACCGCGACTACAAGCAGCACGCAGAGGCCCGTGCACGGCTGACAGACTAGGAGCGGCAACAACAGCGGGACCGCGACCGCGAGTAGCACGCAAAGGCCCATGCATGGCTGACAAACCAAGAGCAGTGCCACGATTGCAAGCAACAGGCGGAGGCCCGTGTCCGACTGACAAACCAAGAACAGTGCCGCGACCGCGAGCAGCAGGCGGAGGCCTATGCCCGACTGTCAAACCAAGAGCAGTGTCGCCACCGCGAGCAACAGGTGAAGGCCCATGCTCGGCTGACATACTAACAACGTGAGCAACAATGGGACCGCGACTGCAAACGGCACCGGCAGGCGTGGGGTCAGCAAGATTTGTACATAGTAACTTACATCCCCCTTTCAGAATTTAATGAAGCTAGTGTTCCGGTGCTTGACACAGGGGGTAGGACAGCTGAGTGCCAACAGTGCCAAGCTATGATTTAGCCTGATGAGGCTTCCCGGGGACACGTAGACCTTTATTATGCTAAAGGGAGATCTTGTAGCTGTGAGGCCCTCTTCCCCATTCCTCCTCCTCAACCATTGTAGGACCTGCTCACTTTTGAGCCTGCCCCTGGTGCACGCCTCCCCCTTGCCACTGTATCTTTTCGCAAGCACATCTGGAAATACAATTCCTCCTTGCAGATGGCCTCCTCTGGCATTAACATCCAGTCACTTGCAGATGGGGTCAGTATGATTGTCATAAAGGGTTTTGTGCATCATTTGTTGGGGCCATTGGCACCTCCTCAAGGGAGCCCCCATCAGTTTGCCCAGCTGTATATCACAGACAATGCGGATGCTGAGGTTGTTGCTCGTTTTATTGTTTTTGGTCAAGGCAACGTAGACCTGGATCGTCGCACTTTACAGGAGCTACAATAGATGCTTTTGGGGAGCAATGTCTATGTTCAACGCTTTGTGTAGGCCATGGATTTGCCCCTTTAAGACATGGCTAACTATGAGATTGTCATCCGTGTTGATGGCAGCGTTGATTGTCGCCGCTACAATGCCCCCACATCCAGCGAGGTGGCTGGCCTGATGCTTGGTGAATGAATGGGGTGGCTGCATGGCTGTTTTTTGGTGCCCCATTTTGTGTTGTTTTTTTATGTTGATGGCTGTTCTAATTGTTATGTTCCTCGACAACACGTTCCTTCCATCATCTAAGTAATTGTCTCGGTTGTGCCTGATTTGTCTTCCCTTTTGTGCTTGTTCACAAGCGATGGTGACCCAGATGGGGACCCTGAAGGTAGCAATCCACGAGACATCAGGGTGTGGGCTAGGGGTGGGGGATTATGGAGGAGTAATGATGCCCACTGTGCTTATGACCCTCTGCATTTTGTCTTGTTCCACCCACACGGAAAGCCCGGCTGGCACCCAAATATTACTGGCGTTACCCTTGTGGTTGTGGATGGGCTAAGTTCTTAGGACGAGCAACAGTAGCCATCTGAAGATGAGCAACAGCCTGATGTGGAGGTAGGGGCAGGGGTAGGGGCCGAGGCAGAGGAGCTGCTGCAGGGCGCATAGTTCGCAAGGTTACTACCAGGGAATATGCGGCTTACTTCATGCATGATTACAACCCTCCCACCAGCAACACGTTCACTTATGGCAAAAGGCTATATCAAGAGTGGGTGATTGACCAGTACACCAAGGTTTAGGGGCAGCGGCTGCGGTGGGTGTGCCTCAACCAGACCACCCTGCGTGCAGACCAATATAAAGGAATGGTAGATGCCATGCAACAAGACGGGGCTAACAACACCAACTTTGGGCACATGGTGGTCCTTCCAGCCACTTTTGTTGGTAGCCCCTGTCACATGAACCAGCTCTATTAGGATTCCATGGCCTTGGTCAAAAAGTTTGGGAAACCTAACCTATTCATAACCATGACGTGCAACCCAAATTGGCTAGAGATTCTGCATGAGCTGAGGCTTGGGGAAGAAGCCAACGACCGCCCTAATTTGACATCCAAGGTGTTCAACATGAAGCTCAATGCCCTCCTCAAAGACCTTTTACATAATGGTGTTTTGGGCACTACAGTGGCGGACATCCATGTGGTAGAATGGTAGAAGCAGGGCTTGTCGCATGGTCACATTTTGATCATTCTACGCAGTTAGGACAAGCCACGTGATAGTAGCGATTATGACCGGATCGTGTGTGCCGAGCTTCCAGACAAATCCACCCACCCCGAGCTTTACAACATTGTGACATCTCGCATGTTGCATGGGCCCTGTGGGGCCTTACATCCCTCATGTCCTTGCATGGTGAATGGGGCTTGCAGTAAGGGTTATCCTAAGACTTTCTAGCCCTAAACTAAGGATTCCACCGACAGTTACCCAACCTACTGACGACGAGACGACGGCATGACCTTCACCCACCCCATGTAAGTGCAGTTGATGGAAATTTGGCAAGTGAGTTGTTGTCCTGTGCACCTGACCATAAATGTCTGTGTCTGAATTTGCCTTGGAAACTCATTTCTTCCAGATTCTTAGGCATCCCAAACTTCACCTCAAGCATGATGATGTGAAAGCAGGGCAAAGCCAAACCTGCGAGAAAGGGATGTTAAGGTGATTAACAACTTTTTGCTGTTGCCCCCTCCCCTTTGTAGCTCGGGTTTTGTCTTTGACAACTGTTGGGTCGTCCCGTACAACCCCTACCTGACCATGCGGTACCAGTGCCACATCAATGTTGAGGTCTGGAGTTCCATCACGGTTGTGAAATATCTTTACAAGTATGTTTACAAGGGTCACGACCATGCTTTGGTAATGGTGCAGCCGGAAGCTGAGGCTCTGCCGGTTGCAGTGCCTCAGGCGGTTATAGGTGAGGTTGATGGGAACAATGTGCTTGCCGCCTGGGATAAAATCCAAAATTACCTGGATGGGCGGTATGTCAGTGCCAATGAAGCTTGCCATCGACTTTTTGCCTTTGACTTACACGGCATGCACCCCAATGTTTACTGCTTAGTTGTTCATCTGCCTAATGAGCAGACCACTTACTTTCCTGAGGGGACCACTGTTAGGGAAGCCATGATGCACAATAACTCCATCACTTTGATTGGGTGGTGTGACTTCAACCGAAAGGCCAAATCTGAATATGTGGCTATAGCCACTTTGGCACGCAACAACAACGACCTTGCATCGCCACTGCTTGCTGCGTTGACCACACTGTACCCTGATTATCTTGAAATCGTTGTGTGGAGCAAATCCAAAAAGGCGTGGCACCTTCGGAAAAGGGCAACGGGGCGGCGGGGTGCAGGCCGAAACAATCATGTCACATTGGGAACTATGGGGTGCATATACTTTGTGCAACCCTCAAAGGGCGAACGTTATTATTTACGAATTTTGCTTACCCATGTTATAGGGGCCACATGCTTTGAGGACCTTAGAACTACCCACTGGCCCCAAACGCCTACCATAGTTGTGCACCCCACTTTTAAAGCTGCTTGCCTTGCACGTGGATTGCTACAAGATGATGCTAAATGGGACCAGTGCCTTTTGAGAAGCTGTTGGCGTGCAACTGCCCAAAAGCTTATGGCAACTTTTTAGCAACTTGCTAATTTACAACAATGTCACCAATCCTGGGCGGTTGTGGGATAGGCATAAGGGAGCCCTTACGAAGGATTTCCTACACCAAGCACACCAGGTGAGTGGCCAAAAGGCCTCCACAAAGGAAGTGTATATCACAAGCCTTCCTTTCGTTGGGTTGTGATGGTATAAGTTGTGCCCTGTTGTTTTTTTTGAACTGTTGCTTGGAATGGTCGATTGTTGGATTCAATGTACTAGAAAGCTGATCCCTCAGCATCATTCCGCACATTTCATTTAATGAGTTTTACCACATATTGGTGCTACAAATCCCATTGGATTGTGTCTGCTAAACCTAAGGCCAAGCTCCTCCAGGTGCTGGATCTTATTGTAGACCAAATTTCCTTGCCAGTTGTAAGCATGAATAATTGTGCCCTTCTAGATTATAACCCCCCCCCCCGCCCCCGATTACGTCGCACAGGTAACGCCCAACCGGTAGCTGGACCAGGCCATCCTTGACTAGGGCTTGCGAGATTGTGGATGCTAGTCTCAAGAGGTCCGCAGTCCTTTGGCACCGTGTTAAAGTGCATTAGCTGCATGAAAACATGCGTGTTAAGAGTCTTTTGGCACAGGACAGAGCCAACACCGCGACCCATGCCCAACAACAACAAGCTTGGGCAGACTACTTGGAGCGCATTCAGAGCTTTCTCTCGGTGCGGCTCACGATGGGGCGTCTGGGTGCTAGTCCAGGGTGGCAGCAGGGCAGCTCTGAATGGGGCCCCTGCTAGTGTTTACACCAGTAATATGGTCTACCGCGAGGTGCTGCAATGATTCTTCTTGTGGGTATGGGGTTCTTTGGGGTCTCTTTTGGACTCCCAATTTTTTTTCAGAGCTTCGATAGCTTTATGTGGCTTTCTCTCGGCGTGACTCACTACAGGGCGTCCAAGTGTTGCTTTGCACCTTTGTGTGTGTCCCTCTTGGTTTCTATAAACTTGAGGGACTTCACAGTGTCCAAAGGTCATGGGTACCCACTAGTAGACTACTCAAGCATCAAAACCTACAATGGAATATTGCGTGTCCAAAAGGAACCCAATACAATTCAAAAGGGCAAAATTTCAAAGTGCAGATCAGCTGTTGGAGCAACAACATTGTCAGTAATAACTTATTGTATCTTCAACTCTGTGCGTTGAGATTCACATTATGGGCTTGCTCACTGCAATTGAACAAGAATTTGTTAATACACACACAGATTGGTCATGATCGGGTTCACTGCCATGCCAATATAAGTAGCAAATCTTGCTCTGATGTAATGTAGGGCAATGGCACATGCTGAAATACATAAAACAAAAACATGCCAAGAAATAACATCCTTACGACATGCTTGCTGATCCATTCAAGGTTTGCAGAAAACACAACTGGTGATGCAAATTGGAACAGGCACCAGAGCAGAGTAGCATTAAAATATGTGAAAACATGGCCGGTTATGGCATGACTGACAATCTTTACATACAATACAAAATTTGAGACTTTCCCCAATACAAAAATTGTGACGTCCTCCTGACATCCACCTCCCCCCACCATTTTCAACATTATGGAAGCCAGAGGTGGAAAAAGCCTGAGTACTCTGTAGTTGTCTGAGTCCTAGACAAACATGTGCCTCTTTTTCATTCACTCCATTGTACACGCACAAGGAAATGACTTGTGTGTGGAGAAACTTTGCAAAAGGATGACCTGGTATTGAGCTAGATTTCATCTCCTTTGATCAATGACAAGGAAACTTATCAAACACTAGACACTATCATATATCATTACCTTGCATCAAAGCAAAGGAGCCTCTTTTTCATGCTTAGTGGTGGGATTAGGCTCACGTGATTTGCCCTTTCTGATTACACATAACCTGCTTCAAAGAAGTGGGCTACTGCATTGTAGAGTTGTTGTTCTTCAAAAGGCTTGGCTACATAGCCATCCATGCCACAAAGGAGACACTCAGCTTGTGTTGCTTGGATCACATCAGCTGTCATTGCCAGTATGGGTATGCGCACTGGGTGGTACTTGGTGAGAATGCCACCAGACATGCACTCTGAAGCTTCCATCTCCGCTTTCCGGATAATTTCTGTTGCTTCAAACCTGGCAGATATATCAATCACACACACCCAAGGTTGTAATTCAAAAATTGGCACATGGTTCAAAGTCTCCAACTTTGCCCCAAAGTATACACAAAAACAGATGAAATGCGGCCACCCAATTGGCCCAGGTTTTTAGAACTTACCCATCCATTTCTGGCATCTGAACATCCATAAAACAGGCATCAAAATTGTGAGGAGGTTTCAGCTTGACAATTGCAGCTCTTCCACTGTTGACACACTCCACTTGGGCACCGTACTTGAGAAGTGCACCCTCGGCAACTCGTCTGTTCACTGGGTTGTCATCAACAACAAGTACTCGTTTGCCGGACAAGAGCTTGTGCAAAGACCTGCTTCCCTCGCGAAGCTCCCGTCCTTGGTCCCTCCTGTTCCAAACACCAAGAGCTTGCTGGAGACACGCAGCCAGCATACTTGCTCGAAGTGGCTTGATCACCACACTGTCAGTGAACCCATTCTCTCTTGCAAGTTTGTGCTCTTTGTCAGTCATGGACGTTGCCACCAACATCATCTTTGGGAGCCGCGCTGCAATAAATCCATGGGACAGGCCCACAGATGATGCAAAATACTTGTTTCGTTGTCTCAAGTGCTCAGAAGCACTCTGGCAAAGCATATGAGGAAATCTTATGCCAGTTCCTGCTCCCCATGCATCCTTGTCCACAAGAATCATGTCTATGCCTCCTCCAACCGTGCTGCTGATGAGGGAAAAGGCCACATTCACACAGTTTTACTCACAGTTTGGATTTCATGGATTTGATTGAGAGTGAGAGTGTGTGTATGGATTCCAGGTACTCGGAGAGATTACCTGTGGAAACCTGGTGGCCCAGCATCTATTGTGGGGGCTAGTATTGCAGCAGCAGAATAGACTGAGTTAGCCACCTCCACCTGAATACCAAGGATCCACAGCATTAGCAGTAGTGCCTTATAAAATGGATGTGAAGAAAAGCAACAATAAAAAATCCCAACAGTAGTTTCGTCACATTTGCATTGCCTTATTATTCCTCCTGTTTCAAAATCTGAAACTGGAATGCAGCTGCTGAGCATTCTGACAGGGAAAGAGACAAGATAATCATTACCTGAACACCAAGTCTGCGCAAGTGGTGACGAGTCACTTCAGATCTGACTGGTCTGCCATCCACCACAAGAGCTTGCATTCCTTGAAAACATGTAGGTAAGGGACGTACTTGCAGAACACTGTTTGTGTTTCTCAGCATGCTTTCATGCACACTGTCATGCATTTGCTGAAACTGTGCAGTGAAGGTGAAGGTGGATCCGATCTTTGGACGGCTCACAAACCGCATCTTCCCAGACATCAGCTCCACTAAGCACTTGCTTATGCTGAGTCCTATTCCAGTGCCTCCATAGGTTCTTGATGTTGAGCTGTCTGCCTAAAGAATCAAACTCCAGTTAATAGCTATCACTGTCACACCCATTAGAAGTTGATGATAAAAGGGACTAGATGGGTGTCTTTGGGTTACACAATTAATCAATCCAGCACCTAAACTCTAAACCCTTTGACTGCAATCTGATTCCCACAAGTAATGGTCCACAAAGCAAACCACCCACAAAACAACTATGACAGATGAGAAATTCTACCTGCATGAATGGTGTGAAGACCCGTTCTTGCACATGAAGTGGTATACCCACACCTGTGTCTTCAACACTAACAACGAGGTTTACAACATCATTCCCATCAGAGAAATTCCAGTGATGATCATCATGATCTGGATTATAAGAATGTTGTTCCTGTGCAAGCAATAGCTCAAATGTTTCCCAACTGTTCCGATCATCTGCTGTCTCATAGCCACTCAAAGTATTGAACTGATTACACTTTGTATCAAGTGGCACACAACCAGGACCATCAACCTCCCAATCACTGTAGTCATCATCATCACCACTGTAGTCACCGCCCTCCATTACCATCTCCATATCCTCAGATAAATGCACACAGACAAAAATATGGCCACGTTCTGTGAACTGCAATTTCCTCAACAACCCAATGACCAGAATCAGGTGGTATTTTGGAAGAGGAGTTTTGTCTCTCACCATCTGTCACCAGAATGAAAAAGTCATGGATAAACAGTCCCCAAACAATCCATGACCAAGAAGAGGAGGTGAGATGAGACGAGAGTTGCATCATACTTTAATAGAGTTCCCAACAAGGTTGATGATGATCTGCCGAAATCTTCCTGGGTCCCCAATAAGAATACTCGGAACCTTCTCCGATATGTACACTGCAAGCTGTTCAAAGAATCATGCAGAAGATAGCACCCCAACAGAAAACAACTTAGCCAATCCATTGTTAGACGGTCATCAGCCCCTGGAGAAAAAAGAAGAAAAAAGCTTCTGACTTCTCCAGTAACAAGGCCAAAGAGAAGCCCTTGGATACTACTCTCTGAAAACAAACATTCAAGCCCTCATTTTAGAGTTTCATGGGCATAGATGGTAGAGCTGATGCTATTGTGACCCAGATCATTTATTGGCTGCATGAGGAAACCTGGATATAGAAGAAGAAGAATCACAAAAATTCTTTTTGCTCCATCTCTAGAAATGGGAACCGTGGCACAAGCTAGGGACTCAACTCTGTAAAATGTGTGACACAGTTTTTAGGTCTGAAGCTACTAGAGGTGCAGAAGTGATGGCTGAAGAAGCAATGTTTTGAGAGAGAGAAGCAGACCTCTATGCCCTCATCTCTTGACTTCCCACTGAAGAGAGAAAGAACATCATCCAGTATGGCACACAAGTCAAATGGCACAGCTTCAAGTTCGAGGCGCCCTGATTCAATCTTAGCCTGGTCAAGAACCTCGTTGATGAGTGTTATGAGGGCTTTGCCACTGGCTTGAGCTGTGCGTGCATAATCTTGTTGCGTCGCATCTAGACGAGTATCCATTAGCATTTGAAGCATTCCTGCAAAATGGTGGTTGAAATGGTCAACAATCCACTGGACATGCAGAAGCAGCAGCAGCAGGACTAGAAACACATCATGGAAAACGTCCAAATCTTACCAAGCACGCCATTCATTGGAGTCCGAATTTCATGGGAGACAGTTGCCAAGAACTGCACACAACAGGGATTGCCAGTTTTGCAGAGGAAAGCACACTCTCAGCACTAGAAAGAAAGATAAGAGTGGAAGAAAACATATATCAAGACAGCTAAAATACAAAGCTATATCATTATACAAAAGGATGGATTCACATGAGACTCATTTGAGATTATTTATTTATTCATTTTCCCAACCTGAGATTTGGCAACAGAAGCTTCATCAGCCCGAACTTTCAGCTCCTTGAACATACGACAATTCTCCTCAACTTTGTCAATGCGGTTTCTTGATGCATGCAACATGTGCCCAACCAAGAACCCTATCACAAAAATACCTACTGATGTTGATATGGCTGTCCAAGGAGGAAGTGCATCTTCATTGTACCTGCAATCACACACACAGTCCTCATCCCCATGACATGACATGTCTTCAATGTTTCAGACTGAGAAGCAGCAGCTTCCAAAAAGCACAAACATGAAATTCTTATATACACACAAAAGAAGTGGGTATATACAAAATTTATGCACACCTGCATCGCATCTCATGCTTGCGTTGAGGATCTCCAAAGTCAAGTGAGCTGACATATGTGTTTTCCGACTTGGAAACATTCGTATGTCCATACATGACAAGTGGACACAATTCATTTGTGATATCGTAGACATTCACAGCAATCATTTCACTCCCAGGGAATCCATGAAGCAGATTCTCTACCAGTGTCTCCACATCAAATGCTCCTCCTAAGTACCTGAAACACATGAGGAGCTGCAAACACTCAGTGCGATCAGTCAAGCTTACATGCTCATTCAGAGAAAGCATTATTATTGCCCCCATTTAAGAATGAGAAAGAAAATTGTCAGGGATTCAAATTCTGAAGTAGGAGCAGTTCTAGGAATGGAAAAAGAAATTTGAGGAAGGGACAAATGAGGGAGGGTTTCAATTGCAGAGAACCCTGCAGTTGCTTTGACACGTTCATCTGGGGTTGCATCAGGATGAAGATGAATAGAGTAGACAGCAAATGTGAATACAACTCCGAGGTGTTTCGACTCCAGCAATCGAAATGGGTTTGTGAGTGCTCCTTTCCCTGATGCTCTTGCTCGCAAAATGTTCTCTCTGTCCTCCTGACAAAAAACAGATATCAAACTAACTGCTCCATGACTCTTTTTCTCGATCGATGGCATCACCACAAACATCAAAACACCAGTAGCAGTGGCATGCCATCCAGAAAGAGAGAAGGAAAACACACACACACATAAACCCACAAAAAGCAAATCAGCAGTTTTAATACATACCTGACCAGACATCATGTCAAGTGAAGTGAGGTACGACACAGTGTCTTGTGACATTGTGGCAGGTGCATATTCTTCAAAGACTTGTTGCTTTTTTTTGGAGAACATCTCTTTGATGGTCCACCCATGCGACCTCTCAAATGACTCCCGATCCTCATGCAGAACTCGATCCGCATATGCTACTCCACTCATCAGAGGCCTCTCAAAAGCTGTGCTCTCCGCATATTGAGAAAAAGTCTCCTGAAATAAAGAAGAAGAAGAAGAATTCATTACTGAAGCCCCCCAAAAAAAATAAATCCCCTGGCCCCACAACCTTCAGGGAGAGAAGAGACAGACATCTGTGGAATGTACCCATAACATCACCATCATCATCATCATAACAACAGCATCTGTGTATGTGTGTACACCAGCCGATGTACTTGAAAACCAGAATTGCTGAAGTTTTATGGGATTTTCCATTTGTTGTTGAAAAAAATTTGGAATTTTCAACAATTTTGCAAAGAGACCCACTGAGAAGCAGCAACAAAAAAATTGTTGCAAAAAGACATTGGCTCACATGACAGACAGACAAAAATGGGAAAAAAGCACCCAACAAAGGACAGACACAACAAACAAACATTGGCAGGTGAAGAAGAAGAGGAACAAGAAGAAAAAGAACACCAGCATGAATGATTTCTCTAACCTGATTGAACATAGCTATCTGCTTGCTGATGTGCAGTGTGGTGAAGAGTGCAGTCAGTGCTCGCACATGATTCATACTTGCCAAGAATTGGTTCTGCAAGAACAAAAAACACTTCTTAACAACAGCAACCAAAACCCTCAAAAATGTTTCCCGGGAAATTCTCCCAAAAACAACCACCACCTAAACCCTAAGAAAAGTTTCATGAGAGAGAATTCTCCCTTGAAAGCCTCAAAAGCTCTTCATGATCATCTTCGTGAGATAGTTCTCACAGGCATGGAGGAGGAGAAGAAGAAAAAGACATTTGCAACAGCAAATGAATGTCCCTGAAAATGAACAAGAATGAAGAGCATAGGGCATGCCTGCAAACGAAAAGAATGGAGAACATGGGTTGAAACTTCTGGAAATCATGGGTAGGTAGGTATGTACACACATACCTCGAGCATGCGAGCTCGGCCCTCACACATGGTTTTCAACGTATCTCTCCTTCGGACAAGCATCTCTGCATTCATCTGCAAGTAGACGGAGAGCGAAACTAGCGCCATGAAGAACACCCAGAGGATGAAGAGCTTGGTGTGCCAATGCTCAAGCCATACTGATGTTGTTGTTGCGGAAGAAGAAGAAGCCGATCCTCCTTTGGCTGCAGCAGAAGAAGAAGAAGGTTTGGCGAGGTACGAGTTTCCTGAGTCACGCCACCATTGACGACCCAGTCTTCTTCCACCAGGATTTCCTCCTCGCTCTCTTCCTCCTCCTCCTTTGCCTCCTGCTCCAGCTGCTCCTGAGGTATGGTGGTGGTGCATGGTTTTCTTTTTGGAAATGTATACTCCTCTTGCTCCCTTTAGCGGTACAGTTCTAGTGGAGCGAGAATCACCACTTCCATTGGAGATACAAGGGCTGGAATAGTCAGAGCCGCCGCCTGCACGCCCCTGCAGCAGCTTCAGCTTGGCTCCACTCTTGTCGGACATCTGGCAGCTTTGCGACCAGTTCTGGTTAGCTCTTCGTCTCATAAAGCATTCTGGATATGGGGAGGAGAGAAGGCCGCAGCTCACAGAAACAACAGCAACAACAGCAGAAGAAGAAGCAGCAGCAGCAGAAGAAAAAGATGCCGAGTCCTCTGCACAACAGACAGACAGACACGCTCAACTCTACATCGTTCCTGAGCTCAAAGTTCCATTCCCAAATCTCTCTGTCTCTGTCTCTGTCGCTGTCTCTCTCTCTGGAAAATTGTTGTCTTGTCTTGTCCTCTTCTGGGAAGCTCAAACCTCATAAGCTTGACTGCAGACAATCCATGAAAATCCAGCAAAACTGTCTGTCTTCAAAGCAAAAAACATTACTGCAACCAGCTGATCTCCCTCTCTCTCTCTCTCGCCCCCAGCTGCTTCTGCTACATGAATCCTTTTCCGTTTCTTTCTTTCTTTCTTCGCACATTTGCTGCAGCTGCTGCTTCTACTACAACAACAACAACTTCACCATCATCACAACTCCCGACCCGCGCAAGCACACACACTCTCCTCGTCCCTCACTGCAACAGTCCAGCGCTCCCTTCTCTCCCGGGTAGCCGCGCCGCCTTCCAAAATACGTACATTCATACGTACGTATACATACAATAAATTCTACATACATACAATACATGATATATACGGTACGTACATACGATTTTCACATACGCACACTACAAACACTCCATACAGTAGTACATACTCACATACATACGGTTTACCAATACGAGTATCTGTCTTGCTATTTTGCTTTCTTTTTTCCTTTTTGGGGTTGTGCTATTTGAATTTTTATTTTGAAAAAATAAAATTTGAAGAATGGGAGGGGGGGGGGGGGGGGGAAGGAAGTGGGGAGGGGGAGGAGGGGATGTGTGTGTGTGTGTGTGTTTTTTTTCCAAAAATTTTGCGAACTTTTCCAACAATCTAGTAAAAGTAGTTGATTGAATTTACAATTTAAAAAATAAATAAAAATTTGAACAACATGCTTGGAAAGCCTAGGTGTTTTTGCAACACTTAAATTTTTTTTTGGTTCAACTATGAACCAAAAGGCATTTATTAGGGTAATGTGATGGGGTACTAGGTATATACTTGGGGACTATACACTCATTTTTGTTGTGTGTGTTGGTTGGGTGCTTGTTTATACGACAATTGAGATATTCATTGTTGTGCTTGTTTGTTGGGTGCTTGTTTTATACAACAATTCAGATGGTCATTGTTGTGTTTGTTGGTTCGGTGCTTTGTTTATATGACAATTGAGATGGTCATGGTTGTGCTTGGTTGGTTGGTTGGATGCTTGTTTATATGACAATTGAGATGATCATGGTTGTGCTCTGTTGGTTGGGTGCTTGTTTATATGACAATTGAGATGGGATCATGGGATGAGTGTGGTGAATGATGGGTTGATGACAATTGAGATGGGATCATGCGACGAGTGTGGTGAATGATGGGTTGAGTTTTAAGGTTTAAGGCATATCCCACTCACATAATATTTTAAAATTTTGTTCACGCTTAAATTAATTTGAAATAAAAATTTAAATAATTAAATTAACCCAATTTATTCCTAAGGAATTGAAATATAATCAAACAATTCAACTAACATACCTGACAAATAAAATATTTGGACAATCCAACTCTTTTAATATATAATGTTTCAATTAGACACGATTTCCAAATAGTAGGGCTTGTGAGGTTTGTGGTTCCATCCCCAAAAGAGAAACTTAGTGTTATGTAATATATATATATATACACTATGGAACGGGCCTATTTTGCAACCGAAGCTTCATTGATGAGCTTAACCAAAGGAAAAGGAAGAAAACTTTCCACCAAAAAAAAAAAAAAAACATGAGGAAACTTCTTGACTTGTCCTCCAAACCCTAGAAACAAACACACAATGCACCCTCACCAGCAAACTGAAATCTTTGAAGAGAGTGCCTAGTACGAGTAGACAATGGATACTATTCAAAGGACTTGGAAGGTACTTTGTTTAGTGAGGTATGAGTTTTGCCTTGTGCTTTACTTTGCTTACCTAGATTGTTTGCACTTCTTGACATTAAGGAAAAAATTATTCAATGAATCCAAACCTAACTCTGATGTCAAAGCTGAGTTTTGTTTGTGTTGTACACAAATTTTGGCATTACATCCCAAGTACATAATGGACTCGGTGTGTAGAACCTACCTTGAATATTCTACATCCATTCTACATCTATATGTATATATATATGGCCATTACAATATTAGTATATCATAATTGTCTTTATAAATTCCTCAGAGAGATTTAAACATACATAGTGCGAGTTAATAAGATGTTTGGGTTTCTATCAAATATAAGGATTTAATTTTATGATTCTTTTAGTGAAAAAAAATTTCAAAATTAAATTGATTTAGTTTGGCTCTACAATCTATGGACAAATGAGTGAGTGTTTCTTCGCATCTAGCAAACAAAGTTTACAAGTAATGTAATTGTTGAATTTGTGATCATTTGCCAAGGCCGTCCATTCATAAAAAACACCTTTCTTTCACATGTTTCTTGTTCTCATAAACTATATATACCCCATGTTTCCTAGTTTACAAACCATAAAGAATGTAGAAGCTTGATTTTACATATCTTTTAGAGATTACCAATATATACAGTAGACAACCCAACCACCATGGAGGTGAGACTTTGAATAAAATGATGCTAGGTACCAAATTTGTTCCTAAACATAATTTGCATTCTTCAAGTTCTTCTTCATTGGATTTTGGATGATGGGAAATTTCATGAAGGTTTGCACTTCAACCTAATGGATCAACTATACTTTGATTGATAGCTACTTTCAAAATGATGTAAAGCACATTTCCAATCATTTCATGTGAAGGCAACTTGAATCCAATAAAAACTTCATGGCTTGGAATTGTACACTCGAAGGTGCTACCAAGGTTATAATCTAACAATCCAATCTCTTGACCAAGAACACAAGGACGAATCCCTTGACTTATGGATATGCCCCCAAATTCCAACCCTCTGTTTAGGAGCAACTTCATCGCCTCATGTGTGATGTGAAAGTAAAATTGGATTGGTAGGTTGTCTAAGGTCACTTCTTTCACTTTGTGTAATTTGTCTTTTAGAGGTTAAGCTATGCATCCTCCACTATGAAAGTTGGCAAGTTTATATTTAATCCACTTTAATGGTAGCAAAAAACAAGGCCTCACATCATGTGCAATTTCAAGCTCCTAAAGACCCTAGCTTTTTAGTCTTGTATTGTTACAAATGATTATGTGATCATGAAACACGACATGCAAAAGAAATATTTCATGTGAGCTTTGGTTTGAGGGAGAATATAGTCTTGAGTCTTGACAATGGAAAAAACACTTTGCCACACTAAATTGGCAAACTTCATGTTATTTCACATTTGATGCGATTTGTCTATTATTTAGTATTGGCTAAAATAAACATTATTTCTTGTTACCAAAGTAGATTTTGGTTTAGAATCTACTTTCAATGGAATGGTGTATTTTTGAATTTGTGGGCTTTCAAAGCTACCTTTTTCCAATGTCATACCCATAAATTATATAAACACCAAGCAAATTTTCAATATTTTTTACATTAATTTGCATCTTGTTTCTTTTCGATTGAATTAGAATTCAATTCAATATGACTTAATTGAATTTGGATTGAAATCAATTATATTTGGGTCCAATTCTAATTGCATACAATGTCATTTAATATTTTCATTTGAATGAAACTTTATTTTCAAAAAAATAAATCATCATTTCATCATCACTAATTATGCAAAACAACATCATAGAGCCCAAATTAGCATTGGCTAAAACAAAGACTAAGGCAAGACTTTTTGAAGATATCAATGTGGATAAGGAGCACAAGATGGGTAGAAAGCTCATAACCCTTTTGCCATGGGGTGGGTACCCACTCGTTTAGGGTGCACAATGTTGTCTCCAACACAATCTTCTTGGCTACGTACCTACGGACACCAAATCACATACAACTAAGTACCTAGATCCCGGCAAGATGTGAGTTGTTAGCCCCAATCTGGACCTCCGTGCAAACCATAAATTATTAACCGCCTACGCCGATTTTAGTGAAAAACTGGAAGCCTATTAGCAACCACCACCCAGAAGTTTTATGCCTTACAATTGATTTGCTTTTTTTTCTTTTAAAAAAAAATTAGTATTTATTAAAATTTAGTCGGGCATGTGTTTATAAGTTAAACCCTAAACATTAAACTCCATTGACACAAATTTACGGCATGGTTTGCGCATTGTGGTACATGAAGTTTAAGTACTCAATGGGATGGACTTGTTGTGCAACATAAAGTTTAAGTACCCAATTAAGGGACTTGTTGCATTTTTTTTTTTTCTTTGATGGTCTTAGAGGTATAAGGCTATATAGCTGATGGAGAACATTGATCTCAACTAGTCTTTTTTCTTTTCTTTTTATTTTGGCTGGCTATATATAGCCAAAAACCTATATTAAAAAAGTAAAAAGTGCTAAAATCAATTGTATTATTAAAAGGTTTTCAATAAACCCAAAATTTGACCCCAAATTTAAGAAGAATCGCCAGATTTCTATACTTGGTTCAAGTACATAGCCAAAAATATAGAAGGGTGTTTAAATTTTATTTATTCATACTTTTACATTTAGCTTTGTAACCAAATTTGATTAAATCTTATTTTGGACCATTGCCACTTTGGTTACATCATATAAGTAACTAAATAAATAAAACATTGATCTCAACTGAGTGGAGATCAGAATTTGGGAGAGATATCAGCCCACCATGGTAGTACTTACGCATGTAAAAAACCATAGGTAAAGGCTCTAGGTTAATGGCATCACCGAAATGAAGGTTGCCTAAGGTAGTAGCCAAGGTGACCACCACATTTTGGTTACAACCTCGTCCATCCAAGGGACTTACTAACCAAGTGTAAAGCAATTGCGGTTACTATGTAGGTAGGTACGTAAGTAAGTAAGGAAGTAAGACACTTTGGTGCTATTATGTATATACGTAGACAATGGTGAGTACATAGCTCACCATGGTTAATTATAGGACAAGAATAGAACATAAAAAAATGTTTCCTATCCACACACACACAACACCATCCATTCATCCATCTATCCATTAATTCATCCATCCATCTGGGTGGTGCCTTGGTGTGGGTGCTGGTTCACTTTGACCCTCTTTAATGAGGCTCTGAGATTGATTCTCTTACAGACATATGAAGATCTTGTGCAGAATTTTTTACTTGCACAGAATGACTTTGATGGAGTCAGGGTGCAAACTGGAGAACAAATGAGATGGATGGATCTGACATGAAAAGCTGAACTATTCTTTTTTCTTTTTTTCTATAACTGTACACACTAGAGGTTGGATGATCTTTGGATTCCCTTTCTGATCTTAGTTTCTGCAACTCATTGAAACTTGGCATCTTTGGTAAAAAGGAGGAAAACAAAAACAAACAAAAACCAAAAAAAAACAGAAAAACAGAGAGATTGACATGACCCAAAGTTTGTGTGTATGTGGAGTGACAAAGTTTTGCATAAGCTCATCATTTTTTAGATGAGAAAAATTGGATTTACTTATCATGGATGATGGAAAGTTTTTATTTCATCCAAAAATAGGAAAAACATGTTTAAACATGTTTTGAAATATGTCAAATAGCCAAATACATCTTTACTATTTTTAAAATGGAGTTCTTTTATGCTATTATACATGTTAGAATGTACTATGGAATGGTCAAGGCTTGGGTTAAGGTGTGGGTGAGCCAATTAGGTCAAGCTAGGCAACATGCACCCAACTTCATAATGGGCATGGGGAGGCCATTACGTGACATTAACATCTAAGGTGACAAACTCAATGATCCTTAATAGGTCATCTTCAAGATGCATTTTTGTCATTACCATGAGTACATATATAATATATATATATATATATATAGAGAGAGAGAGAGAGAGAGAGATGATCATCATCATCCAAAGATTATATCATATAATGTCATCAAGAAAATGACATAATTTGCCACCCTAGATATTAATGTTTAGAATGGTCACCTGTATCCACAAAGGAACTACATTTTCTCGAGTTGATGAAGTGATTATACAAGAGTTCTAATTTTTATGGTTTTTTGAAATATGTTTGGGGCTTTATTACATGAATGTTTTTGGCTTTAAATGAAGTTTTTCATGTTTGATCAACCTTTCTTTTTGAAGTGGAAAAGGCTTGGCAAAGGCTTTAACCCCCACAACAGCCTTTCTACTAGCTGAAGCTTCGCAATTAAAGCCTCTTACTCGTTTTTATTATCACATTTTAAATTTTAGAAATTATTCATTTTTTTAATGGTTCATGTTACTATGAGTTTTTTTTCCATTTTATTTACCATTGTAAAAATTGAAATATTAATTCAATCTATTTACAATTGCATGTAATAATGTTATAGTTGCATGTTAAAATTCAAATTTTATGTAAGTAGTCTGTCTTTTTTTGGTGGTGGGTTTAAATATTTGCCATATTCCACCTCCAATCTGTAAAGAAGAGTGTATCTGGGGGCGTACTAAGGGTGGGGGGGGGGGGAGGGGCAGTTTTGCCAAAACTGGGGACGAAATTAAAAAATCAAGATGAAAACAGGACACATGCAAACAAACAAGAAGGGACAAAACTGGTTTTCTCACCTAAATTGGTCCTCACATGATGAGTTTCCCCCACATCCGTGCATTCATTGCTGCTCGCATTCTTCACTAAATGAAGTCTTGTCAGAAAAAAAAAGTCCTTCAAATCTTGTGAATGAAATATCCCACTACACTAAAACTTACTCGAACAACACGTAAGTTCACAATGAAGCAGGGATTACAGGATCAAACTAGGGTCCAAAGACAGGGTGACTTTTTAAGATAAACTTTAGTATACGAGATACTTGGCAATGGGGGGTTTAATTCACTCTTCCTCCAGCAAACATGGGAGCTGCATTGAGCTCTTACTTTCACATGGAATTGCAAACTTGTCGACCGCATGGAAAGAAGCAAATTGAGGGTTTGTTGGTACCCGAGCTTTGAATAGAGAAATGCCTCCTTAACGCCAGACACAAAACTAGGTATCACGAGTTGGATGTGGCTCGGGGTTCAACCCTAGTAGTATAGTGGTAAAGGCCCTAAGAGCAACTCCACTGGTCCCCAGTATTTGACTACCTTGCAAATTAAAAATTTGTATTACACAAAAGTCAAAACATGCCGCCTTGGATGAGCATTTTTCCAGAGTTTTTGCTGAGGCTAGTAGTAAAAGGCACAGCAAAGCCTAACACCTGCCAGAGAAAAGTGTAATAAATGTGATCTGATTGCTGCTCCCCGTTACTGATTGGCAAATCATAATGATTGGTCCAGTTGGTTTACTATTATTAGTAGCAGTCTCCCACCTATTTGCAGTCCCAATTTTAGTTTTATGGGTGGGGTTGAAAAAAAGTCGATAACTAAACTTGGATGTGATGTGAGATGAAAAAATACTGTTGATGTTCACATACTGAGCACCACTGGAGATTATGATCTTAGATGCAGTGTTTTTTTCTAGGATTTTTTTTTAATGCAGCTTCATTGACGGTCATCTGAAGGAAGATGTTAAAAAAACGTGACTGTCTTCCCTAGTGAGATTTAGCCAAATCTAGCCATAAATCAAAATATGAAGTATAAAATTTTAAATCATCCTTTTACATTTCTGGCTACCACATTACCCTGGCATGCTTTGTACATACACTAGGTATATGTACAATACCATACTACCTTGGTAACTTTGACACTAATTATATTATTTTCAGAAATGTTGAAAATTTCAACCAAAAATACATTGAAATCTGTATAAATTTTTTTCAATATCATTTGGTTGAAATCTGAAAGAATATTCCAATTTCTCAAAAATGAAAGTTTCATAATTGATTAACTAATTAAATAATTAATTATTCTAGAGACAAGTGTTTCAAAGTTGCCAAGCTACTACTACTACTACTACTGTAGTCAGAAGCTGAGGTTAGTTGACCTATCTTTAATTAACCCTTTACATATGTAAAAACCCACAAATGTCTTTCTACTTTCATCAGATGATGAGTTTGATTAGGTACTTCCTTGAGTTAAGAATTACAATACTTGTGAGAAAGTCAGCTTTACAGCCCAGTGAGCAAACCCACACACAAACTATATACATAATATATAAAGGGATGCCAGTCAAAGTTTCTGAACACACATGTGAGGTTTTTTTTGTTTTTTTTTTTCTTTTGGGTTTTTGGGAACCCTAAACCCTACTACTTCTCAATAGGCTACTTGTTTGTTTTTGTACCTAGGCCAAAAAAATTGGTGTCAGTGAGAGTGGGCCTTATGAAATGAGGACATCATTCTCTCTGCTTTGAACCAGTTCTTGCTAGTGTGGCCCAAACTCCTAGTCTGCTTTCATATCTGTCAAGATCTTTTGGGCATGTCTGGGGTTTTGGGGAGCATCTAAGTTTACCAAAACCCTAGTCAATTTAGGGTGGTGGGAAACTAGGGAAGAGAGAGAGAGAGAGAGAGAGAGAGAGAAAGTGCATCAAAGTATGTCACAGTCATGTTCAAGCTCTCAGGAACTGTGCTAAAAGTAAAAGGTTTTTTTTTAGGGTTAATTTGAGGAAAAAATGACTTGAAATTTTTGATCTTTTTTTTTGGGGGGGGGGGCAGTAGGCTAGGTATAAACCCTAAATGTGCAGATAGTGTAAGAGAAGAAGAGCCTATCTTTGAAAATTTGGGATTTTGAGGTACCTGTCATCACATGGCAGGTAGGATGAGTAAAAAGGACACTTTGGCTGGGACCTTGCATGAAAGTATGTAAGGCCCCCAACAGCCTGGATGAGACCTTATGTATAAGGTAAGGAACAGTTTTGGGCTCTTCTTGGGTTTGAGGGCCCAGCTAGCTGAGGGCAATAGCCCAAGGCTGGTTTATCCCTCCTTGCCTACAAACAATGAGGCAATACTTTTTACCAATGCACGAAGGATTGAAGTATGTCTCCTTTATCATTACACTTACACCATTAGATGTGCCCATCCCACCGCCTCATAAACCTTCATTCATCGATCCCATTGTTGAGTAGATTTTTAGTCACCATACTTTGGAATAGAATTTAGATTGCCAATCCTTGTCATTGAATAAAGTTGAGATTACTAGGTCTTAACCCTGCATTGTTGGATGTGATGGTTTGTTAAGTACATATTCTATGATCAACAAACCCCACCCCCCTTTAAAGATTAGTAGTTAGAATTCTTGTTGGCGAAGGTTTAGTGCACATATTCAACTTGAATTGTGTTTTGTGTGCATATCTTCTTCTTTTGTCTTCTTGGCAGTGTTGGTTTAAGGTTCAGATGGTTGTGTTCATGGTGGCAACTTGAATGTTATGGGAGTTCACAATGGGCAAAAGTGCCATTGGTTTATTTGAGAAGAGAAAGTTGATGTTGTGTTTTTCATAAAGTGCAAGTGTGCGTGAAATGACCAAAAGTATGCACTTGAATCAAATCACACAATGCATTTGAATTTCAACTTTTTTCTTTCCCTTTCATTTTTTTTCTTTATGTTTATGTGTTGCATTTGTGTTATGTTGGTGTGTGCATTTTAAGATTTGCAAAACAATGATTCCATGGCTCCACTATAGGTGCTTAAAAATTTTAAGTTCAATTATTTTTTCCCAACAAACCCAATTTGACCTGAAATTATTTGCTACGTGTTGGATCTAATGTTCATGAGCTTTTAGTAGCAGCCTAAGCCTTGATTTTAATAGTAATATTATAATAGGAGAAATGGAAAGGAACATATTGAGCCTTTAAACCTTTCGAGAATAAACCTATGATATTTTATGAAAAATCACATGTGTTTCAATATACATGGCCTTGTTAGTTTCCATGGGCAAATTTAGTCATTGGGGATGATTGTTTGGTTGCTACAAAATTGAAAGAAAAGCCAAGCTATTGGTTCCTAAACTTGAAAATTTTCAAAAATATGTTGATTGTCAAAAAACAACAAAACCTAGTTCATGTGTTGTTGTTGGAGATTACTACTATTGGAAGGACACTACACAATACAAAAATGAAAAGGCATTTGTTGGGTGGAATTTGGAATTTGTCATGACTTTAGTGACATTCAAGATTCATTTAGGTGTTCAAAAGAAGTTCATTTGATTCGTTATTGTTTTGCACACTCTCATGCATGGAAGGTGCATGTTATAATATAAATCATTAAAGAAGTTCTTTTTGTTGTTGAAGGTCAATAACACCCCACTAAAACATTGGTTGGAAAGTAATGGCCAATAGATTATAGAGGCCATGCATGATGTGGTTCTTTCTAAAGCAATGTCTATTATTTTTTAAATCAATTATGTTGTTGTTAGTACAAATGAAGTGACCACTATTTATGTGCAATAGTGCATCAATATCCACATCTATGTGATGTAAAATTGGAAACATGTTTCATTTTTCTTGACATTTGAAAAGGTTGAAGTGGATGTAAACTCTAACAACATTAATCATGTCAACTTGGATGTTATGGGCAAATATGGTTTGGCTTCACCAATTTTGACATGGCTTCCAAATGGATTTGTTTTAAATGTGATGTTGATTTTGTGTTTTAAGGCATTTAGTCTAGGGTGATTACACAAACAAAGGAATAGGTTGCCCCTTACCTCATTATTATGCATTGTGTGGCACATTGAACCATTATAGTTATTTTGAATTTGAACAAATTATCTTTGGTTGTGTGCAATGACGGTATGCTACCATCTTTGTATTTTTTGTTCACACAATTCAAGCAAGGTGTTAGAATTTGTGAACCTTGTCAAAACACTAGAAATAAAGAAGTTGAAGTTGTTGCGGAATATATAAAACTTACTAGATATCAATGTTAAGCCCATGAAATAAGTGTAGGAAAATATAAATCACATATTGTGAAAATGCACACATATGCATAAAAAAAACAAGAGAATATAGAATTGTTGTGTGATTTAGAGTCAGTTGTAGGTTTGCCATGCATTCTTCCAATGTTGGAAGTGTGTGCACACATTGATTAAATATGTTCAAAGGTGAGATGTTTTTATTTGTGAATTCATTGATGCAATGAAATCAATAGAAGTTGAACGACACTAACTTTATGTTGATCCTTTTTGTAGGTATGATGATCTTATTTTCAATGAATTCATTGTTGTTAATGAACATTGTAGCGAACAATTGCCCTTCAATTGGGTTTCACATGATTCTGATGTTGATTTTTACTTGTTGCCACATTATGTCAACATTGTTGGCATAACAATGGGTTCCATCACCGTAGAGGTTTTGATGGTGTTTATGTTCATGTGAATACAATTGACCAATCTACTAGGATTGAAACAATCTAAATTGCATGCTCAAAGGCTATTGCATCCTTGTGTATTAAATTGTTTCGTAGGTTCCTTTATGCGAAAATCATGTCAGCTCTTTTGGCATGGTGTATTTGCAATATTGGTTGTGTGAAAAAAATGTTACTAGGAACTTCTTCCCACATCTGGATCATATTAAGGTTGCATTTTATATTGGTAAAAAGGTCAAGAGGGGTGTTGTAGTTCCTAGGCTTTTGGATTCAATGCAAATAGATGTGCAAACATTTATTTCAAATTTCACCATGAATCATAATGTTGAAGCAATGATGCAGGCACCATTAGATTTGAACTTAATCATTCAAATGTGGTTGAAAATCTAATCTTCTCCACTTCTAGTCCTTAAGCTATGTGAATACATGAAGGTTGTTGAAATATCTATGGTGTAAGTTTTGGGTTTAGTTAAGGATCAAAAGACCTTCAACAACTTAGCTTTCATGAAGAGTACATTACATAATCAATTAACCACACATTTCAACATTCGTGTGCACATGTTCACTGAATTTTTTTACAAGGTCAATAATTTTTCAGATGATGTAACCATTGCAACATGGAAAGAAGTCTACATTAAACACCACTCAAATTGTTATATTTGTGTACAATCACATTTCTTTCCTTTTAGCTACCACTTGCATCTTGTAAGTTGTGAAGGCAAATGCTTCTTTTGAAATATTTGTATGTTTTTTTCAAAAATCTAAATGTGATTTTTGTATGCATTGTGTGGATGTAGGTAAAAGTTGTAGATCTAATTACCAAGGTTGTCCACTTTCCAAGTTGTGTGGGTGTCGAGTTGGATGTTTGAAGTTGGGATTTTTTGGGTGATGTTTATGTGGGTGTAGGACTCTTCTGCTACATGGGCAAGACCTTTCAAGGTCAGGGTTTAATTGCCTCAGAGGACATGTTTTTGTATTTGTGTTTTTGCTTTTAACTTCAATAATTTGATGTGTAGCCAACCTTGAAGTTTGTATTCTCATTTGTCCTAAATATGTAGACATGGCCACACATTGAGGAGACAAATTTGCCACCATTCCCAAACATCTAAAGCCAATTCTCCTACCATCTTAAAATCCATAGCCAAATATGTTGTCCTAATCCCAAAAACCATAGCCAAATATGCTATCACTAGAAAATACAATAACCTTGATGCCATCAAAAAAATTCTTGTATAGCCAAATAATTAGTCCATATATCACAAAACTAACCCCATTGTCATCACAAATGAAGCTAGTTTAGCAATTAATGGATTTTGAAGGGAAAAAAAAACACTAGTGAGAAGATCCTTTTTATTATGCTTTAAAGGGAAATTGTGTTAGGAGAGATGACTGAAATTACAAAGGAAATTTTTGAAATGCTCTTTACATTGTTATAATAACATGTCCTCAATATACACTAAGCAAAATCTGACAAGTTTTTTTAATGAGGGAAAGGGTGACCCACTCCTGATAACACACTCTAATGTAGTTGCCTTGAGATCTACTTTGCTTTGGGGATACCTTAACCCGCCCTTAAAGGTCATGGTAGCCAATTTTGGCCTTATGAAGAACTTTGACGGAGCGTTTTTGGGCAGATCCTCTAGGGTTTCAGGGCCTGGGAAAGAAAAGTGACTTAAACGCCAAGTAAGGCTCCCCAAAAGGTCTAGCTAGACTTGGTGCAAAGTGCCCATATTGTGGCCGTAAGTTTTCTAAGCTGACCGCTTGAGGACGTATGCTTCTCAGGCTGCCCAGGCATCCTTTAAGGTTGAAGAGGCACAAAATTCCCACTGCCCTGGGTCACAGAGCTTTTGACATGGGCAGCTTAAGCCTTGGCAACAACCTTAATGTGGCCATAACCAAAAGAAAAAAACGGGCAGAGGGCACCTTACCCTAATTAATATTTCGGCCTCAACAAAGAAGTCAGCTTATGCATCACAGCCATTAAAATTTCTAGGAGATCTTTAAGCTCAGTAAGGACCGGCCTACATTCCCAGAACGGCCTTGTAAGGTTCTGAACCCTAAACCCGACCCTAAACCTAATGTGGCTGTAAGTCTTGGTGAGAACTGGGCAGATTGGTCAGCAGATAGAAAATTATCGCAAGGGCCCTCCGTAGCAAAGGGGAGGGAAGGCAAAGGCATTTTTTTTGCCCTGGGGACTTAAGAGAAAGGGCTCCTGTCCTGAAACTCAAGCTCCACATGCATCATGGGCAAGGCATCATGTGTAAGTCTTGAGTTCCACCATCATCATGTCATTTCATGAGGAGGAGAGTGAACCAGCATCCACGAGTGCAACCATGCAGGATGAATGTATGAGTAATACGTGGTTAACTATGTATTAAATCATCCACATTGTATTTACCCACCTAGTAACCATGGTTAACTACGTATTAAATCATCCACATGTATTTACCCACCTAGTAACCATGGTTAACTATGTATTAAATCATCCACATGTATTTACCCACCTAGTAACCATGGTTAAATATGTATTAATCACCCACATGTATTTACCCACCTAGTAAGTAGCCACCAAGTGAGTGGCCTTACCTAGTTAAATAATAACCACTTACAAGCCCAACCTAGTTACCCTTGGTAGTGTGAGGGAGAAGTACAAGGGGTTAACAAGATATAGTTTCCAAACCTTGGTGACTAAGCGATACGGTTCATTGAAAACCGAGTCATAATGGGTTTCCAAGGAGATGGTGCAATGGTGGGGATGAGGTCACATAATCCCTCATTTTGTTTTGGACAAAGGCATTTTAAAAAATTTGGCTCTCAATGTCCAAAGTTCGATGCATCATCCCTCATGATATGTGCCATACTAGGTTTTGAGGTTCTTATTCATCCGTATCCCTTTGTAAGATTTTCTTTTCCCTTGGGTAGTCGAGAGTAGTAGTGGTAATCTTATGGTTTCATCACTACCCTAAACCCTAAGCGAAACCAAGAAAGACCAAATTATTAAGTGCCATACCGTAGGGTTAATTGAGATTAGGGTTCTTGTCTACAGCCCTTAATTAAAAACTATTGTAAATGAATGGTGGAGACCCTCGTTACAGTCTGGAACAAAGGCCACCCCCAGTGTACCCATTGCCAGTTTACGGAACCCTATTTTGTCCCAACCAGCTCACTTGTGTTTCTAGGTCAGACCTCATAGTTTGTGGCAAATGCCAACTTTGCCAAAATTAATTTAATTTTGGCAACTTTCTTTGGGTAATTTTGGCAAAATTGGCAGTGTGTGTATTTTAACGTGAGAAAGTGAATTTCAAGGGTTGCCGCCATTGTTTGCAGCGTTTTGACGTTTGAAAAGGGCCTTTAAATCCTAGGGTGAGGTTGAATCCGGCGTGACATTTTGGGAATGGCCTTCATCATGAGCATCATAAACCATGAGGGAAATACTATTATGGACCTAAGCTTACATAGGTCACTAGGCATAGGAGAGCAAGGATGTGTACACCTAAAGGTCCCTCCCTCTCTTAAGGAGTAGGCCTATTCTCAAAGCCTAAGCTTACATAGGTCACTAGGCATAGGAGAGCAAGGATTTGTACACCTAAAAATCCCTCCGTCTCATAAGGAGTAGGCCTATTCTCAAGGCCTATGCTTACATAGGTCACTAGGCATAGGAGAGCAAGGATGTGTACACCTAAAGATCCCTCCCTCTCTTAAGGAGTAGGCCTATTCTCAAAGCCTAAGCTTACATAGGTCACTAGGCTAGGAGAGCAAGGATTTGTACACCTAAAAATCCCTCCCTCTCGTAAGGAGTAGGCCTATTCTCAAGGCCTATGCTTACATAGGTCACTAGGCATAGGAGAGTGAGGATTCCTACACCTAAAAGATCCCTCCCTCTCTTAAGGAGTACTCAGTAGGCCAACTCTCCAAAGATTATTTGCCTATTATTACTACTACTACTACTACAACTATTACTACTTATACCCACTTAATTTTGGCAACTTTGAGTTTTTATTTTTGGCCAATGCCAAAAAAAAATTGTAGAATGCCAAATTTTACGAGGCCTGTTCTAGGTGGAACAGGTCCTCCCTCCTGTCTCATGTTCCCATGGAAATATTTTCTTCTCTATGAAATGGGAAAGAAGCAAGGAAATCAAAAGAGAGCCCTTTTACATAAGGGGAGGTTCTCGTACTCGTGCGTTCTCTTGAGGTTTTGGGAACACCCTCGTTCGGGCTCATGCTCTCAAGTGCCCCTCGCTCAGGAGAACATGCTCGTATGGGAACTTCCCTTACAACAAAAGGGGGAACACCATACTCGTCCTCAAGGCACCTTTTTATTTTATTCACACATATCTTGTTCACAAAGATGTGCCAATGATCATGAGAAGGAAAGCCATTTCATTTCTTGAGTTACCAAACTTTACTTAATTTGCCATCTCCAATTCAATAGGTCTTTCGACACAATTATTCATTCATGGAGGTGGAAACCACCTTGGCTTTTTTTTTTTTTTTTTTTTTGGGGTGATGTAGTTGAAATTGAAATCATCCATAGAGAACATTGTCTTATGGATGATTTTCAGAATATCTTTGAGAACATTCTTCATTTTCTTTCAAAAAAACTTTGTTCTTCAAGAAAAAATAAATTCAGCCTTTCTAAAAACTAATATAATTTGTGCTGAAGCCACCAAAGAAATGTACTAGGAGGGTGGTCATTCTCAGCTGAGCCCAAAATTGTAACTTGTGTGTGTGTGAGTGTGTGTGTTTTTGGGGAATTTTTTTGCATGCATTAGGGTTACCACAAAAAAGTAAGACAGGAACATTCTACTATCAAAATTTTGATGTTTTCATGGAAAATAATTTCATCAACTTTCCTAGAATTTCTTTTCAAGGAAATATTCATTCGTCACATTAAAATATTGAGATTTTAGTTTAGGGACAAGGGGTCTTTTTTTTTGGGGGGGGGGGGGGGCAATTATTTTCTTACTAATTGGATAGTCTTTGAGAAACTTGTTGGCAATCAATCAATGCTAAATCTTCCTTGGGATGCTCAATATGAAAAAAATAATTCAAAACACCCAAAGTACTAAGTAGCAAGCCAGTTGCCGTCTACGCATCATCTATCAGAAAGAAAGCCAGTTATATGACTCGGTTCAGTTGATGTCCAACTTCACCTTGGTAACAGATCTGTACCAGAAGATACACGTCCTATAGAGAGTGTTGGGCAGTTCTAAGAACCTCTAAATTCTGGTTCTAAAAAACAAAGGGGTGTGTCACACAAGGATTGTGGCCTTGCCATTTTACATTAAAAAGGTATCTTATTAAGGCAAAAGGAAGAATTATGGAAATTTTTAAAATATTTCACCATGACAAACATTTAAGTCTTCAAAAAAATCCTCCCCAAAAAAAAAAAAAAAAAACCAAAATCCTTCAAGATACCATAATTCTATAATAACTATAATCTCAAGTTTCAACACAAGCCAAAATTTATCATCTTTCAAAAGTTTCTCATATCAAAATGGTCTACTTACAGGCCAAAAATCCATTAAGCTATTGTACACCAGGCCTCATAAAATTTGGCATTCTATTTTTAGATGCCAAATTTGCCAAAAATAAAAACTCAAAGTTGCCAAAATTAAGTGGTTGTTTTTATGTCTGAGTTTATGACTTAGCAGCTAGCGGCTATTCAATAGCCGCTATTGTGGCCACAATAGTGCGGGCGGCATAGGAGTTTTGATCAGTTTCAACCACCAACCTGTCATTTTTGGGTATCATGAGTTGCCAAACCCCCTTTCAAGAGAAGCATAAAATCAAATTCGGCCTCGCTCCTGTTCAACGTGCGCCAAATGGAACCATTACGACAGTCCAATGCTTGTTCTGCGTGCACATCATACGTGAAAAGCGCAATGGCCCGGCTATTAAGAGGTAACGGACGAAGAATGTGCAATTGTTCCAGTTTCCATTTCGCCTTGAATGTTACAAAAGCCATATGCAATTGCAACACACTGATGAATGGGCGAAATACCAAACTCTTTCTCCTGTAGATAAACTGGTGTATTTCAACAAGAAGGAGGAGACGGGGATCAACGCGTTTCTCAACAAGGACCGTGACAGCCTGACGTTTGCTATATCGCAGCCAGTCATTGTCGATGATATTGTTGGGAATTTGTTTTTCAATCCCGAGGAAGACGACGATTCGGAACCGATCACCAAAGTGAACGCCATGAAACTGTTCAAGTTGCAGGAAGACAAATCGTACCTAGTCATCATCAAGAACTCATTGCGTTTCAATCTCGCAATTCAACACGTGTCTGTTGGATTGTCGTTTCGCCAAACTGTAGCTGTCATCACCCAACATCAGAACATGTGCAAGAACTCAAAGCTTGCGGGCCTCAACGATCACATGGTGGGACAATTTGTCCGAGTGCTCCTCATCGTCGCCCTGTAGTCGATGTCCACCATTATGAATCAAAAACATGTATGGGCATTTTCACTAGCTGTTGACGCCAGCTCGCATATGGGAGTCTCTCTACTCAATTAGCGTATTCGAATCTGCGTTGAAGGGGTGCTCTACAACCTCCATATGGTCCTGGTTCCATTCTTTGAACGACATCTGGCCGTCAACTACGTGAAACTCATCAAAACCATGTTCAATACTCTCTGCCCAGATTGGCGCTCCAAATTGATTTCAATCAGCTCTGACGGGGAGAACACGATGACCGGTCGACACGGAGGAGTTGTCACCCTGCTCGAGAAGGAGTGCAACAACCCTATGCTCCAGATTTGGTGCGTCCCACATCAATTGGACATTGTCGTCAAGAACGCCATGCAAGATGTTTTGGATTAGGCGTTCTACAAAGTAGCCCATGCCTATTTTGTTCATCTTCGAGTGCAGCAAAATCTGATCACGGACATGGGATCCAAATGCCCAAAAGACACGACGCGTTGGGTTGCATTTGGTAGCATTTTGCACTAGCTTCTTCAGAATTATCGCTGATTGATGATCCACAACGCTGTGAAACACCCCGTTCAGGCGCCGTCGAAAATGTGGTGGGTTATTGCAGTTGTTATTTCACCATTTTTTGACAGGATTGCAATCACATTCACCACGATCCAAGCCCGCAACATCGTGATCTCACAGTAGCGATGATAAATGTTGAAATTGGTCGTTGATATTGACGTAGGTCTGGACATCCGCCCCGCCACCGATGAGGCGTTGGAAGGGGTTGATCCGCTGACCATCATCACGCGAAGAGATCCCAAAGATAATGATTTCTTTCAAAGTTGTATGTTTGTCAGTGTCAGAGAGAGCATTATACAAGTCACGAACCCAAGATCCCTAATCTTGAATGTGCATGACAACAAAATCTTTTAGAATGAACCAATTATCACAGGTACAAGCCGAACATGAGTCGAATAACAACGCCTAGGAGTTGGAAGCACCCCCTATTATGCCCGCGGATCTCGTCAAGATCTACCCTGTGCATTCATCCAATAGGTGTTGGATCCATATCGCGCTCATCTCTCAAAACATTGGTCTCAACAGCAGATCGATGACGTGGAGAAAAAACATCGACAATTGTGTGCAATATATGATAACGAGCCGCATGTCACGAAGGCATTTGATCAGCATGACGAAAACACATTTTTTAACGATGCGTGGGATGTTGTCAAGGGGCGATTCAGTGGTCTACGCTAGTTTTGTGGTGGATTGGCGACGGCGTTTCCCAATACGGCGGCTGTTGAAAGCGATTTTTCGATGGTCAAGTGGGAAAAGAACGACATTTGCACAAGCCTGACCAGCCTAGCGATAGCTGGTATCATGCAAGCGAAGCAATTCAAGCTCTTAAAGGCCCTTTTCAAACGTCAAAATGCTGCAAACGATGGCGACAACCCTTGAAATTCACTTTCTGACGTTAAAATACACACACTGCCAATTTTGCCAAAATTACCCAAAGAAAGTTGCCAAAAATTAAATTAATTTTGCCAAAGTTGGCATTTGCCACAGACTATGAGGCCAACTGTACACTCTATAATGAATCTAAACACAACATTCTTGCCTTGGTAGGCAAGAAGGCCAACAAATAGAGCAATTATGGTTTCTACTAGTTAGGGTTTTGAAAATCAAATTCCACACATAAATGGAACTAGGAATCCACTTCAGTGTCTAGTCCTTTCCTTTAAAAAAAAACATTAATTGCCAATTTCATGTCTCGAATCAATTCCATGTTATCAATTCCATGCTAGATAAACACACAATTTAGCGTGGAAGGTTGAGACATATAAGTAGTTGCACTTGATCTAATTGGATTGGATTGTCACCCACTTATTGTCATTGAACTGAATTGTGCTTAAAATTGGGTTCAATTTTAAGAAAACCTTTGGAGTCCTTGACAAAAGAAGAACAATAAACATGTCGGCTTTCAAACCCATGTTCTCAACATGCAAAGATCATGTCCTATAGAAGAAGAGGAAACAAAGTTTCATATTATGTTTTTAGTAGGGTTCTTACATTTCATAAGGTTCCTCACCAATAATGTTTTACACACATTAAAAACCTTTGACAAGTTTTGTAACGAAGATTTGTAACCCCGACTAATGTAATGGTTAGAATCCCCCTTACAGCCCAAAGGTCCTAAGTTCAAACTTTTTCTTAAGTTATCTTTTCATTCACAAATGAAATGGATGAAAAACAATTCCCAAGGTGAAAAGTAGTTTAAATTGCTCCCCAGGGAACAACTATGTTCCGAAAAGAAACAAGGTTTAAGTTGCCATGAGGAACAACCATGTTTTAAGGGGAGAAAGAATTCTTTCTCCCTAAGGACATGATTGTTCCTCGAAAAAAAAAATTTAATCGCTCCCTGGGGCAACTTAAACTCTTCCTCCCTAGGGACATGATTATTATCCACGGAAAGACCAACCTCCTTGGGGAACAATGAACTTCTCTTGGGGAAAGCCCCAAGTTCATCAAGGAAACATATGTTCTGAAATTTTTTTGCAATCACAATCATTTCATATTGGTTTTTATATAGGCTTGCAATGTATCATTAGAAAGGTCTTCAAGAGAACTACAACTTTGTACTTGAAAGCACCTCAATTAAACTTAGATGCAAACATTATGATCACACAAAGTTTCAAACACATTTTCTCCCCTAAGGAACATGATTTAAGTTGCTCTTCTAAGCACATGGTTATGCCTAAGGGAGCAATTCCCCAAGGAACAACCATGTTCCCCTAGGAAACAACCTAAATCATGTTCTTCGATGAGCAACCATGTTCCCCTAAGGAGCAAATGTGTTTGAAACTTTGTATGATCATAACTTTTGCATCTAAGTTCAGTTTGAAATGTTTTCAACTACAAAGTTGTAGTCCTTCTCAAGACCTTTTCAAAGATAGGTTACAAGCTTATATGTAAAAAAAAAATGAGATGATTGTGATTGCTAAAAAAATTGGAGCAAATGTTTCACTAGGGAACTTGGGCCTTTCCTTTGGGGAAAATCATTGTCCCCGAGGAAATTGGCCTTTCCTTGAAGAACAATCATGTCCTCGGGGAAAACAAGTTTAAGTTACCCTGGGGAGCAATTTAAACCTTTTTTTCCTTGGCGAACAATCATGTCCCCCTAGGAAATTTAGGCCCTTCCACAATGAGAATTCATTGTTCCTTGAAAAATTTATATTTTTCACCAAGGAACTTTTCTTACTCCATTGGGAACTTGCTTGGAATTAGCATTTAGTCTTCTTTTGCCCGGGGAAATTATTTCCTAAGGGCAACTAATTTTTATAATTATTTATATGTTCATTGGATTTTTTCATCCATTTTGTTTGTTAAAAAAAACAATTGGGAAAAGGATTGAACCCTAAACCTTTTGGTTGAAGGGAAGATTCTAACTAATACATCAAGTTTTCTTTGAAATTATTGTATAAAAAAGATACTTACAACATGAATCATTGTGTGAATACAATAATTTTTATTTTTATTTTTTCTTGTTTAGCACTGTATTACATATGCATAAAACCCGGTGTTACATTTAATTTACTGTGCATGTTTAGTGTTTGCCTACATTCTTATGTCTTTGAATCGCATTCAATCAACCTCTACTTATGAGGCAAACATTAAAGAAGTGTAATGAATTTAATGCAACACTAGATTCCACATAATTGTAGGACAATGGCTTGCAGGGAAAAAAAAAACTGAATCTCTTCACAATATTTGAACTATGATTAACATTTTAACTATTTTTTTTGCACAACATTTTAAAAATAAAATGTGATGCAATGGTTAAAATTCTCCACCCTAGCCCATTCCCTTAAGGTTCAATCATTTTCCCAATTTATTTTTTTCTTTTACAAATGAAATGAATGAAAGAATACATATAGCCCCATGAACATTTTTTCCAAGTTAGTTGCCCTTGAAAAGCAACTTCCTTAAAAAGAAGAGTACTAAATGGTCGCCCAACAAAATTACCCAAGGAGAAAAGGATTTAGAAATCACAACCAAGTCACCCCTACAAAAAAAGGGAATAAATGGTAACCCTAACCAAGTTCCCCAAGGAGAAAAATAGTAAATTGCCTTGGGAAAAAAAAAAAGTTTTAATGTTTCGAATTTTTGGGCCAAAGATACAAGGATTAAACTTTGTCCAAATCAAAATATATTTATACTATTGAAAAGCTCTCAAATTGTCCACCCATTCCATATCAATCAATTGGGAAAACAAATGTTCACTCATTTGAAAATGGAGAAAAAGGTTGAAGAAAAAAATAAAATCCACTTGTTTAAGACAAAAAAGAGGTTGTAGAAAGGGGAAAAATTGCTTACCCACAACAAAGGAAAAGGAAATTGCAAAAAAATGAAAAAAATTGTTCACCCATTCTAAGGAAAAAGTTGGAGAAAGAAAAAAAAAACATTGTCCACCTGTTCCAAAAAAGAGGAGATCAGAAGGGAAAAAATTGTCCACTTGTTACAAATAATGATTTTCTTTTATGAAGTTTGTGACTTAGCAAAAACAAATATTTTGAATTTAGATTTTAGAAAATTGCTAGTTTTTTTGGAAAATTTACCGAATTTTTGAAACCATAAAATTGAGAATAGTGATAATGACCGTGATTTATTAATGGTTCAAAAATAAATAAATAATTTAAATCCCACACCAAATCAAAATGATGAACTAGCAAGCATGTAAATAGGTTTACAAGGGGATAGGATAAGCTTATGCATATGATTGTAAGGGAATACAAATGTGTCTATTAAAAAAGGGAATTTGTTTGTTTTGTTTGTCATGTTTAAATTGCCAAAACCATGGTGACCCTCGCCACATTCTTCATACCATTGGACAACCTTTAATGAACACGGGTGTATTGACATGTTGTTTTGTAATGTTAAAACTTCTTATGTGAAAGTTATTGAATATTGAGTATTTTTTCAAAGAAATTTCAACAAAATCTAATTCAATTTCTTTTGGAAATTGGGGAATGTTATTGGTATTGTTGAAAAGCTCCCAATGAGTAGGATTAAATGGAGGTGATTTTATAACTTTTATGCTTAAATTATGAGAAGTATTAAGTTTTGAATATTTTTATTCTTGGAAAATAATTTTAAAATTTTAATGGTTTTTTCACATTTGGGCCATTGACATAAAAATAGACGTGACACACCAATATTAATTAGTTATAAGGACCCCAAAGTTCAATTTTTTTTTCTTTTGTGATGGGCATCTTTGGTCCATCACAAAAATAATTAATCAAGTTTTATATACTCCCAAAATACAAACCAAAATAGAAATATTGTAGTCTCCTCCTTTTTGGCTGATATATAACTTACAAGGGTAGAATTTTAAAATAAATGATGTGAGATAAAATTCAGTGTTATTGGGAACATATTGGGAAACACATTGAAAATTGGGGAACATTTGGAAATTTCATTGGGAATTTGACTAGAACAAAGTGGGAAACAATAAAAAATCTATAAATATTCAAGTTATTTTGGAAATGCAAGATTGTAATAATGGTGGTTTAAGGTTTTTTCTTAAATCAAAATATGACTAAAGTTGTGATTTAAAAAAATAGGATCTATTTAATATGGCATAAAGTTTAATATACAATGGCAATTTCTTTGTTTAGGGTGCCTTGATAAACAATTTAAAAATGCACCAGTTTTTAAAGGTCGATTTTTCCCCTCCACCCAAATGTTGTTTGAATCCAATTCCTTTAAAATCTTAATTTGAACAAATGCGGCCTTGATTTTAATATCCTTGTTTGACCATATTAAAAATCCTTTTTTTAGGGTATTAAGATCTTTGTTGAACCACATTAAAACCTACATTTGAATGTTTTGAGGTATTACACCCACCATTCAAAAGAGAGCCTATTCACATTTAGGAAGCTTTAGGATAGTTTTTCAAAAGTTCATAACTAATTTTTTTTTAAAACTATAAAAAAAAACTTTTTATTGGGCTGAATTTTAATTTGTCTTTGTCTTTAAGGGAAAAATAAGTGTAAAAGAAATTGAAGTCTAATTTACTCACATGCTTATTATAATAGTTCTTGATAGGTATACCTCATGATTGCAATATGATGTTATTATCCTTCACCCCTTTGATTATTTAAAATTTTTAAAAAATCATTACAAATATATACCTATGTTTTCTTTATTTAATTTTCATATAGGTTCACAATTCACAAGGTTCACACATGTTTAACATAGGCTTGATCAATTTAATGTCGAGTTTGACGTCACACTAGTGTGACACCCTTGGAAAGGACTATGTAATTTACTTAGAATGGCATCATATTCATTCAATGTTTAAATTAATGAAGCGAAGGTGGTGTAGTATTAATTCAATTAAGTTTGGCACCAAACATAAACCTTTTTTCTATGGGTTGTAACAATAATTTAATATTTATTGAATCCATATTAAATATATCTTGATATATTCCAAGCCAATATGTTTTTTGGTCTAATATCAAATATGGCTTTTGTACAAAATTTCCTTAACTTTAAATATAAGTTTAGCTTAAATTGGTTTCAAGTTGGTAATATATATTTGTCGTCAAGGTTGAAGGTTTTTTTATAATATGTAGACATGTTTTTTGGTCATTTTAAATATTCCCAAAATGAGATAAGGAATGGCATATATTGAATAAAAATGTAACGATATATATACACACATTAATGTGCACCTTGTCATTGGTGTGATATGTCCAATTGGTGAATAACCTATCATCTAAATGCAAATGCCAAACTTGTATTAATTTGTCATAACATAAAATTGGCTTTGGAACAAGCATGCACATTTGCATTGCTGTGAATGACTTAGGGTTTTCTACTTCAACTGTGTACATCTATAAATCTAACGAGTTATTAAATGACAACATATTGAAATTGGTATAGTGGAGTTTTTGCATAATGTATCATATGGTTTTCAACTTGAAATTCCACACATGTTACCTTTCATATTTGCCTTTTTATATCATCACCTTTCAACTGTCATATGTCAAAATTAAATGTTTTTGTCCTCCCAACTAACATCAAAAACATATTTGGACTCAGAAGGTCACATCACGTATTAAATGTTAATCCACTTTAAATAATATCTTTTAATGGTTTCATGAATTCCTTGATGTAATTGATACACATTTTTTTTTAATGTTTTCAATAAACCATCATATCACATTGTTGTCATTGTTCTCCTTCACATAACTCCAATGGTCTCTATGATTGTGATGAAATTAATTGTGTGTTCCTTCCATTGTAGTTTAACAACAAGTGGCTTTCTCTCATCTTGCACTATTTTCATGATTACACATAGCTCCATGTCAAACATTTTTTTGTTTCTATTTTTACATGGTGTTATTGGTGCTACCAAGATTTTAGTTTTTTATGTGTCCCTTACATTGAAACTTCGACACTTGGGGTTTCTCTTGTGTCACATTGTCTTCATGTTATTTATGTTGCAAACTATGCATTGACGTTCTTTTCACATCAACATTATGTTTCATTCCTACAACATTTGTTTCCAATCTTTGTTTTGTGATTGCATCAAAACAATATGACATCTAATGCAAGAACTAATAGAAAGCAAAGTGGAACAAACATGCTTATAGAGAACGAACAATAGTTTTTCAATTGAATTACAAGATGAATTGAATTTTTGTCAAGTTCATTGTTCAAATTTCAAATTGATTAAAATTGAAAATTTTATATCTCTTCAAATGAATTATCAAAAAATATTTTTCAAATGCATTTTAACTATTCAACATTGGTTGATCATCATATGAGGAATCAAAAATGTTGATTAGAGGAGGCAATTGTGTTCGATCTTTTGATGATGACGTGGCAATCGTAAAGTTAAGGTTTGATAGAACATTCATCATACTTTAGTCATTTTGTAAATCATCATGTCTCTATCTTTTAAATCCTATATATTAATTCACTTGTCTGTCTCTGACCAATCGATGTCCCGAAATGAGCAACACCTGGCCTGAAATGTTGCAACGCCAAGTGCAGGTCCGCTTGTCTGTGACGGGGGTTTTGGATTTTGACCAATCGACGTAGCTGACAGAAACGAGGTCCGTCTGTTTGTGACGAGTGTCCGTCTGTGACCAATTGACGTCCCGAAATGAGCAACACCTGGCCTGAAATGTTCCAGCGCCAGGTGCGGGTCCGTCTGTCTATGACGGGGGTTTTGGATTTTGACCAATCCTATATATTAATTCACTTGTCCGTCTGTCTGTGACGGGTGTCCATCTGTGACCAATTGACGTCTCGAAATGAACAGCATTTGGCCTGAAATGTTCCAACACCAGGTGCGGGTCCGTTTGTCTGTGATGGGGGTTTTGGATTTTGACCAATCGACGTAGTTGACAAAAACAAGGTCCGTCTATTTGTGACGGGTGTCTGTCTGTGACTAATCGACGTCCCAAAATGAATAGCACTTGGCCTGAAATGTTCCAATGCCAGGTGCGGGTTCGTCTATCTATGACGGGGGTTTTGGATTTTGACCAATCGACGTAGTTCACAGAAACGAGGTCCGTCTGTCTGTGACGGGTGTTCGTCTGTGACCAATTGACGTCCCGAAATGAGCAGCACTTAGCTTGAAATGTTCCAGCGCCAAGTGCGGGACCGTTTGTCTATGATGGGGGTTTTGGATCTCAACCAATCGACATAGCTGACAGAAACGAGGTTCGTTTGTCTATGACGGGGGTTTTGGATTTCGACCAATCGATGTAGTTGATAGAAACCAAGTCCCGAAATGAGCCACACCTGGCCTGAAATGTTCCAGCATCAGGTGCGAGTCCGTCTATTTGTGACGGGGGTTTTGGATTTCAACTAATTGACGTAGCTGACAGAAACAAGGTCCCAAAATGAGCCACACCTAGCCTAAAATGTTCCAGCGCCAGGTGCGGGTCGTGGTGGCAGAGAAACACATGCTCGCTGGATCCTCCGTCTCCCCGCACACACATCAAAGCAGAATTTGAGGAGCCCACAAAACAAACCAGCCATCGATCACCACCAGGGGCATGATCACCAAATGAGGGCAATGGAAGAGTGATGGTATACATGAAGAAACGTGATCTGCCACATGTTTCGCTTTAGCACCATGATTATCTGCAAACCCTCAAGTAACCTCAAAGTGGAGTTCAGATGCAAAGCAACAACAACACTAGCATTGTCTTGGAGACAGGGTCTGTAGAGAGACACATGGTGATGATACACACCAGATTCAAAATTGAAACAAAACAATAAGTAACCATGAAGCTCTTATAGTATCCATGAATTCAACATATTTTGACATGTAGAACATGTACATGAGAATCACCATCTGAAATCACATTGCATATCAACAGTGTGAATCATTCATCAGCAAACCAAGCTATGTGAATTGTTTGTTGGTAACACAAGTGAAACTACCCTCCATCAACGATATATGTATTTGCTATGCATTTCTAGCATATTGAAAATTGATGAACTCCGCATGACGATTTCATCTGTTTTATATTCAAGGATTGTGCTTTGTAGAAACAGAAGTGAGAGAAGACAAGCCTACCTCAGTTGGCTTGGGATTATAAGCATTGCCCCAGAGAGTGTACCTGTATAGCCAAGATTGCACCTAAGCCATGAAGCCATCTTCAAGCATAAATCTCTAAGAGGCACTTGGTTTGTCAGTCAGTCAGTTATAGGGCTTGGGAAGGGGGTTTTATGTTCCTGCAACCTCAGCACTGTAGGTAGGACGGTGGTAGCGGATTCTGAATGAAGATTATCGGGTGGGCCAGCACGGGCGGGCTGGGCACGGGAGAGGGGGAGGTCGGGGAGATCATGTTTAGACCGGGGGCTCTGGAAGCTTCTAAGCCTCTTGGCAGATCTCTTCTCCTCCAAGGCTGTAGACCTCTCTAGTCCACCTAACAATGCACTTCTATAATCATGAGATCCACCTTCCGGCAGCTTAAGTTGATGCACCAGCAGATTCAAGCCTGGGAGCCTCCAGGTGAAGCAAAAGGTTAAAGAGATCCTCAGCATCTATAGACAATACTACCATATTGCCAATAGAAGAACCAGCTAACCAACACCTCCTTTTTCCCACATGGGGTTAGACCTTCCAAGTCCATTAAGGGCCCCTGGCTACCACCGCTCAGCCATCGGTGGCGGTGCAGTTCACCTCCTTGCAGCTCCTCATGCATATCCTGCAAAACGTTACGTTTGTTGGTGCTACGGTTATTGTGAACGCCGCTTCCAGGAACAAGCTATCTGCCTCTGACCACCAACCTCCTTGCAGCTCCTCATGCACATCCTTTAAAACGTTACGTCTGCTGGCGTTGCGGCTGTTGTGAACACCGCCTCTAGGAACAAGTTGTCTACCGCTGACCGTTAGCAGAACTATATGGACCGCATGTCCACCGTAGCCCGACAATAACAGTGGGACCGTGACCGTGAGTAGCGCGCAAAGGCTCGTGCCCGGCTGATAGTCCAGGAGCGGCAACAGCAGCGGGACCGCGAGCAGCACACAAAGGTCCGTGCCTGACTGACAGACCAGGAACGAGACCGCAACCGCAAGCGGCACCGGCAGGCGTGGGGTCAACAAGATTTACACACAACAAACTGTGTCCCTTTTTCAGAATTTGATGAGGCCAGTTTTCCAGTGCTTGGCATAAGGGGTAGGACAGGTAAGTACCAATAGTGCCGAACTATGATTTGGCCTGATGAGGCTTCTTGGGGACACGCAGACCTTTGTTCTACTAAAGGCAAATCTTACAGCTATGAGGCCCTCTTCCCCATTCCTCTTCCTTAACCATTGCGAGACCTGCTCACTTTTGAGCTTGCCCCTAGTGCACACCTCCCCCTTGCCACCATATCTTTTCGCAAGCACATCCATAAATATAATTCCTCCTTGCAGATGGCCTCCTCTGGCACTAACATCCAGATGGGGGCAGTATGATTGTCATAAGGGGCACTATGCATCATTTGTTGGGGCAGTTGGCACCTCCTCAAGGGAGCCCCCATCAGTTTGCCCAACTGTATATCATAGATAATATGGATGCTTAGGCTGCTACTTGTTTTGTTGTTCTTGGTTGTTGAGAATTCAAGCTTAACTAGTTAAGTTTCATTAGTTACTGGAGTAGGAAAGTAACTAAGTTACTTTCACAAGGTTGAATTACTTTCGTTACTTATTTTAGTTTGGTTATTTGGGGTTTAGTCTTTTAATTAAATACCTTGGAGTTGATGGCTTGGCTCTCTTTTCTTCATTACACAAGTTTGTGTATTTCTTGTGACAAGAACCTTGGAGAGTTCTTGATCTTGTGTTTTGTGTTGTGAGCATTATGTTGTAGTTTCCTTTCAATAAAGATTTATGTTTGCATTTGAGTAGATCTCCTATTTGTTAATAGGTCAAGGCAACGTAGACTTGGACCGTCGCACTTTATAGGAGTTGCAACAGATGTTTTTGGGGAGCAATGTTTATGTTCAGCGCTTTGTGCAGGCCATGGATTTGCCCCCTCGAGACCTGGCTAACTATGAGATTGTCATTCGTGTTGATGGCAGCGTTGATTGTCGTCGCTACAACGCCCCCACGTCCAGCGAGGTGGCTGACCTGATGCCTGGTGAATGAATGGGGTGGATGCATGGCTGTTTTTTGGTGCCCCATTTTGTATTGTTTTTTATGGTATTGGCCGTCTTAATTGTTACGTTCCTCGACAACACGTTCCTTTCATCATCCAAGCAACTGTCCCGGCTGTGCCTGATTTGTCTTCCCTTTTGTGCTTGTTCACAAGCGACGGTGGCGGTGGCACTTCCTCCCCCCCATGTATTTTCTTCCTTTGATTAATGATTGATGGGGCTGTTGCTTCCATCCCCACATGGGATTCTGCTCACAAGCGATGGTGACCTAGACGGTGACCTTGAAGGTAACAATCCACGAGACATCAGGGTGCGGGCTAGGGGCGAGGGGTTATGGAGGATTATTGATGCCCACTATGCTTATGACCCTCTGCATTTTGTCCTATTCCACCCACACGAAGAGCACGGCTAGCACCCAAATATTACTGGCGCCACCCCTGCGTTTGTGGATGGGCTAAACTTTTAGGACGAGCAACAGAAGCCATTTGAAGATGAGTAACAGCCCGATTAGGAGTCGGCAGTGGACCCCTGGCGTGGTGGAGGTAGGGGCAGGGGTAGGGGCCGAGGCAGAGGAGCTGCTGCAGGGCGCATTGTTACAAGGTTACTACTAGGGAATGCGCGGCTTACTTCATGCATGACCGCAACCCTCCCACCAACAGCACGTTCACTTATGGCAAGAAGCTATATTAAGAGTGGGTGGTTGACCAATACTCCAAGGTTGAGGGGCAACGGTTGCGATGGGTGCGCCTCAATATAAAAGAATGGTAGATGCCATGCAACAAGATGGGGCTAACAGCACCAACTTTGGGCGCATGGTGGTCCTTTCAGCCATTTTTGTTGGTAGCCCCCGCCACATGAATTAGCTCTACTAGGATTCCATGGCCTTGGTCAGAAAGTTTGGGAAACCTAACCTATTCATAACCATGACGTGCAACCCAAATTGGCCAGAGATTCTGCTTGAGCTGAGGCCTGGGGAAGAAGCTAACAACTACCCTAACTTGACATCCAAGGTGTTCAACATGAAGTTTAATGCCCTCTTTAAAAACCTTTTACATAATGTTATTTTGGGCACTACGGTGGAGGACATCCATGTGGTAGAATGGTAGAAGTAGGGCTTGTCACCCAATCACATTTTGATCATTCTACGTAGCTAGGACAAGTCGCGTGACAACAGCGATTATGATTGGATCGTGTGTGCCGAGCTTCCAGACAAATCCACCCACCCCAAACTTTACAACATTGTGACATCTCACATGTTGCTGGGCCCTGTGGGGCCTTACATCCCTCATGTCCTTGCATGGTGAATGGGGCTTGCAACAAGGGTTATCCCAAGACTTTCCAGCCCCAAACTGAGGACTCCACCGGCAGCTACCCAACCTACTAGCGATGGGACGACGACAGGACCTTCACCCACCCCACGTAAATGTAGTTGTTGGAAATTTGGGAAGTGAGTTGTTGTTTTGTGCACTTGACCATAAGTGTTTCTGTCTGAGTTTGCCCTGAAAACTCATTTCTTCCAGATTCTTAGGCGTCCCAAACTTCACCTCAAGCATGATGATGTGAAAGTAGGGCAAAGTCAAACCTACGAGAAAGGGACACCAAGGTGACTGACAAATTCTTGCTGCTGCGCCCTCCCCCTTGTAGCTAGGGCTTTGTCTTTGACAACCGTTGGGTCGTCTCGTATAACCCCTACTTGACCATGCGATACCAGTGCCACATCAATGTTGAGGTCTACAGCTCCATCACCGCTGTGAAATACCTTTACAAGTATGTTTACAAGGGTTACGACCTTGCTTAGGTAGTGGTGTAGCCGAAAGCTAGGGCTCTGCCAGCTAGAGCGCCTTAGGCGGCTGCACGTGGGGCCGATGCGAACAATGTGCCTACCACTCGGGATGAAGTCCAAAATTACCTGGATGGGCGGTATGTTAGTGCCAGCAAAACTTGCCATCGGCTTTTTGCCTTTGACTTGCACAACACGCACCCCAATGTTTACTGTTTGGCTGTTCATTTGCCTAATGAGCAGACCATTTACTTTCCTGAGGGGACCATAGTTGGGGAAGCCATGATGCACAACAATTCCACCACTTTGACTAAGTAGTGTGACTTCAACCGAAAGGCCAAATTTGAATGTGTGATTGCAGCCACTTTGGCTCGCAACAACATTGACCCTACATTGCCATTGCTTGTTGCGCTAACCACATTGTACCCTGATTATCTTGAAATCGTTGTGTGGAGCAAATCCAAAAAGGCGTGGCACCTTCGGAAAAGGGCAGCGGGGCGGCAGGGTGTAGGCCGAAACAAACATGTCACATTGGGAACTGTGGGGCGCATGTACTTTGTGCAACCCTCAGAGGGCGAGTGTTATTATCTGCGAGTTTTGCTTACCCACGTTACAGGGGCCACATGCTTTAAGGACCTCAAAACTACCCACCGATCCCACACACTTACCAGAGTTGTGCACCCCACTTTTAAAGCTACCTGCCTTGCACGTGGCTTGTTGCAAGATGATGCTGAATGGGACTAGTGCCTTTTAGAAGCTGCTGGCATACAACTGCCCAGAAGCTTGCGACAACTTTTTGTCAGCCTGTTGATTTTCAACAACGTCACCAATCCTGGGCGGCTGTGGGACAGGCATAAGGAAGCCCTTACGGAGGATTTCCTGCACTAAGCACACTAGGTGAGTGGCCAAAAGGCCTTCACAAAGGAAGTGTATATTACAAGCCTCCCTTTTGTTGGGTTGTGATGGTATAAATTGTGATCTATTGTCTTCTTTGAACTGTTGCCTGGAAACTTCTCTATTGAATGGCCAATTGTTGGATTCAATATATCAAAAAGTTGATCCTTCAGCATCATTTCACACATTTCATTTAATAAGTCTTACCACATATTGGTGCTGTAAATCTCACTAGATTGTGTCTGCTGAACCTAAGGCCAAGCTCCTCCACGTGGTGCCGAACGAGGTGCTGGATCCTATTGTAGACCATATTTCCTTGCCAGTTGTAAACATGAATAATTGTGCCCTTCTGGATTATAACCCCCCCTGCCCCCGATTGCATTGCGCAGGTAACACCCAACTAGCAGCTGGACCAGGCCATCCTCCACCAGGGCTTGCGAGAAGTGGAGCAATTGTTGCAAGCCCAAGGGGGAAAAACCCTAGAGGATTTTGAGCTGCCTATCCCTGCACAACTAGCTGCCCCGGGGGACGCCGCTGTATCTGAAGAGCGAACCAGGTACAATGTGACGCAACAAGTTCAACAGCTTGCTCGGGATGTGCCTTTGTTAAATTAGCACCATCGCTCCATTTACGACAATGTCATTGACGCGGTCCATGACCCCAAGCCGGTCGACAAAACCTTTTTTGTTGATGGGCTAGGAGGGGCTGGCAAGACTTTCCTCTACAGGTGCCTATTCAGCAAGGTGTGCTCTACTAGTGACATAGCGTTATCGATGGCATCTTCTAGCATTACAGCCTTGCTTTTGGAGGGCGGCTGCATAGCTACTCACGTTTCAAAATTCCCGTACCAAGCCTTTGTGGCTCCTCTGCTTGCTATGTTCCACTGAACAGTCCACAAGCGACCTTGATTCGGGCTGCACGTCTCATTGTGTGGGATGAAACACCCATGGCCCACAAGCATGTGTTTGAGGCTGTGAATCGCATGTTTTAGCATGTTATGGGTGCTATTGACCCTGCCTTAAAGGACATGTTTTTTGGGGGTAAGGTTGTTATCATGGTAGGTGATTTTAGGCAAATATTGCTTGTGGTTCCCTAAGGCACAAGAGGCCAGATTGTGGATGCCAGTCTCAAGAGGTCCGCAATCCTTTAACACCGTGTTAAAATGCGTCAGCTGCATGAAAACATGTGTGTTCATAAGCTTTTGGCACAGGGCGGAGCCAACGTCGCGGCCAATGCCCAACAATAGCAAGTTTAGGTAAATTACTTGCAGCGCATTGGGGAGGGCACAGAACAAATGTTTCCTGAGGTTGGGGATGAGGCTGTTTTGATCCCAAAATACATGTGCTGACACGGTGACACCATTGATAGCTTGGTGGATGAAGTTTACAGCGACCTTGGCCGCTTCACAGACTCGCAATCACACAATGAACACATCATTCAGAGGGCCATTTTAACTCCTTTGAACGAAGATGTTGACAACATCAACACCGCCATCATGAATCGGTTTGACCTCACCACACCTTATGGCCCACTAGCACAACGCCGCACGTACCATAGCGTTGATTCTGTTGTGCAAAGTGAACAAAGAAGGGTTTACCCCACTGAGTTTCTAAACTCCCTTGGCATGTCAGGGGTGTCACCCCACACTTTGACCCTACAGGAAAGCTGCCCAGTGATTTTGCTGCGAAATATGCCGGGCGGCCTTACAAATGGCACTCGGCTTGTTGTGGTCAAGCTGATGCAACACATAATTGATGTTGAGATTGCCACAGGACCGAACAAAGGCAGGCGCGTTTTCATTCCCCGCCTCAACATCACTCCCTCTGACACGGAGAGGATGCCTTTTACTTTCCATCGGTGACAGTTCCCGTTGTGGCCCGCATTTGCCATGACTATCAACAAGGCCCAGGGGTAGACACTACATATAATGGGGGTGTACTTGCCCAAGCCTGTTTTTTGCCACGGGCAACTTTATGTGGCTTTCTCTCGGTGCGGCTCATGGCAGAGCGTCCGGGTGCTGGTCCGAGGTGGCAACAGGGCGGCTCTAAATGGGGCCCCTGCTGGCGTTTACACCAGTAATGTGGTTTACCGCGAGGTGCTGTAGTGATTCTTCTTGTGGGTATGGGGTTCTTTGGGGTCTCATTTGGACTCCCAATTTTTTTTCAGGGCTTGGGTTTTGGTTTCGTCCAAGGGGATGGGTTGGATTAGATTGCATTAAACTAAAATGGGGCTTTTATATATTAAAGACATTCCCTCCATAGGATTTCCAGGCATGTAATGGATTCTAGATAAAGTGACCATGCAGGCTCATCCCAACGACTCATGCATGTACCTACAACCTCAGATGCAAACGTACCAAGAATGAAAGTGATCATCAAGTGAAACATTGCCAATTGTCATCACTGTTGCATTGCATCACTAATCCCATCCCCTTGGACAACACACTAGGGATAAAGAGGAGGATGGTTAGGGGTTTGAACAAACCGATTGTAGAAAAAAAATTAACAAATGTGAGAATGTGAATATTTGACTTCACAATGTCCAAAGGTCACGGGTACCCACTAGTATTTAAAATGTTGCTTAAATGTATTTTCCTAAAACTTGGTGTAATTCTTATCAATGTCGAATTGGACTATATCGATTCAATCCATGGCCTCCAAAATGATCTTGTTGTGTTTATTTGTGGCTTTCAATGATTGGCATGACAATTGACGTACACTTTCTCTCGATTCTAATACTATCAATTCTATCCAAAGTTGCCATTGTGGTAGTTACAAAATATTTGTTTGCCTTTCATAGGAGTCATGAAATTTGAAAATTCATTGAGTTTCAAGATTCTAGGAGGTTGAACATTACCTAGTTCAAAATACATGAATGATTATCCAAATTGATTAAAGTTTTTGGAATAGTTCCAAGATTAACGTACATATTGAAATCTTGAACATATCCTCAGGAACAAAATATTTTCTTAACAACTCATGCATGAAAAGGTGATTCCACTAGGTAGGAAAATGTTTTTCCTTATCTTCATTTTATAATACATAGACTCCATCTCCTTGTGCATGCATTGGAGCATTAATGTTCTTCTCCTGTTGGAAATCCTTAATTGATAACAATGTAACAATCCTCATTGTATTATTTTGGTAGATGAAATCTATCACATTCTTCTATGGTCAAGTCCCAATAGGATGCATTGTGCCTAGTGCCTTAGTGATAATCTAAAATCCTCTTATAGTCTTCATTAATGTAGTTCCATTTATCTTTACACATTTTGTTATTCCTTGGTGTTTTCATATGTTTTTTATTTTATTGTAGGTCCCCTAATATCTTGTTCCGATTTTTTGTTGTAGGAACCATGTTCACTCTTGGATCCAAAGATTATTTAGATAGTTTGCTCTTTATGTTTACAACTATCAATGCAAGTATCTCTTCTCGACTCCAATTGGTGTTACATTGCCATGAAAGACCATCACTTTTGTTTCCTCTGCTTTTGCTTCTTCTTGAATCATCATTTCAATTTTTTCTTGAATTGTGCATAGTTATCATAGACTTCGTTTATATGGCTTGAGAAATTTGTGCAATTGTAAAGCAAGATGTTAGTTACATGAGATTGATGTGTGCTACAAAGGTGTACAAATGCAATGAACTACAAAGATGTGCTACAAAGATGCAATCAAGTATAAAAGATGCAACAACAAAGATTTTGCATATCGCATGATGCTATAGAAGTGCACCAAAGAAGCTCTTGCATGTATTGTGTTACACAAGATGTGATATCAAAAAATGCAATGTGCTACAAAGGTGCAAAAGACTCCCTCAAAATGCTTGTGGCAATGGCAACACACAGTTCTTTGATGATGTTTCTGAAATAACCGGAATTTGCAAGTGAGAAATAATAATCTTGTTTTGGTCTAGAACCTTAGTTCTTCATTTTTTAAATTTATTTTGAAAATTTAAAATTATAGTTTAAAATCACCTTTCTTTCCCAATAGCCAGGTTTTTTTTTTTTTTTTGGTGGTTTTTTGGGGGCTGGTTCTTACATGAAAACTGTCAGTTCTTTGATGTCTCCGAGATAACTGGAATTGGCAATTCTCTGATTCTGATTTTGTCCTCAACAAACCAGAACCGGCGATACTTTGATTCTGATTTTATTTAATTTAATTACCAGAATTGCTGGTTATTGTCGTATTAAAGAAATAAAATATCTAAATAATGACCAAAGTTTGAAAGGTGGCTCCCCTCACTTTTTTTTAAAAAAAAACAAGGGGAAAGAAAAGAAAAGAAAAGAAAAAAGAAGTCAAGTCTAAAACGTCAAAAGGAGGTTGCCTGCACCACTACTCAAAAAAAAACTGCGGTCGAATTAGGGGATCGAATGGGGGATCGAATTGGGTCCCTGCCATTTTTCTGCGTTTCCTGACCTGCGTGTTTGGCAAAGTCCGTTGAAATTGATTCGCAAAGTGCGTTGCAATTGTTTCACAAAGCGCGTTGCAATTGTTTTTGCATGCAAAGTGTGTTGGAATTTTTTGTAGAGTGTTTTGAAATCGAAATTGTTTTGCAAAGTGTGTTGAAATCGAAATTGTTTTGCAAAGTGCGTTGGAATTTTTGTTTTCTCTTGTGTGTGCGCGTGTGTGTGAGGGTGGGTTGGTGTGTGCGTGCGCGAGAGATGGAATCGCGTAAGAAAGCAGCAGCAGCAGCAACAGCAGGAGTGTCGTCGCATCATCATCGTTCACATGGAGGAGGAGCTGCTCATCATCATGGCAGTAGCAGGACGCATAGGAGGAAAGATCCTCCACCCAACTCGCGTCAGATTCTGGGTCTGATGTTCCTACTGTCAGCGGTAGGGTTTGTGCTGCTGCTTGCAGGTGTCACGTTTACTGGAACCACGATCACTGTGCTCTTGGCCACGCCTGTTGTCATCTTCTTTAGCCCGGTTTGGATCCCTCTCGCCACTGTCGCGTTCTTCGCCGTCTCTGCTTTGCTTGGAGCTGGTGCTTTTGGTGTCGCCGCAGTCTCTGCCGTTTCCTGGGTTTATAACTACTTCAGAGGCCGTCATCCAAACAGCTCGGATCGGGTGAGTTCGTATATGAAACCCCAAATCTCTAGGAAATTTATAAAAGTTTTTTCTGATTTCACACTTTATTATTCCTGTGGTTTGTTTTCAGCTCTTCTTGAAGGCAAATCGTGTGGTGTTGTTAGCGTACAACTTGGGAGGAAAACAAATTAGTTTTATGAACAAAAGGAACAATCTGTTCGGCTGTATCTCAGGTGCAACATCATGTTGGAGATTATAAGAAGGCTTTGTTGGAGGGTTCTTCCGCTTAGGAACCCTACGTGCTGGGTTTGTTGATCAACATCTTCATGTTGGAGATCATTATAAGAAGGCTTCGTTGGAGGTTTTGTTCTTCAGCTTACAAACCGGAGGTGTAGTAGGGTTTGTTGATCAACATCATCATGTTGGAGATGATTATAATAAGAAGGCTTTGTTGGAGGGTTTGTTCTTCCACTTACGAACTGGAGCTGCAGTAGGGTTTGTTGATCAACATTATCATGTTGGGAGATGATTATAAGACAGCTCTGTTGGAGGGTTTGTTCTTCCGCTCATGAACCAGAGGTGCAGGGTTTGCTGATCAACATTGTCATGTTGGAGATTGTTACAAGAAGGCTTTGTTGGAGGGTTCTTTCGCTTACGAACTGGAGTTGCAGGGGTTTGTTTGCTCCTTGCTCTCTGAAAGGCAAATGTGTTTGTGATAAAAATAGTGTAAAAGGATATCTTGCTATGAGAGTTTTCTCAACCTTCCTTTTTCCAGTATCAAAGACTCATTTTGCAGTGTAATTTTGTGCGTACCTATGCTCTTCCTTGTAAATAAGCTTGGCAGTTACTCTTCAAACATTCTCTAGGGTTATTTAGGGTCCTCAACTAGAAAGGGCTTGAATTTGTTACAGGCTTTACTGAGAGTGATAATGCTAGGACAGTCATGAGGCTCTCAAAGCACCAAGAAGCAGCATTCATCTTCTGATGAATTTCTCTGCGTTCATATAAGCAGATGAAAGCAGGTCCCAATTTTTGACGATCAGCCCTGACTGTCTAATTATGTCTTGTTTTCTTGACTTATATTTGAGTTGCATGCACCACAATCTTGTTCTTGAAGTTGCTCCCTGTTATCTTGGAATGTTACCCTGCATCAATATCGAGCTTGATTTGCACTATCTGTAGCCAAGACTTGTACTGCAGTTTGTTATGTAATGCATTTTGAGAAATTTGGGTGTCACACTGTGGCTGTAGGACTGTTTCTTAACTCTTCCTCTAGTAGTGATGAATTGCAGGTCTGGATACCTGTCCAAGGCGCTTGTGCTTGAAACTGGTACAAAGAAAGGGGCTGTGTGGGCAAGAGGCAGGTGACAGGAGATGCTCACCACCAACATCAAGTTCCTGCACTTCATCAATGTTGCAATGATGGCAATCTTTGGCTGTATCTTATTGTTATGTGACCAGGTTTTGTTGAATTCTGCTGCTGGCATCCACCAGACAAGTTTGAATTCATCTAGTGTCACCCAACGTAACCACTCCAAACTATGTCTGAAACTTTTACAGAGAAGGTGGGTTGTGGGCAAGAGGCAAGCAACCCAAGAACCTTTCAACCACAAGTTATTTCTTGCATTTCACCAGTCTCTCTGTGATTGGAATCTTTGGCTGTACCAATGATCACATGACCAGTTTTTGTTGAATCACATGGATGTCCACCCTAAGGTATTCCTTTTATATTCAGAATGTAATCCTATGTAAGTTACTTGTGTTCTCATTGAAATTGTCCTCATTAGTGAGACGAACTACATGAAGGCACATTCACAAGGAGAGAAAGCAGTACTGGAGACCTAAATGGCCTCCTACTAATAGGTCATGCAGGAAGTTCAGCTGGCACAAGCTTCTGGAAATGTGGAGACTTGAACCTGGCAATCTTTTTATGCAAACCCTGGTGATTTCTCAGAGGCCTACTCCCCTTCTGTAATTTATTTAGAAAAAGCAATTGAGACAATTGGCAAGAATCAGCTCATTACAAGACTCTCCAGAATGAAACCATGGAGTAAGTACTTTGGGCTCAAAAATGTTAGAATGCTCCAGATTGTCAAATTTTAAGATCTGTGATTTCCAATGCTTTCTTCATATGGTTCAACTTTTGGCCTTCCAGTGTACCCAACATCATTCACTTTGGTCCAGATTAGTGTTGTAAGGTGTTCTTGTCTTTTTCAGGATATGAACATGCATTGTTGCTGATATTGTTGGAACCATACCTGGAACCATACCTGGAACTGTGATATTCAATATCCAATATCCAATACTACACATCCAAAGGAGTGCATCCCGACAAGTGACCTGAAATGAATGCATATCCTTCTTACAGGCCAGGTGCGCATTAGTTACATCTGTCCATGAAGGTCTTGGGGACCTAAATATACTTTTACCTTGGGATCAATGAATTCTTTTGTACAAATTAGAGCTTTGCATTGTTGTGCACTACTAGTGACGATCAACTATTTTATTGTTTCTTATATTTTTATATGGTTTTCAATAATTCATCGTTATGTATGTCAAACTAAATTTAATTTCAATTAATATACATTTCATGGATATGAATTGACACATGTTAATTTGCTTTTTTATATCCATGTTAATGGATATGGGAAAATAGTGAGGTAGTTATAAAATGGAGGTATTTATTAACAAAGGTGGGAGATAGTTATTAAGAGAGTTTATAGGAAAAGGAAGCAATTATTAAAAAAGGAATGAAGTAGTTATTTTTGAAATTGTCTGTGGAATGGTCCATACAAAGGATTTCAAAAAATCCTCCTATGTTAGTTTCAATTACTCATGACTATTGTGAACCCGGTGCATAATGCACCCGTTGAGCTCCCCCCCGCCCGGTCCTTCCCTGCCCGTCCCCCCCCCCACGCCACTGTGAAGTCCCTCAGTTTTTTTAAACTTGGTTCATGTTTTAGTTTTTTTTTAAAACTTTTAACTTTTTTATTTTTTTATTTTATGTGTTTTCTATTTTTATTATTATTATTTTGTATAATAAAAATAAAGTGTTTCTTTTTCACATTTATATTTTTTTTTATTTGGATGCAAGTTTGAAGTTTGGAGAAAGAAGACACACCTCATTCTTTTTCAAGTAGGATTTTTCCTCAATATTTATAAGCTTTATTTTTTCTTATTTTTTACTCTTTATTTGGTTTCTTCATTTTTGGAATTTTTTTTCTTTTAAAATTATTTTACTGTATTTCCCTTTCTTTGTTTCATTTGTTTCCATTCCTTTTTTATAGTTTTATAGTTTTTACTTGTTTTTTGGTTTATGTTTGTTTCATGTTTTTATTTTTTCTACTATTCTTATTTTGTCTATCTTCATTTTTTAATATTTTTATGTATTTATTTATTTATTTTGTTTCTATTTTGTTTTTCAAAAAGATTCTAGTTTTCTAAAAATGTTCTATAATGAAAATAATTTTAAAAAAAAATTGGCCCCCCCCACCCATGCTGGTTTTGATTGCAAAAGCTTCTAGAAGTTAACAGCAGATTTCTTCTCTGCACTTTTGAAGGCACAACCAATGGGCTTTTGAGTGAATTTTCTCTTTTCAGATGTCAAATAGTTGCATCTTTAATTGGAAGCCTTTCTCTGTCTCAAGCTTGTCACTCTTGGTTTCTCTGTTTTGCAATGTGATGGTAGACAATAGATTTCTAGATGTTTTCTGTTATTGATGTGTCCATAAACTGTGGAATTGGAACTTTCAGGTGGATTCTGAAGGCTTTGTAATGTCCTACAACTATGTTTTGTTTAGATAGGAAGTGTACGCATGTAAAGCACAATACATCAAGTAGGAAAGAATCACTTGTGTTTGTTTGTCCTAATCATGCCCATGCTTATGATTTGATTCTACATATAGGCATATGAATTATGCAATATTCTATGTGAAGTGTTGGGGATTGATAAGTAGTTGGTTTTACTCTCACCTCCACTTTGCTATTCCCATCTTGCCATGTCTCAGCTCTGACCACACTGAAAGCACCGTCTTCTTTCTCCTTTTTTAACTCTATTTTTGCCATGCCCAAGTCAATCGTCAGGCTATCTCGAGATCCATATCTCACCAGCTTCACAAATTTCACTCCTTGCATTCATTGACTGCTGCTAGCATCTATTGAAACCAAAAGAGAAAAAAGTTTGTAATTTTAAGACTTTCAGAGATCTACTTGCCTCAATACTGAATTAGAATTAACCGAAGAGAAAAAGGATTGGAATCTTGCCTAAACTTGGAACAGTAACCCTCTCTCTCATCAGATGATGTTTTCTTCGACACACAATGTTTTCATTCTTATGGTTGGTGTACTTCTTCTTCTAGCATGCTTGTTGATTTTGTGATTTTGTTTCTTTCATCAACTTCTTGTTTCCTATATTCCAAATTGTGTTAGTTTACATTTTGTTTCTCTTCAAGATTCTGAATCCGATTTCAGATTGAGTGGAATTGGATGTGTATACAATGAATTTGATTTAGATCCAATTAGAATTTCGAATTTAACTAAATTGATTTTTAATTTATTCTAAATCTGATTTCAGATTGAGCGGAATTGGATGTGTATACAATGAATTTGATTTAGATCCAATTAGAATTTCGAATTTAACTGAATTGATTTTTAATTGATTCTAAATCCGATTTTAGATTGAGCGGAATTGGATGTGTATACAATGAATTTGATTTAGATCCAATTAGAATTTCGAATTCAACTAAATTGATTTTTAATTCAAAAACATGAATTTGGTTTTCTTCTGTTCTTCGTCAGAACCTATCAGGCAAGTGCGCAATATGCGACTCTAGCTAGTCGACTGCAACAACAATCAATTCTTGAAGCCCCTCTCTCTCATCAGATGATGTTTTCTTTGACACACAATGTTTTCATTCTTCTGGCTGATGTACTTTTTCTTTTGGCATGCCTGTTGATTCTGTGATTTTGTTTCTTTCATCAACTTCTTGTTTCTTGTATTTCCAAATTGCATTAGTTTACATCTTGTTTCTCTTCAATTGATTTTGAATCCGATTTCAAATTAAGTGGAATTGGATGTGTATACAATGAATTTGATTTAGATCCAATTGGAATTTCGAAATCAACTGAATTGATTTTTAATTCAGAAACATGAATTTGGTTTTCCTCTGTTCTTCGTCGTCATAGTAATGTGACAAACAAAACCTGTCAGGCAAGCGCGCAATATGCGACTCCAGCCAATCGGCTACCATAGCAATTAATTCTTGCAGCCCCTCTCTTTCATCAGATGATGTTTTCTTCGACACACAATGTTTTCATTCTTCTGGCATGCCTGCTGATTCTGTGATTTTGTTTCTTTCATCAACTTCCTGTTTCCTATATTTTTCCAATGATTGCAATTTGGTTTTCCTATGTTCTTCGTTGTCATAGCAATGTGACAAACAGAACCTGAGCTTGGAACAATATCATCATCCCATACCTCCAAACTGTTCGAACCGCATTGAATGGAAAGAAGAACCCATTCGTCCTTCCTTCCAAACAAACAGAAAGAAAGAAAGACATTCATCAAAGACAGACACACACACACACACACATAGACAAACAACATGTTTGTAATTATATATAGGATTGGAATTTTCATAGAATTTTTACCCAGAATTTTGAAATGAACACTTTATTACAAATCTTCTTTATATTTGTCAGGGAAAAATTTAGCAAATTATTTCATCTTAAGAAGTTTTTGTTTGTTTTTTTTTTTTTTTTAAAAGTTTTTGGATGTATTGTCATTAGTGATTATCCCAAAAAATATTTAAAATAATTTATGACATCTTTATAAATAAATAAAATTAATTGTACAAAACTCACAAATAATTGTTTCAATCTTTTAAAAATTATATTGAAATGTGGTGATTTTTTTTTCCAAAAAGATTATTTTGAGACCTTATTGCCTTGCTTATGGGGTATCCAAAAGTTAGGTGAATTATAACAACTTTCCATTTAGAAGAAATTAAAATGATCTTGTGAGATCAAAAAACATTTTTGCACAATTATGTTTAAAGATTCCTTCCTAATGTATGTATGTTGGCTTCTCAGAAAATGGAAAGCTTAATTTGCTTTGAAGTCATATCTAAGCTTTGTTTTGTAATCATATATGTTAGATTGAACGATTACAAGGGTGGAGATTCATGGCTTATGTTGGCTTCTTGACTCGTAAATATGTCAATCACAAAAGACCTTAAACACAAAAACACGTACTCAATATTTTTAATATTATAAAAAACATGAAATAATTTTTTTTTATAAAAAGGTTAGTTGTGATATTGTGTTTTTCAAAAAAATTATGAAACTTATTTCCTATAGTAGGTGAATTGGGAACCCAAATATTGAAATTCAATTATTGAAGTAAATTAAAGAAAGAAAAAAAAGTTTGAACAAGACTTTATTAAGCTATTCATTATAGAATGAGGACTAACTATTTTTTTCCAAACACAATTAGCATTTGTTAGCTACCTACCCGTTCATTACAAAACAATAATTGATTTTTCTTTTAATAAATACACTTATTGCACTTATGGTAACCCATGATGTTGTTCTTATTGGTTCCATTTTTAGTTTCATTTACAATCTTAGCCAACATGTTTGTAAAAATAAATTTCACCACTTCAAATGTGAGCTTTAAAATGTCATGCTTCCTTTGTATAATCTTTTCAATTTTTTACAAAACATTTTATAGTCGTACGTGTTTTTAAAGACCTTAAACATGAATATGCCAATATTAAGTGCTTATATATATATATATATATATGGTGAATTGTGTAATGGGCATGTTGGGTTGTGTTTCAAAATTGATGTTGACAATGTTAACAAAATTGAATTTAATCACAAACTTCCAATATCACGAAATTTCATCAAATTTGTGCGAAAATAATAAAACAATATTTTTGTGCAAAATTCGTGGGTTTCAAAGTTAAAAAATGATAGGAAAAATATACATATTACTTCTATATAAATGATATTTTTTTCTTACTTATAATGTTTGGATTTGAAATATGTATGATTTACATTTTAACTAAATTCATGCAATTATCATGATGTAAATTTGAATAAAATTATACATTTTTTTAATATTCAATATGAACATTCATGTATGGCATATAAAAACAATGTTTCATTCATTTGAATATTAAAATATTAAATAAATGTAAATATTATTCATAACCATAATATGAAATTCATGTGATTTCTGTATGAACTTATGAAACTTGATAAGTTTGTGATTAACAATGTTAGTTTTGTTTATTTTAATTCACAAATTTCTAATTGTGATGGACTTGGTATATGATTTTTATTAAAACCATTTAAGGTTATGAAAATTGCAATATTTTGGATAGGATTTATTTAGATCATGAAAAAATTTAAGTTTTATATAAACGTCTTGATAATCATCTTTTTAAATTCCCCAATTCACATTGCTTTCAAATGTCATATGTAATGTATCCATTTAATCGTGTTTTGCAACAAACACTAATATGAAATATTAATTTTTTTTAATGTTTTGACAACTTGAAAATTGTTCCAATTGTTAATTTTTTGACTGAATATTTTTTAATCTCACTTTTCTAGATCTTGAAAAAGGAATATTTTTTGTTCGATACCTCTAACGACACATTCTTTAGTATTTTTAACAAAAAATGCTCAACAACCAAAACATTAGGAAAAGTTAATATTGAGTGCCCTCCATGATAAATTCCAATAATTCCAAACAAATTAAAAAATAATTGAATAGGTAATGAATGAATAACATTTATAAAAAATAAAAATTTAAAGTTCAATTTTTTTTTAATGTTTCTATTTGTTGATAATATTAGTTGGTTATTGATTGATTTTTTGCCATATATATGTGCCCATCTATAATTGTTTGGGGAGGAATTTAAATAATTTTTTTACAAAGGTGTCACCAATTATGATAAATATTTGTTGGGATAATTACTAATGACAACACATCAAAATTTTGAAAAAATAAAAAATAAAACATTAGTTAAGATGTAATAATTATAATGTTTAAAACCATACATTTTTATTTTTTATGTTTGTAAGCCCACCCACACCAATGGGGCAATTAGAATTAAAAAAATTGGCACATGCTTAATCACCATAGGAGGATAAATTAACATTAATGTGTCAAATTATTGACGAACATATTATTAAAAAAAACTTTGAAAATATGTTGTGTTATTTTCAAATGTTCAATATACAAAGGAGTTTCACTTGGGCATGAAAAATAATGTCAATAATTGTTAATCATTTTTTTATTACTTTTGAAATGTTAATTTTTAACTTCAAATATTAATCCACATTGTGAAATTGTTATTCTTCTTCATATTGTGAAATGGAAAATTTTGAAAACATGTACATGAATTGGATACATCTTAATATTTCTTTGCTTCAAATGTTTCAATTTTATTTTCATCAACCATTGATAACAATAACTATAAACTTGCACATTAGAGTTTAACTATTCATTATCTTTATTTTGTCATTTATTTCATGTGTATGAAATATCTTTTTTGGTGCTTCAAAGTACAAATTGAACAAAAATCCAGAATGGAACAAGTAAAATATGGATAAAATATTTTTTCATAAATTGTAAAAAGAAATTATATTTATGATTGAAATATATATATGAATAAAATTGAAAAACAATTTAATTATGAAGTTATAAGGATTTTATATTTAACAACATAACAACAACCAAGATAAAAAAAACATGTGATTAAAATACATTGAAACCAAATCAAATGAACAACAATAATTATCAATATTAAAACACATTTATCAACAACATATATTATAGTGTTCAATTACTATAACTTTCCCATTAGTTTCATTAATTTTTATAATTGAATTCAAATTAATGTCATTGTGTATGTAAAAGACAATTTAATTTTTGTTGGAAATTATTTTTAGAGGTGGGAAAGGTAAAGGAAAAAGTTTAAATATATTGTGAATTTTTTTTCAAGATCAAAATGTAACATTACAAGGAAGATGCAAATAGTTTTGTGATGAATGATTGATGTTACTTTGCAAGTATGGTGAATAATTGTTGGTGTCCTTTTTGTTGCAACATTTTTAACATGTTTAATGTTACTTGTGATTTGAGATGCAATTGTAATTTTTTTTTTTCATTTTTTTATCAATCAACCAAATCTTGAAATAATTTTTTTGAAAATAATCAATGTCAATTAATACAATAATGTTGCAATATTTAAAAAGTAAACCCACTCACGTACACCATTCAATGAGCAAATGAGACATTAGCTAATGAATAAACTTGCCATTAATGTTCAAATAGTTGTTTGTGCATTGTTTATTATGATACAAACTTCATGTTTATTTGAATGTAAAATTCAAAGCTTGCAAATGTCACCTTCATGAATTGTGAAATATATAATACAAAAACACTTAAAAAGGTTTGTATAAATAACTCAAGTTGATAATTTACTAAAAATATTTAGATAAATGAGAGTTATATATATATATATATATATAATTCATAACAATCTTGAAAAATAAATAATATCAAGTGGCCTTATATTTTCCTCCAATTGATCAAAACACAACCTATAGGCAATTGTATTGAAATCCATTACTTAATAATGGAACAATTGAATTTTTTGGCATTTTTTGGCATTTTTTTTCCAAATGATGACCTTTAAAAAATTTGGGCGATGACCAAACATTTTTAATTATTCAATTCAACGACTAAATTTTTTTTGCCCACCCAAATATGGCAACTAAAAATTGGTTATAAAAGTTTTTCAATCATCAAAATTAGTTTGATTAAAGAACTTTCCTTGCCAAAAAAAAGTGATCAATGTTTGACATGATGAACAAAATTGATGTCGAACTCATCATGACACGGACATATGTTGCCATATTAACCAACTCAAAATCAACACATCACATTGGTTTTAAACCCTAAAACTATTGGTTTTATGTGGTATGATGTTATTTGAAAGAATTGAAAATATGTTATAAAATTACTAATCGATTACAATTTCTCACATTGGCACATGTATTATTGTAATGTGCTAATGAAATTCGAAAATAATTAAATATTCGAAAAATAATTCAACATATTTGAAAATTATGAAGTGCAATTAAGGTGAATTTGAAAGTACACAATAATAACTTTGTCATTGCATGTGCTAGATTTTGAAGACAAATTATATTCATTATTTGACATTACTATGTCAAATTTGACAACACAATAGGATGTAATCAATTAGTGGAATTGTTATTCGCAATATTTTGTTAATTGTTTCCACATTTAACTTTACTAAATTGAAACAACAATCTTATTGATATTTTAACAAAAAACTTTTACTTTCACCCTAATCCATGATTTCTATTGTTAGTTGAAAGAAATAAAGTTGTTGGCCTCATTTGAACTCTAGCTTGAATGATGGACATGATATCATTAATTTAATTATACCTCAATTATTAAATTGTAAGTGTGATGGAATTAACATAAGCTTAGGATCCTCATGACTAGGATTTCAAAAATAGTTGTCAATGATTTTCCTATTACACCTTAGAATTTGAAACTACATATTAAGAGTGGTATTATGCAAATGAATATTGGTGTTAAAGGCTTTTATGAAGACTTTTTTCCCCTTTCAATATATATTTCAAGATTCATATTGAAATCTTAGTTCACAACAGGAAAGCTTTGAATTTTTAACAAAAAGAATGATGTAGTTTTGGATTTATAAGTTGGTACTTAAATTACTACTTTTGTTGAATATAAGACAAAGTGAGGTGCTATTGGGACCATACCGGGGAACACGTTGGAAATTTGGAGAATCTTTTATTTGCATTTCAGCTCGAATGACTACAAGCTCACCAATCAAATGGTTGTTCACCTACAAGAGTTTGAAAAGAAAAGAAAAGAGTCAAACAAGCTTTGAACAAAAATAGAATAGAGTGCATGTTAAACAATTTTGATAATTTTTACATTGTTAAATAATAAAGACTTTTAAAAAGTGCACTTCTTGCACTTGAAGACAAAGCCTTCAAAAAGTAAAATTTCTTTTTGGTTGTCTTGTGACATTGAACATTTGCATCCATGACTCTTGCAATTCTCTGTAATTTGACCTAAGAATGGGAAAATGACAATTCCATTATGAGTGAACAATTCGTACCTAGGAACGTGGTGACCCTGGTAGGGCAAGCCATTGTTCTGTTGGGTGGTAATCAGTTGGTCTGTTCTGAAGTGTAGCTGGTTCCCACTGTGGATTCACTAGGTGCGCAAGTCTTTCACTGTCAATGTTTTCCTTAAAGTCAACCAAAAGTGGAAGCAGCGCCTATCCCGCCTAGGAAAAAGTAAGAAAAATAGTGCCCAAGTAGGACACTGCAACTCGTTACATATAAAGAAATCATATCCTTGATTGAATTGCTTGTCCAGAATTATTATGAGTTTGCAATGAATTGCAATCAACCTACAAAACACAAATCACCGGCACAAACTTAAGAATTGCAATGAAAATTCCTTTTCATAGTAGGTTTTTTGCAGAATCAAAAGTGCTAAATGATGCAGTAAGGGATACAAATATAAGTTCCCCATCTCAGCATCACAAAGTGCAAATCATGAAGAAAGAAAACCTTTACATTCTGAGAGAGATACTAACCAAAAACTGGGGGTTCTTGATGGAAGTGTAATTCATGGCTCTCTTCAAAAGGCTGAAATACCCGTGTCAGTTTCTCTAATGTCACTTCTTGAGATGTAATAGTTGTAATACCAAGATCAATGTTAATTTAAGACTTATTAGGGATGACAGTTTGACAGTTTTCAGAGCCTCTTTTATCCAATCGTCACCTGATTCCTTCAGTTGTGCCTCCTGTAACAATAACAGTGTAGTCCAAATTGATATAGAGAACATTGAGGATTTCCTCTAAATCATGTATGTATCAACAAAAACACAAATATTGTCCTCAGTCTTGTCCTGGAGAGTTAAAGATGGCTGGCAAAATGGTACCCATCGCAGGTGCTAGATAATCTGATAATAACAAAAGTGAAGATCCACAAATCTGGACCATTGAAAATCAATGTCTATGGAACCCACATCACTTGATTTTTTTGAATTCAGTATAATAAACAGAAAGACAAACTGTAGACAAGAACAAAAGATTTGCATAAGTCCAATCAGAAAAAAAACTTGATTGCACATACTAGAGTCACCATTATGCCTTCCATGTTCTCTTTGGAGAAGAGTTTATTTACAGGATCAATCCTGCACAAACAAAATGCAATTCTGAATAGATGCATGATTTTAGTTGATTTTGTGCAGGACTCCAACACAAGGTCTCTCTCATCATTCTACTAGTGAGAACTTCAATTGGCCTAAACTCTAAACCCTTTCAATGCATGTCACAACACAAATTTCTACATTTTATTGTCTACAATTGGCACTCTGCTTTGACACATTGAAAGGGTTACGTTTTTATGGGAGAATGAATGTGCACCTGTGTAGAATGCTCTTTTCTCTGAACTTGTCAAGGACTTCTTGAATGGCAATGAATTCTCCAGTTTGTCAACTCATACAGTCGCTTCTCCAACTCCAGTAGCTTCTGTTCTCTCAAAGTCCCATTTGCATCCCTGAAAGAGGCAGGCACCACCGAAGTGTTAGATAATAATTAGGAGGCTTCCTTTATATACATGTTGCAATGGAGACAAAGTTGCAATCTCTTTCGCTTCAAATGCTTGTGGATTTAGGTTTATGTTTAGGATTAGGGTTCAAAAGATTCAAAAAGACTCTTGGCTACCACATCAAACCAATAGTATACTATCTAGAAAAAACACCATATACTACTGATTGGTGGATTTCTAAATCCATCAAATCCTTAGATGAGTTTGTCATTGTGATCATTTATGTCTGTGGAACAACTGGGGATGAAGCAGCTACAAATGGAGTCTTTAAATGAGTTACCTGTAGAGGAACAAAATATCTTGCGAGCCCACAAGCCCACATTCAAGCGGTGCCCAGTTAATGCCAAATACTCCCCTGCAGATTTCAAAGCCCAAAACAAACCACAAAGAGAAGTCGTCATCATCCTAGGGTTTTTGGCTTGGATTTGTATTGATTTTCTACGCAGCAAATTCAATTTTCAAAAACTGCATAAGATTGCACCTGGCCATGAATGTGGAGCCAGTTACCTTATGAGCTTCATCATGAACTCTTACAATTTGTGATGTGGCGGTGAACCTAATTACATCAACAAGCAGGGTTTACACCTGATGTGTTTTTTCCATACTCATTTATCATTTCATCAAGCAAATGATGGTACTGAGGGCCAGGGAGACGTGGCATGGCAAAAACCTGCAAGAAACCATGACTTACTGCCAATGTAAGAAAAGTCCTTTACTCACACAAAGTATCATCAGACCATCATCACCTTCCTAGAAAACAGCAGTGACTACTAAGCTCTGGCCATTCCTTGCCACTTACTCATCAGCTCCCAAACAAAAAGAGCATAACATACACAAAAAACACAAGCTGCTCAAAACTTAATCAGGGCAAAACAATTCCACAAAAATGCATCCTGAGTTTCTGTCACATATTTCCAAAAGAAATGGGAATACTCAGTCAGCACATGCATGATGATATCCCTTGGCAGCCAGTCTAAACCCTAAACCCTAAGACTTTCAAAACTCTACCTGAATTTATTTTCCTTCCTTGCAGAGAATGTTGGGTGGTGGTTTGCAGACAAGGATAGAATAACACCATTACAACCTCAAATGATATTGGACTTGAAGACATTCATATGAGGTCAGAGCAAGAAGAATTGAAGAAAGTAGCAAGAAAAAACGTTTTTTGAGATTGTTAAATGAATGGGGTGCTCACATCTTCTTCCAATACCAGGAACTGTCAACCCTGCTCCACCTCCCATGACAAAGTCCATTCCACAACGCTATCTGCAGAGCATGAGTTTCCCCCTTCTCTAATTGTGATGGAAGAAGAATCCTAAACCCTAAACCCTTTAAAATCATGTGAAAGATATATTTCCAAAAAAAGAAAAAATCTTCCAGGTTTTAGGGTTATTCTCCAGTCTAGTCCATGATGCAGATCAGGAGCATGAATGATGATCTTGAACCTTCCACATGTATGTGAAGTTTCAGAGCTTTAGGGTTTAAGCTGCAGGGTTTAAGGCATAGGTGATAGATATCCATGGGGACTGCACAGCAAGAGAAGGCAAAAAAATCTGAGAATTATAGGTCGGAGAGGTGCTGACCAGAGGCTTCTTATATGTTGTCACATGATGCAGAAACTGAATGATACTGTACGCAAGTCCAGTCCACAATTCATCTACACACATGGGAAAATTCACTCATCATTTCAACCACACTCTGAAGTGATGATGATGATGATCCAGCAGCAAAAAAAAAGGCTGTGAAATCAATGTGCCACTGTTGCTGTAATTTGACACTGAAAACTGGCATGCCCAAGTTTGGGTGCCAGCCACACTGATGATGTCCCTGAAAAGAGATGAAGAGAAGATGTTTCTGGAATTGCAGTGGCAAGCAGTAGCCACAAGGACAAGGAAAGAGAATTATTATAACATACCTACCTTCACTGCATCATAAATGCAGCTGCGGATGTCGACACCAGCACAGAATACTCGCCCAGTACCCTACAAAAAAGCAAGGGATGTTGATATAGATTATGATAACCCAGTACTAAGCATGGATTATCTCTCAGAAGAAAAGATTACCCAAATAGTAAATACTGCCCTAATTTTCGTAAAGTATTTAGACAACCATTGTCAACCACAAGAACTCAGTGACAAACTTCCAGGAACATATGAAATCTTCTGTGATGGAAGTGCACATCCTCTGAAAATTAGGGCAGACTTTTACACTGGACAAGGATAGGGCCCTCAGCCCACCCTTGGTTTTCAGTGTCTGTCACTTGGCCTACTGCCCTGCTGCCTAGGCACCTCAAAACAAGGAAGGGCCTCTGGCCTTACCCTTCTCCTATACAGACAGTGTGTCAGGAAACATCTCATAAGTCTTCAAGCTCAACTCACCCACATGAAGTGAGCACCAGGAGAGATTTGTGTGAGAGAGAGTCATTAACTCAGCATGGCCTTTAATTTCGGACCCTAAACCCTAATTTTACATCAAACAAAACAAAACAAAAGGAACATGTGAGAACCTCCCAAGTACTGCCTCCCTTGTTGTTAAGAGAAGAAACCAGCAAAGATGATGGCTTTAGATGAGAGCTAACACAAACCTTGATCACAATGAAATGCACATTCTTGTCCACTTCCCATTCTTGAAAAAGCTTTGTGTTAGGATTTGAATCTGTCATTTTGTCACCTTCAACAGAAAAGCTTGCATGAGAGATGGCCATAGAAATTTGTATTTATAGAATAACAGGTGTCAGTTTAAAATTCCACCATCATTACAGTCCTCAAAAGAACTGCTACTGGTTTTTTTCCCCCCCATTCCACTGCATTCACATCCACAACAAAGTCATCAGATGAGTTTACCATGTTGAGATTAAGAGTATTGAGCACATGAGGTCGACTCAAAGTGACAACCCTTGAAATGTTTTTCACATCCACAAGAATCTGCACAATTCTTCCACAGAATCACACAAATCCATGAATCAAATTCATGATTAGGGTTTAGGTCTTATCTATATATAAAACCTAAACCCTTAACACATGCAGAAGACGCTCATAGAGAAAGTAGTGCACAGCATGAATCTGTTGCAAAAGAAAATACATGAACAACAGCACAAAGTGTGAGTGAAGGACCTCAGCATCAGCATCAGCTCGATGCTGAAGCTGATTGACCAAGTTTGCATCTGCCATGACTGGTGTTGCACCTGAATCCCAAAACCTCCAGAAACACAAACCCAAAACAAAACAAAATTAGTTGAGCCATTCTGTGTTCAACTAATGTGTGTAAATGCACTAATAAAAATTGGAGCTTGGTGGTTCGACTGATGTTCTGTTGCCCTAAACCCTGAACCCTAAACAGAACATCAGTTGAACCACCAAGCCCCAATGTTTACAGCAAAATGCAGCCTCTTCCAGGGATTATCTAACTGCAGCAAAGAAACTTTGAAGACACAGAAGCCTTCAAACCTGAAATTGAGCTGCGAACTTCCAAACTCAAACGACAAATCCCCCGCCCTGCTGAAGGAAAAATCATAGATTCAAGGTTTCAAATTTGTTAAAGGTTTTTTCTTCTTCTTCTTGTTAGGGCAACAGCAAAGCTAAAATTATCCAAAAAAAAACACCCAAAAAACCAAAAGGACAAAACCACACACACAAAAGAAAGACAAAATCTCATTCCCGATCTGCAATTATAAACTGCTCCAGCCTCCACCCAAGAAAGAAAATTGATACCTTTCTGTTTGTTTGTTTGTTGGCAATAGAAGAATTTGAAGCAACGGGGCTGCATATTCTGTGAAACTGAGTCTGCTTTCTTGATGCTTCACTAGAGAAGAGCACGCAGGCAGCAACCCTTTGCTCTGCAATCAATTTTTCTAAAAACTTGGGACAGTGAACAAAAAAAGACCCAAATGACCATCAATCAAAATACAAGATTGAAAAGCAAGATTGTAGCTGGTCTCTTAGTAAACAAAAAATGGAAGTCTTCCGTATGTGAAGATCAGAAAAAGACCCAAATCGTCATCAATCAAAATATAAGATTGAAAAACAAGATTGCACTGAAAAACAAGATTGCAGCTGGTCTTTTAGTAAACAGAAATGAAAGTTTTGGGTACGTGAAGATCAAAAACAGACCCAAAGCGAGCCACCCAAAAATGAAAGGTTTGGGCATGTGAAGAAAGCTCGCTGAGTTCCATGAAAAGTAACGAATCTAGGTGAACAAGAATCATGTAAGGGCGGGAAAAAAAGGGAGTGGAAAATCTTTCATTCATACATGAAAAGGTCAAATGTTAGTAATTCGGTGATTGGTTCATAAGAGGAGGCATAGAACTATGAACTATGTAGTATGAATTGTGAAGGCAAGTTCAAAGGAGGACCTTGAGAGTCTACAGTCCAAACTCAAGATGCATAGACATTTAAACTTTCAAAGCATCAAAGGCACTTACTACATAGACATAAATTTCAAAGACACCCAACCCTTTAAAGCCTAAACATTTAAACATTCATACACTCATACCCAAACACTTAACATTCATAAACTCAAAAACACTCAAATATTCAAAGACACTCAAAGTTCAACCTAGTGCCCATTGCCTAGACACTTAACATTCATACATTCAAAAAAACTTAAACATTCAAAGGCATTCAAAGTTCAAACATAGACACTTAAACATTCAAACACAGTTAGGAGTTAGAGTCTCAAACCCAGCCACTTGAAGACTTTCAAAGTTTAAAACTTGAACACTCAAAGACACTTAGACCCAAACATTTAAAGTTTTAGACACTCAAATTCCAAACACTTTGGATGGTAGAAACTTTCAAATAAAGTACACTCGCAATACTACAAAACAAAAAGTTTGTAAAAACTTCTAAGTGAAATGTACTATCAAACCTCCCTAGCAAAAAAATCACCCAACTATAGCCATAAGTTCTCATCATTGAGACTAGAGTTGGGACCCTAAACAATTGACATTGGAATTTAATTGAAACCTTGCCTAGGTTTTTGTTTCTTCTAAGCATGATAACATGCATATATGGGAAGGGATTCAAGCTGTAAAAAGTTTGAATACATTAGGCAACAACTATTTGTACCTTTATTAAGCCAATTCTTCAACTTAAAATTCATGAAAGAGTGGGTGGAAAGTTTTTGTTCATCTTCCACTAACTTTAAAATTAGCATCGTCTCAATTTCTATTATAGGAATGAATGTCTTAAGATGTAGGAAGCTTCCAATATTCGTCAAAATCATGTGAAAATATTGACATAAAAAGAACCTCCATTGTAGCAATAATGTTGGACTTCATGGTTATTTTGAATATGTTAATTGCATATCTAAACCATTTGTGGAAAAAAATGATGGATAGATCATGGCCACCTCCAATGAAATATTTATTTTTTAAATTATGATAGGTTCCAACTGCCATTTAGTGTAATAATGGGTTTTGATCAACTCAAGATGTCGATTGAAGTTCTCTTATGCATCAACTTGCAACCAATAATGTGAATAACAAATGCCCATAAACATCCATGAGATGAGATGTTGGAAACCTTGAAGTTAGTAATGGGATGAATCATTTTGTTGCAATTACAACATATATAACTCATGAATCATGAATATATATACAATGCACATTGCACAAATGAAAGAAACTTTTAACAAGTTTACAAACCTTCAAAACAATAAAAAGAAAGGTTTAAAGTGTATTTTTGGTGGCTAAAGCAACATGGCAACACATGGTAGCACGTTGTAACAAATAACATGACAACATAGAACACGGCAAATACATGGTTGAAATTTTAAAAACCTAAGCAAGATGTTTTTGCATCATCCACAATATTGTTGAAGATCTTTCAATACACTTGCATTTTTTGACCATGGGCATTTAAACATGTAGCCCAAAAACTAAAACTAGCAAAATCAAACAATATATATTAGCACTTAAAGTGTTGAGATCTAACGAATTTGGTTTCCACTTCAAATGCACTATGTTACAACCGCAATCAACCAAAATTTTAAATTATTCGAAAACATCAAACGTATATTTTGTGGCAAGATTCAAATATTGAAAATAAAGTTATCGTCCTTTGCAAATTTTGCAGACTATCACATAATCACAAACAAATACATTTCGCTTTTGCTTGAATTTGCTTGAAATGGATTGTTTTCAACAAAGGAATCAAATAGGAAAGGGAAATGAACAAATTCATATCACAAAAGAGTTCAAAATTCACCCTAACAACCATGAAAGATGGAATGTCTTCTACCATTTTTGCAATTACTGGTATGTATATGGACATTACCTATTTTGCTGGATTGAGCATGTTAATTCAACATGTTTTAACATTATGAAAAATTTTGCTCCCTTTCACCTTCATTAAATTTATGTGTTTTAGAATTCAAGGTGCCTTTTTGGGCTATAAATAAATAAATAATAAAGTGATTGAAATAAATCCTCTATGTGTTTCACAATATTTGGAAACAAAATAGAAGCTTGAAACAAAATTTTCATTACTAAATTAGTGTGATGTGCCATACAATGAATGCCTTCCAAGTGGGGAACAAAGGTATTTTGTAATTAATGGGTCACAAAAAATTTCATCCCTTACAAAACATTCACATTGTTAGCACTAAATGACATCAACTTCATAGCAATATTTTTTTAGAAACACACACACACATGTTTTTTCAAAACATCAATAATAACCTTTGTTAGATTATTAAAGCCCCTTCAATAACTTGTTAGAAAAAATTTAACACAAAGAAGCCACACCAATCTTGGACAACATAAAAATGGATTGAAACTCACAATCGATTATCGATTATGTTGACTTCATCATAGGAAAAGGCAAGGTACTTCAAACTTGCAAGAACCTTTTACATTTTTTAACACTTACTTGTTTACACATTTAGCCGTGACCCAACCTGCTAAATCATTCCAATGATTCTTAGGGTTCAAGGAAACCATCAAAAAAGAAAACAATAATTACATAGTTTCATTCTCCAACATAGGTCAACAATATTGTAATAGATGTAGAATTGTGGCAAATGCATTTTCATTCTACTTTTTTGCCCTTTCAAGCCCCATTGAATCACTTCTTCATCAAGGGAAATGTGACTTCGTTGAGAATATATTACTTCATTCTTGGTGTGACTTTCTTGTTCACATGGAATTCACCTTCCTTTTTGCCAAAGTGTGACATGCCCACATTGTTTTTGTTTTTCCTACATGCTTCTCAAGTGTGTTAGATTTTGGACCCCAAAATGACATCCTTCCCTTTCACAACCGAACACAAAATGCATTTCACATGGTTAACTTCCCCATAATCACTCTTGAGAATTTTTGCCCATAAAAATTATGTAGCCCAAAATTTTCTACATTTGTAAAAAACATCATAATTGTTTTTCAACTTCATTTGTGGCAATTCAAACCCATTTCCTTTAAACACATCAAGGGCAATAAGAAGGATGAAAGGGTGAAAGCATGGTGCAATGGACCAAAAGTGGCACATTAGAATGGTTAACATCAATGTGAACTATTTTTCCAGTCATAATCATGTCAAAATAGGAAAGAATGTTAGATGTTCATCATGCCTTGGGCCTTATTGGTATTAATTTCACACCATTCTTCATGTTCACAATATAAACATATTGTTCCTAGATAAATTTTCCATTTTTTTCATTTTTATGTCCATTATGGACTTTTAAAAATATCTTAATTCATAGCACATATGAAAATAAAATAAAATATTTTTTCTTGAATTATGGTTTCCACATGTCATGAATAATATGTTTAATCAACTCATATGATTGAAATTTATGAAACAATTTTTTTTAAGTGAAAAAAATTCCACATAATTTGTTAAATGACACATTTATTGTTTTAAAAGTCCAAAAACACTATGCAACCGATTCTAATTGCAAAAACGTTTTATACATTTCACTACATATATAAACTACCATACATATTTGAATCCAAACCATAAAATATTCAATCCAATTATCATGTATCATTCTATTAAATTTCATTTCTTGAAAAAATAATGTTTGTGATTTCCATTTTGGTACAACACACTATGCTTTCATCTGAAAGTGAACAAACCACTTGAGCACATTAATTGCACAACAAGATTGCTATGACTTGGATTCAAGTTTGATTCAACCTTACTTCCATTTGAACTAACCTCAAAAAAGGGCATATTTTGGAAATTCATTAAGATCACCAACAGAGACAAATTGTCAGGATTTCGATCAAACTTGGGGAAAAGAAAACATTATCAATTTTACATTTCTCTTACCCTATTGAAGCCATGGAGTTTAATGTTTGCACAACAATGTTCAACATAAACCCTAAACCTAACTTCAAACACACATTTGGTTTTATAAGTTTAAAACTCTCAAAATTGGAAAATTCAAGAAACGTAGGTTGAAAGTTGAGGTTGGGCAATAGGTCTTGCACTTAATGTTTCGACAACAATCACAAACTATTGAATTTGATGATGAAAATACACACCCACGATTCCATGTATCATAATTCGCCCAATCTTTTTTTGATGTTCCTCATGTTTTAGCACTCAATGCTAAAAGTGATGATGGTTATTTCATAATTGTGCAACAAGAAGTGGTGATTGTTGCTCCATGATCAACAAAAGTAATGGAAAAATAGTTTTGGATCAATTATTGTTTGCAAAAAACCCGCCATTCGTGGAATCAATTAATGATTGACCTAAATCAAATGGTGTAAGCCAATGGTGGGCTAACATTAAACCTAGTTAAAGTAGGCAATGTACATGTAAGTTGCACTATGGCGATGCAACTCAATGCACATAATTAAATATGGCAATCTTTCTTTTTCAATGTATTTTTTTCTTTCAGTGCATTTCACTCATCATTTTTTTTCTTTCACTTTTTGGCAATTTTTTGCTTATAAAAAAAGGTTGTTGAAAAAGCACCAAAAAGGGAAAATGGGGCCACATTGCACAACACCATTTGTTCAATTTTGTGAGATAGATGGACTAACAAAAATCCATAAGATGATTTTGCCATTTTTTGTAGGCCCCCTAATATAATATACTAGTGACATGCAAGAACCTATGGTTTAAATATGCATGAACCTATGGTCTAAATATGGTGATTTCAACCTTTTTTTAAGTCTTCAAAATATGGTAACTTTGTATAAGTTGGGGGAATGATCCATTGGAACATGTTGATCATCTCCACAGCGAATGGTTCTACCCCTTGTGGAAAATTCAAGCCAACAAACCTTAAGCATCAAAGGTTTTATTTTCTAATTTTGTCAAGTTGATGAACAAGAATAATGAACAAATTTGGCTAAAGGTCATATAATAACGTAGATGTGTAGTTCTAGTGACCAATAGACATTCATTGCTTAAACATGGTGACATGTGATTTTAATAAAAGCACATTATTAAAAATTTCCCAAAAAATTAACACTCATTTTTTTGGGGTCATAATGGTTTGAAAATTAACATTAAAAGTTTTATGAAGTTCCAAAACAAAAAATTAATTCAAATCAAAGTAAACACCTCGTGAACATTCCTTCAAATATGGGACCAAATTAACTTTGCAATATCTTCCATTTCTCCTTAAATCACATTGTCAATAGTTCATGGGTCCATTGAAGAAAGTAATATCCAATAACATAATCTTCAAAAAGGTAGGATAAAATTTTGGTAAAAACATAACCAATAAAACTTCTAAAAATGTAACAAGAGACAAATTTCAAAAAAGTTATGTATAAACCAACATTGGGCAAGTATGAAAAAATGATTAAAATCGGGCAGGATTTCAAGTTAGGTTTCAAGTTGATTCCCTTAGGGTATATTATTCAAAATCATACCCTATTTGAATCGTGTTCACTACTTATTTCTTGATTGAGAACTAGTCACTTAAAACTTGTCCTTTAAAAAAATTAATATTGTATTAGGGTATTAAAAAGTAGTAAGGTTGAGGTTTAAAACATGTTAGTACTTTATTTTATTACATTCAAACATCACTTTAATGAAATTTTATTAAATCTCAATATGAAATGTTGAAACTCAACATTTAATCCACAAGGTTTGAGAATTATAATAATAGTTGTGCAAACAAGAGTAGTGAAAATATGTGTAGCAATAGTGGAGGCATTTAAGAAAAAGGAAAAAAATTCCTTTCACCCCTTATCACCTCTTTTAGTGGTATTAACAAAAGTAAGGAATTTTTATTAAATCTCAATATGAAATGCTAAAATTTGGCATTTAATGCAGAAGGTTTGAAAATAATTATAATAGTTGTACAAGTAGGAATAATGAAAATATATGTAGTAATAGTGGAGGTGTTCAAGAAAAAAGAAAAAATATTATTTTCACCCCTTATCACCTTTAGTCATATAAACAAAATAAGGAAATTTTATTAAATTTTGAAAGGAAATGTTAAAAAATAACATTTAATGCACAAGGTTGGAAAGTAAGTATAATAGTTGTACAAGTAGGAGTAGTGAAAATATGTGGAAGTGTTTAGGAAATAAAGACTAGATGAAATTCAATTTACCACAAAATTGATGGTTTTAAAAATTTCACCCCTTTAATGTTCATTTGTGAAAACTACTTTTTGAATCCTATATATAATTACAAACATGGTGTGTGTGTATTTGTCTGTTTTTAATGAATGACCTTTTTGGATGACCTTTTTGGATGAAAAAGATGATTTTTGTCACAGACACCCAATGGGCGGCGGTTAGAGCCGCGATCTTCTAATCCTGCACCGATGGCTGATGAAGAAGATTTGTGTCTGTTGCAACAACAACATCTTTGAAAAACACATTCTTAAAAATTGCCATGATCTCTCACTTCCAATCCTGCACTGAATCCTACACTGCATTGATGGCTGATGAAGAAGACACAACAGCAACATCTTTGAAAAACACATTCTTAAAAATTGCCATGATCTCTCTCTGATCTCTCACTTCCAATCCTGCACTGAATCCCGCACTGCATTGATGGCTGATGAAGAAGACACAGCAACATCTTTGAAAAACACATTTTTAAAAATTGTCATGATCTCTCTCTCTGATCTCTCACTTCCAATCCCGCACTGATGAGAGAGAGAGCAGCAGCAGTAGTAGTAGCGCGGATTCCTGATGAACACAGACAGAGAGACACAAAGAGAGAGAGAGAGGTGCGTGATTTTGGGGAGGGGTTGATATGGTTGTAAAGGGGTTGATGATGCATCAGAAGCTTATAAGAGTAGAACAATATTAATCTGTCGAGTATTGGGTGATGCTTTCAGATTCTCAGCCAAGCTGCTGTATCTTTGTAGCAGATGCTTTCAGATTTCGATCTCCTCCTCCTCCTCGCTGCTGCTGCACGGATTCCTGACGAGCACGAATTCTTAACGAACACAAATAGAGAGACAGAGAGAGAGAGAGGGAAAGAAAGAAGAAAGAAGAAGAAGAAGAGACGACAACAAAGCTTCTAAAAACTCTGAAAAGGGGGAAAAAAAAACCTCCAACTTCATAGCAAAACTCAACTCTTTCCAAAAGAGTTTACACACAAGAGCCCTCAAATTGTAAAACTCCCTCTGTCGCAAGAGCAACAAACATATCATCACAAGACGAAGCTCTCAAAGAACCCATCTTAGTGAACCCATCAGAGCTTGAAGGAGGAGGAGGAGGAGGAGGAGGAAGCTCTTGAGTGATAGATTAAAGTGGTTCATAATATTTCTTGCTACAAAACTTGCGGTTTTTTCAGACCCCGAAGAATCTCTGAAGCTTTTCAATAACTATCCAAGCATGATCTCTAACACGAGATCTTCTTCACAGACACAGAGATTGAGAGAGAGAGCGAAAGAGAACTCGGATCTGGAGCTTTGGGTTTTCCTTCGCGTCCGCAACAAGAGCGTAAGTGAACCCGATTTTCTTAGGATCCTTTCACAGCATGGAAGCCTACTAGAAAATGGCCTCTTGCTGGGGTGGGTAGTCAATTGGAAACCCTAATTTCTTCTAAGGACGGAATGAGCACCTGCAATTCTCAGAGCCAAGAACATCTGGTGACATGTAAAGAGGAGCTGGTGATGTGGAAGCTGAATCCATGTATGGAATTGGCAAGTTTGTAAGCAAATCCTCAAGTCTGTAAGAGTATTAGATGCGGTGTCAATCAGGAACAAGGGGACTCAAAACAGAAACTGAGAAGGATGCAATGGGTTTCTGGTCACAGCTATGAATGGTCATTTTGAACATGGAGATTGTAGCATCTAAAGAGGAGATTGTAGGAAATCCAAAGCTTTTGGGAGCAGGCCCAGAGCAACAAGCAGCAGGACCAGTTTCAAACCTCCAATAGCAGTAGCAGCAGAAGTCCCTTGCAGCCTCTGCAGTTTCAGGTCAGGGCTTGCTTCAACAGGCAGCCCTACACACCGATGCAGGATATAGATCAGAAGGTGGAAGTATAGGTCAATCCAATAATGGAAGTTACTCTGATGGACATGGAGGAGGGAGTGTTGTGCCTCAGACTGACTCTGGTGACTTCCAGAGGCCAGCTATGGGTGGAGTAGGTGGGGTTAATAATCAGCAAGTTCAACAACAGAACACATATGGAAGACCCAGTGTTGCTCCTCCCTACCAACCTGCCCCTGTTTATTCAAATAAAGCCATTGCCAAGAATGAAGCACCTGCTAGAATTGTCCCAATTGTCGCCTTGAATCCATATTAGGGTCGGTGGCCTATCAAAGCAAGAGTGATTGCCAAGAGTGATGTCCGCCGTTTCCACAACGCCAGGGGAGATGGCAAGGTTTTCTCCTTTGACCTTTTGGATGTAGACAATGGAGAGATTCGAGCTACTTGCTTCAACAATGTTGTGGATCAGTTCTATGATAAAATTGATGTGGGCATTGTGTATTTCATTACAAAGGGTTCTCTAAAGGCAGCAAAGAAGAATTTTAGTCATTTAAAAAATGATTGGGAAATATTTTTGGAGTCATCATCAATAGTGGAGCCTTGCTTTGAGGGAGATGGACCCATTGCCAAGAATGAAGCACCTGCCAGAATTGTCCCAATTGCCGCCTTGAATCCATACCAGGGTCGGTGGACTATCAAAGCAAGAGTGATTACCAAGAGTGATGTCCATCGTTTCCACAACGCCAGGGGAGATGGCAAGGTTTTCTCCTTTGACATTTTGGATGCAGATAATGGAGAGATTCGAGCTACTTGCTTCAACAATGTTGTGGATCAGTTCTATGATAAAATTGATGTGGGCATGGTGTATTTCATTACAAAAGGTTTTCTAAAGGGAGCAAAGAAGAATTTTAATAATTTAAAAAATGATTGGGAAATATTTCTGGAGTCATCATCTATAGTGGAGCCTTGCTTTGAGGGAGATGGATCAATCCCTCAGCAGTAGTTTCACTTTAGGCCTATTGGTGATGTTGAAAATATGGAAAATAATGCAATGGTGGATGTCATTGGAATTGTTGTGTCAATCAATCTCTCAAGTACCATTATGCGCAAGAATGACATTGAGACACACAAGAGAACTTCGCAGATAAAGGATAGATCTGGCCACAATGTGGAAATCACAATGTGGGGCAGTTTTTGTCATAAAGAGGGGCAGCAGATACAAGATCTATGTGACTCTGGCCAGAACCCTGTATTGGCTATGAAGGCAGGCAGGGTCAGTGATTTCAGTGGCAAGTCAGTTGGAACAATATCTTCAACACAGCTCCTTATAGATCCTGATATACCGGCAGCACATTAGCTTCGGGATTGGTTTGATGGGGAGGGACAACATTCAATTTCCCAATCAATTTCCAAGGAAGGTGGTACTGGCATGCGAATTGAGCTCCGCAAAACTGTTTCTGCAATCAAAGATGAAGGACTAGGCAGAGGTGATAAGCATGACTGGATAACTATAAGAGCTACGGTCTTCTATATCAAGCCCGACAATTTCTGCTACACTGCCTGCCCACTTGACAATGGTGGTAAGCAATGCAACAAGAAAGTGACCAACAATGGCGGTACATGGCAGTGTGATAGATGTGATCGCACTGTACCGGAATGTGATTACAGGTCAATCTTTCAGTTCCTAATTATTCAAGAGACATTATCTTAGTTATAACCTTGGTGGTCTATTGTATGGGGGGAAGCCTTTGTTTAACCATAATTAGTAGAACACCACTATAGGGGTAGGGTATGTGGAATTGCATGTTCTTCCCATAATATGACAGTGGAGGATGTCATTGAGAGTTTGTCAAATCTTGCAGTGCCTCTTTGGGTTCTTATTCAGAACTTGATCAATTGGCTGCAAGTATTTGCTTAACATCCAAGTGTAAGATCATACGGGTCCAACATGGGTTACAACCTTCCAGGAGGTTGGTGAGGAGATTATGCAACACCCAGCAAATTAAGAGCTTTTCTTATGGAGCCAAACTGATAACCAAAAATTCATTGAAGCAATACAGAAGCTGACATTCACGAGCACCTCTTTAAGCTGAAAGTGAAAGAAGAGATGTACAATGATGAGCAACAGTTGAAATTGACAGTGGTTAGAGTAGATCGTATTGACTAGGTTGCAGAAAGTAAGCTCATGATAGATTCGATTACAAAGCTTAACCGAGGAGAAACTATTGATGTCCCAATTGGTAGTGGAATCAATGGTGGTAGTACCTATACTTAGTCTGTCTGTATGTGAGGTGTGGTCATAACCTTATGTGAGTCCACTCACAAAGTATTAGACAATTGTCTTGACTTTCATGACAATATAATTAGGCAAATGAGCAATGAACAAACACCAGCAAATTTCATTGATGAGTCCTAGAGAATCAAATGTGTTAAAATCATGCTCAAAAAAATGGTCAAATCATTCTGTAGGATCAGAACAAATACACTTGCTATGAAACTGATGGAAGAATTGCTGGAATAATGAACAAACCAATCATCATATATATTAATTCAAAATTGAAAGATAAAAAGAAAATGAGACCTTAGTTTAAAAATATACCCTAAAAGCCCCAAATCTTAAACCACTCTCTCTGTCTTTCAATTCATAACTTTAGATGCCAATGGCACATTCAAGAGATTTGCTGAAGTCACCTTTGTAAGAGACATTAGCCGCTGTAGACTTGGCAGCTCTGCAAACTCCATAGGAAAGTGATTTGCCTCCTTTAACAGTGCCTCTAGATTCTCCCTCTGAAAGAACCACAACCCATGTCTTGGCATCAGTATTTTGCAATGTCACATAGACTGTGATCTGAACTGACAAGATATTGCAGGATGATATCCAAAGCATGGTAATAGAACTCCAATCTATGGCCTCATCAGCTTTTCTTCTTCATTCCTTAATCCTTCTGCTCTGGCAACAAATTTTTTACTTTCACTTTGGACATAAAAAAAACCATGTGCAATAATAAGATCCTGAAGAACCTAGGGAAGGGGCTGAGTTGATGTGAATTTGGCAATTTGCTGTTGCATGCACTGTGCAGTTCCAAAAAAATCCTGTTCCAAACAACCCATTCTCTGAAAAAGAGGATCCACTTCACTAACCAATGCATCCGATGCAACATGAATCTTTGAAGGGTTGTTGGCCTCTGGAACTAAAAACATGAGTTCACAACATATTTCAGAAAATTGGCCACTGACCTTCAAGAAAGCAAGATGTGGCTCTGCTGCACATGGCACAGGATCAATGGTTACCAGCTGTTGAACCCTAAGGAATGAGACTTTAATGGGTCTACTACTTTCCTTAGCTTGCAGCCAGCTGCTGACAGTGGCCCAACATTGCACCACTTCTTCACCCCAGTTATGAGCAACAATCAAAGTTCTCTCCACCACCCGCACTTGCATAGACTCCTATCTTAGGTCTCTATCCTTACTAATCAATGCCATCATTGTAATGGTGAACTAAACTGACAACATATCCAGCAGCTAAGGAGAAGGAGCATACTGGGTCCATCTCATGGCTTGCCCACAAAAACTGCTCAATTTCTGTAAGCAGCTCCTCAACTATTGCCAATGTTGGAGTTTGCTTCAACTCAATCTATGCCTTTGTAAGCCATTCTTTGGCCAATTCAGAGAGGCCTACCTTTCTTCCATTCATCTGCAACAAGGATAACATGAAAATCAGTGGAAAGCAACACACCACATCTTGCCAGTAAAACCCCTTCCCAAAGGCAGCAGCACTCCAAGATGCTAAAGACAGCACATAAGAGCTCACTGACTATAAAAAATGGATCACAACTATCACAAAGGCAAAACTCTTTTATCAGAAGTCCTTGGTTAGATAGTCCCAAGGGAAAAAAACTGACCAAACCTTTTACACAGACTGGCTTAGGGAATGGGTGCCACAACGCAGTGTGCATTCAGTAGACCTGCAATAAGAACTCCAACCTTGATATCTCCTTGATTCGTTTTATTGTTGGAAAACAAGTCGTTCTGCGTTTTAACATTACGACAAAACTGGTGGCAGTTAGGCCAGTTGGGAAATTGCCATGATGTCTTTGATCTCTAAAGAAATTGCCATGATGTCTATGATCTCTGAAAAAGCTCCAAGAGACAGACAGATGCTTCACATTAAAGCAGAGAAATGTTCAATGAGACCACATTCAAATCCCTTTTGTATTTCTCTCTGTCCTTCAATTCATAACTTTAGATGCCAATGGCACATTAAAGAGATTTGCTGACCTCCAGAATGTAAGAATCAAAGTAAGAGCTGCAAAACCAAATGCCACTTCCAATCTTGCACTGATGGCTGATGAAGAAGATCTGTGTTTGTTGCAGCAGTAACATCTTTGAAAGACACATTCTTAAAAATTGTTATGATCTCCCTGATCTTTGAAAAAGATCCAAGAACACATTCTTAGAAATTGCCAAGATCTTTCTGATCTCTAAAAAAAAAACCAAGAACAGATGTTATAGCATTGAAGAAAAAGATGCATTCAGATCTGAGTTTGTTGTAGCAGCAACATCTTTGAAAAACACATTCTTAAAAATTGCCATGATATTTCTGATCTTTGAAAAAGATCCAAGAACAAATGCTATAGCATTGAAGAAGAAGATGCATTCAAATATGTGTCTGTTACTGCAGCAACATCTTTGAAAAACACATTCTTAGAAATTGCCATGATCTCTCTGATCTCTGAAAAAGATCCAAGAACAGATGCTATAACATTGAAGAAGAAGATGCATTCAGATTGTGTCTATTGTTGCAGCAACATCTTTGAAAAGCAAATTCTTAGAAATTGCCATGATCTTTCTAATCTCTGAAAAAAAATCCAAGAACAGATGTTATAGCATTGAAGAAGAAGATGCATTCAAATCAGAGCAGAGCAATGTTCAATGAGACCACATTCAAATCCCTTTTGTATTTCTCTCTATGTGTTTGTGTCTGTGTCTCTCTATCTTTCAATTCATAACTTTAGATGCCAATGGCACATTGAAGAGATTTGTTGACCTCCAGAATGTAAGAATCAAAGTAAGAACTACAATGAATTCATAACAAAATTCAACAATCCTCATAAAAAAAATTCATAAAAAAATTCATAGGCCAGCAGCTTGAAATGTTTTGGAATTGTGCTACAGGAAACCCGAGAACTCAGAAGTGCAAGAGCACTCCAGAAACTCGACAAAGATCTGCCGCAGAGGACCTTACAACTTTTCTGCAGCTGCCTTGAACTCAGGGTTTCGCACAAAGTGAGTTTCTTTTTTTTCCTTCTCTTTCTAAGGGGATTTCACCACCATTGGGTTTGTTTTCTACATAACAAAAAAAAATACCACAAAATTAGAGAAAAGAGCAATGTAGAGAATTGATTTCAACCCAAAAAAAAAAAAACCCAACCTTCAATCTGTAAGACTTGCTCAAGAATTAGAAAATCAAATCTGTTATAAGAAGTGGGTTAAGAATCAGACATCTGGTAATGGGTTGTCAAGAAGAATTGATGTTGTTGGTTGTGGCAATGTAGTAAGGAAAGAAGGAAGGGAGGAAGGAAAGAGAAAAAGAATTGACGTGGGTTGCAATAATGTAGGAGCCAAGGAGGAGGAGGAGGAGGGGGTTGTCAGGTGGAGCTTCACACACATAATGGGTGTGGCTTAGGTGTGTCACGGTTCCCGAACTTTGTGTATAATGTAGAGGGCTGAACAGCAGCAGGCAGTGAGGGAACGGGATGCCTCTGCCAAGCGTGCTGCCAGGGCAGCCTAGTTTGCTAAACAGCAGCAGGCAGTTAGGGAACGGGATGCCTCTGCCAAGCGTGCTGCCAGGGCAGACCAGCCTGCTGAACAACAACAAGCAGTGAGGGAATGGGATGCTTCTGCCAGGCGTGCTGCCATGGCAGCACAGCCTGCTGAACAGCAACAGGCAGTGAGGAAACGGAATGCCTCTGCCATGCGTGCTGCCAGGGCAGCCTAGCCTACTGAACAGCAACAGGTAGTGAGGAAACGGAATGCCTCTGCCATGCGTGCTGCCAGGGCAGCTTAGCCCATTGACCAGCGACAAGCAGCCAGGCGAGGGGCTCGCGCCTGGTGAGCTGGGAAGCAAGCCCTCCACACTGCGAATGAGGTGGAGGTGTTGATGGTACACTCATTGGGTGCCATGTCACATAGGTGCACACACTGCAATGCACTCCGCTTTAAGCACGAGAAAAACGCACCACTTTGTGTTGCGGCAGTGGCAAGATGTCTGGGTTGAGCAATGCTTTCCCCGCCCATGCACCTCAACCACTCAGAGATTTGCTCACCAGTGTGCCCAGTGAGCACCAGCCTTTGCCGCCTGCCACTAAGGATTTCAGGCAGAACATTCGTGCATATAACTGTGCATTGCAGATGGCTTCAACGGGCCTACACATCCATTCCCCGGAACAAGGGATCAGCATGATTACCATCAAAGGGGCTGTGCATCACTTATTGGGGCCTTTGCAGCTCGCCGAGCATGATGTGCCACAATTCGCCCAGTTGTACATCATTGATTCCATGGATGCACAAGTCACAACACACCTTGTAGCTTTGGGTGCTACGGGCGCTACTCTGCATCAGCCAACTTTGGCAAGGCTACAACAGATGTTGCATGATCACAACACATTTGTGCAGCGTTTCAAACAAGTCATGGACATACCCGCACACGACTTGCCTCAATGGGAAGTTATCATCAGGGTTGACGACAACGTTGACAAGCGTCGCTACAATGCTCCTACCGCACCCGAAGTGGCTGGGCTGTTGCCAGGTGAGGTTTTTCAGCAACGTGTACTGCTGTGCTGTTTGTTTGTTTCCATCGTTCACTTGATGCAATGTTCCTCATTCATTGACATAAATGTTGTTGCTTCTGCAGAGGCGACGGTGACGAACCGGTTACAAGCAAGGACATCAGAGTGCGTGCACACGACAGCGAGCTATGGAGGATCAGTGACCTGCACCCTGCTTACGATCCGTTGCACTTTGTGCTATTCCAATCCTCATGGTGAGCCCGACTGGCAGCCAGACATGCCCCATGCTGCTGTTGCCCTTGTCAGCCCACCACAACCTGCACAGGATGATGGCAGCGAGGAGGAAGGTGATGTTGAACATGATGCAGCAGATGCAGTGCCAGCACAACCTACACAACGCAAAAAAATCACTGCATGGGAGTGGGCTTGCTATCACATGCACGATAGGAACCCGACATCGCACGCCCTCTTTGTGTATGGCAAATGTTTGTATCAAGAGTGGGGTGTTGACCATACAGCAAAGTGGAATCACAACGGCTGTTTTACATACGCAACAACTAGGGCCCTTTGCGTGCTGCAATTTATGGTGGCGTGGCTAATGTTGTTGCCAATAACAACGCCAACATCGACAACATGGGCACGTTCATTGTATTGCCATCCTCATTCACTGGTGGACACCAACACATGGCTCAGTTGTACCAAGATTCCATGGCCATTGTCCACCAATATGGCAAGCTTGATTTGTTCATCACCATGACCTGCAACCCCAAGTGGGAAGAGATTGTCAGCGCGCTGAAGCCTGGTGAGATTGCCAATGACCGCCTTAATTTGGTCACACATGTTTTTGTTGGGAAATTACAGCACTTGCTGGATGAGCTTTTGAAGAAGGGCATTTTTGGCGAGGTGGTGGCTAACATTCATGTCATTGAGTGGTAGAAGAGAGGCCTGCCCCATGCACACATTCTGCTCATTCTGCACTCCGATCACAAACCACGAGGACCCGATGAGTACGACCGCATGGTGTTTGCAGAGTTGCCTGATAAGGATGCACACCCCACTCTTTTTGAGGTCGTTACAAGATGCATGGTGCATGGTCCCTGTGGCACCATCAACCCACATTGCACTTGCATGGTTGACGGTGTTTGTTCAAAAGGCTACCCTAAGGCCTTCACAGAGCACACCACCAACACCACCGGCTCCTACCAACATACCGCCGCCGAGATGATGGCCGCACATTTGAGCGGTAAGTGTGCTAGCAGTAGGACCATGCATTTGGACTAATAACATGCACGACTATGTTGCCATGTTTGTGTTTATTGACCTGTGGCACCGCTCACGTAATAATTAATGTTTGGTTGTTGTTGCTGCAGGGGTGGGTTTGCCTTTGACAACCGTTGGGTGGTGCCCTACAACCCGTACCTGTCCCTGTTCTTCAATTGCCACATCAACGTGGAGGTCTGCACCTCCGTTGCGGTTGTCAAATACCTCTACAAGTATGTCTACAAGGGCCACGACCGTGCACAAGTGGACATTGGCCCAGTGGATGTTGTTGCACCTGATGGCGCTGCGCCCGCTCAGCCACGCATGTAGGATGAGATCAAGATCTACCAAGACGGCCGGTATGTGTCGGCTTCTGAGACCAGCCACCTTCTGTATGGCTTTGATCTACACAAGGAGCACCCCAATGTCGTTCAACTTGCTGTGCACTTGAAAGGGCGTCAGACCATCCTGTTTCAAGAGGGCACTGATGTTGCGGCCGTACTTAACCGGAACCCTCACACAACTTTGATTATATGGTTTGCATTTAATAAAATAGCACGGGAACATCTCAATCCATCTGCACCATTGCGCTTGGCTCTCAACACACTTTACCATGACTTTCCACGCATTGCCACATGGAAAAAGAAGGAAAAGCAATGGGGATTCTGCACATAGACGCCAAGTCTGATGCTTGTCGGCCGCATGTACTTTGTGCAACCCTCCGAGGGGGAGAGGTACTTCTTACGTCTTTTGCTACATCACGTGCCAAGGGCTACGTCTTTTGAGGACCTTGCATGCACCAACAGGCACTTGCAACATCCCACGCAACACGCATCTTTCAAAGAAGCGTGTCAGCAACGTGGTTTGCTGCAGGACGATGCTAAGTGGGCCTAGTGCATGGAGGAGACTGTAATCATGGCCAGTGCCTCATGCCTCAGGGCATTGTTTGCTGCCTTGCTGGTGTTCAATGTTGTTGCAAACCCATTGGCTCTATGGGAGTGCTTTAATGAGGACATGGCAAAAGACTTCCTATATCAAGCACGCCAGGTTGGTGCTCAGCTCTGCCCGTGTATGGCTCTACATGTCAGCCTGCTTTGCGGTTTTGCATGGTCATGGTTTGCATGTTGTGCGGCACTCAATGCTCATTATGTCGTGTGTGTGCTCCTATAACGTGCAGGGCGAGCCAGCGCGACAACTCGATGCTGCCATTCGGGACATGGTGCTGCGGGAGTTGGCGCTACACTTGGCACACCTCAACAGCAGCTAGGGCTTGGCAGCATTTGGCTTGCCAACGCCTACGGCCCAACTTGCCAGTGCTGTGGTGGTAGACGAAATTGCCAGGTATGACGCGGCAATGCAAACAGCCATACGAGATGAGTGCATGCCGCAACTTAACCCTGAGCAACGAGCTATCTATGACAATGTCGTGGCCATTATCAATCGCCGTGCATTTTTTGTCGATGGCCTTGGCGGCACTTGCAAAACCTTTCTCTACAGTTGCTTGCTGAGCACCATGCGCGCATAGGGTCGGGTCGCTATTGTTGTGGCATCATTTGGCATTGCTACATTGTTGCTGGACGGAGGATGCACTGCACACTCACGTTTCAAGATCCCTGTGCAAGGCCTCAACATCACGTCCATATGCTACATCAGTAGGGACTCTGAGTTGGCAACACTTTTGCAAGCAACTGCGCTCATTGTGTGGGATGAGGCTATCATGATGCACAGGCATGTTTTTGAGGCTGTCAACAGGTCTTTGTAGGACATCATAGCTGTTATTAACCCAACATTCAAGTTCCTGCCCTTTGGCGGCTTGGTTGTGGTGTTTGGCAGCGATTTTCGACAAATTTTTCCTGTTGTGCCTCGCGGCACCAAGGGAGATGTCGTCGCTGCAGCTTTGAACCATTCCAGCATATGGCAACATGTGCGTGTATTCAAGCTGCACACCAACATGCGCGTGCAGAGGTTACTGGCTCAGGGTGGCGCGCATGCACAGGCAGATGCCACACGGCTGCATGCATTTGCTAATTACTTACAACGTGTGGGGGAGGGCACAGAGCGCGTGTATACACACCGGCAGGTGCATCTTCATGAGCATCCTCCCACCCATCTGTAACCAGTAGTTTCACCCCCTCGGGGCACCCAATGCGCGACATGGCCACATACAACTGGCCATGTGTAAATACAGGCTTGGGCAGAAAAATGCCAACCATCTTCAATGTTTTCCCTTGCACCTTATTGATGGTCATGGCAAATGCAAGGCGCACAGGAAACTGGCGACGGTGCAGAGTGAAAGGCATTCGTTCTGTGTCTAAAGGTGTGATGCTTAACCGTGGAATGAACACTCGTTAGCCCTTTGCAGGACCTGTTGCCACCTCTGCTTCAATGACATGTTGCATGAGTTGAATGACAATGAACCTGGTACCATTAGCCAGGTCGTTGGTCATGTTGCGTAATAATATGATGGGACAACCCTCCTGCAAGTGCAAATCATGGGGTGGTACGCCCGAAAAACTGAGTGTGTTCAAGAACTCAGTGGGGTAAATGCCATGTTGCTCCCCATGCACCACAGAATTCGCGCTGTAATACACGCGGTGCTGTGCGGGCGAGCCATCGTGCTTTGTGAATGCATATTTGTCATTGATGAGTTTATTGAGTGCATCCACATCTTCGTTCAAAGGTGTAAGAATTGCACGCTCAATGATGTATGCAGATCTTGCAGCATACTCAAGAATAGATGACAGAGCGCCATACACTTCTTTAATCAAATCTGCCACAGTAGGGCCATTGCAGCACATGTCATGAAGAATAAGAATGGAGTCTTCACCAGCTTACACAGAGGTGTTGTAACATGATCGTGCAGACAATAAAGCTTAACAGAACGTTCGGGGTGGCTGGAGTGGCGTAGCCACGGGTTACCCACTAGTATTTATGGTTTTTAAATGTGTGAGACCTAACACTTTGAAACATGGGCGAAAATATTTTTTCAAATTTTTGAAACCTTGCATGGGTGTCTTGAGAAATAATTTAAAAATTAAAAAAAAATTGAAGCAGGACTTATAAACTTTTATGAAACCTAGACTTCACCAATTAAAAAAACAGTTGATAATTGTCCAACATTAATATAAACCAATGATGGTGGGCAATTTTTGATTTTTATATAGAACCTCCAATTCCAATTCTTTTTGAAAATGCTTATTCTTCACAAAAAAAAGGAACCTTCAATCTAGGTTTAGGTTTGGATTTGTTCTTAAAAAAAAAAAAAAAAATGTTTGCCCTATATTTGTTTAGTAAAACCTAAAATCATACATGCATGTATATTATCTATGGGCAATTATAAATGTTTATAACGTAAAATGGAACAATAATACAAAAAAATTAATCAATTGAAAATTAATGTCATTATGATTTCTTAAATTAAATCTTCATCAAAACCTTATTGAAAATTTTAGAATAAAATCAAACTAATTTTAAACATTATATATTTTTTAAATAATTTAATATTAAAATTAAAATTTTAATCAATTATTGCATAATCTTTCAAATATGTTTTTTTCTAAACCTCATTTTAATAAGATTTAAAAGAATTGAAGCTAATTATTTGTGTCTTTATCAAACAAATTTCATTTAAAAAATTAGTCAATCAATTGTTTTTAAAATTTCATAGTGATATGAAACCTTGTGATACAAAAAGGCAAGTGACAACCCCAAAAAAAAATGATATAGAAACATGATTCAATCTATTACCCAACATTCATATTTTGAGAATAAACCCAATAGATAAATGGGTAGACCTTAAAAAAACCCATTAATTGGATCAATGAACCAAAAATTTGCACATGTGTCCATTAACATGGGGCAATAATAATTGAAGTTCTAATTAATTTTGATAATCAAATTTCATGGCAGTCAAGTTCTAAGAAACTCGGTTTAGAATTTTTAATTAACTACCAATCAGCCTTTTTTATGTTGGCTATATATATATATATATATGTCAATGCCCAATTTTTATAAGATTTTAGGAAAGATCAATAGATTTTTATACATGATTTGAGTATGTAACCTAAAATATAAAAAGGAGTTAAAAATTTTGCTTTTATATTTATTCTGTAGCCGAAATTGATTAAATCTTCCTACGGGCCATCACCATTTTCGCTACGTCATAATATTGTCAAAAAAATTATTATTACCAATTAGTCCTTGATTACAAACCTTTTTCCAAAAAAATTTTAATTTCAAAAATTTTAATTTTAATTCCAAATTTAGTTCCAATATTGGTTATGGTTTCAATTTTGATACCAAAATTGGGTCCAATTACAAACCCAATTCTAATTTTGATTCATGAATCAAACCCAAAATTAAACCCAATTTCCATTGGGTTTTTACATATTGAACCCAAAACCGCTACAACATTGGTATAATTTTAACATCATTATCAATGTTTTCCTTCTATGACAAAAACTTGTCACTTGACAACAAAATTTTGTTTTGCAAGTGAAGGGCCCAAAAAAATTTGATTATCTTGAAATGTTTTTAGAATACCTTTAGGACATATATTTTTTAAAGTTGACAAAGTTAAATGTCATTAAAAAAACAACAAGAATATAGTATTATGGAAATGTACGTTTACAAAACCTCCCCCAAAGTATGTCATGTTAAAAAAATCTCTTAAATTTATTTTTTTGGTAATGTTTAAAAATAATAGTTACAATATTGAATGAATGCCTAAAATAGTCTATCATCATTAAATTCATTCCAAGTCATACCACATATTTTAACATTTCCATAATATATTAAAAACATTGTCATGATTTTTTTTGAATGAGTTGCAATATTAATACAAAATTTGACACTAAAACATCATAAATTAAACAATGGTTATGTTTGTTTTGGTTCCCAATAGTGTGATTGCATCTTTTGGGCCTATCAAATTTCAAAAATTCGCCTTCATTTGATGGTATAGATTTGTTTACATTCTACCCATCATCAATATCAACACTCTACAATTATTGCCATTGTTTGCAACTTGCCTCACTATCAATAGCCATATCCTTCCATCTTGAAACCCTCATTTATGACTCCACATCAATTGCAATTGATTGCCATCATTAGTCATATAATCCTTAAAATAAAATTTCATTTAATATTTTATTTCTAATTTTCAACTTTAATTAAATCCCCGCATGAAAAGTGATGGTAAAGTTTATTACAAATTTCAAAATACATCAAGAAATAGAAAAGATTTCATCTTGAAGCATCATTTGCCACGTATTTCACCATATGTGCCATCAAATAGCCCCATACACATGCATATAGAAAATCATAACTAAATTAACTTAAAAAAATTTGGGTTCTTACCACAAGGTTGTGAACACATACCATTTAATGTAGCCACTTCTAAAACCCTTTTTTCTTTTGCATATTTAATTGGATTCACCAACTCCAAACAAAAAATGCCCCCTTAATTCCCATCACAAGCACTTGATAACCATCAACCTTACTTGGAGAAAATGAAAACAAAAACCATGATCATAACACTTGTGTTTTTTGTATTTTTCAATTCTTGCATTTATAAATAAATAAATAAATTTTAAAATAAACATTGTTTTAGGTAATTATGTCAAAATGTGACATTTAAGACTAGGACATTCATGTAACTATGACTAAGTTTTAAATATGTGACATGAGATTTGCACAGTCATGATAACTATGTGATGGGTCAAGTCATGATATTTACAAAGTGACTAAGGCACATTAATGAGCTTGAAGACCATGTTTGACCCAATAGGAGAAAATATGAACATATAAAGAAAAATAAAAATATGGATGGAAATAAAAAATATAATTAGATGCATGGATTTGGAAGTAAGCATGTCCTAATTTATATATAACATTCCAATGTAATCCCATAAAAAGATGGTTAGTCAATAGGAATTAGTAATTATGATGGAATTACTTGTGAATGTTTTTAATGTGATATATAATTTTGAAAGATATTCTTAAATGACATTTAATCTACCAATATGTTATTGGATGATTATATAACATTTTTACTTCAACATAAACCAATAAAATACATATACACCCTAGGGCTGAATATATACCCCACCCAAAAAAACATTCAAGTGTAAACACATACCTTGTCAAAAGTATTTTTCAAGTGTGAATGAAATGTAAAGAGGACCCATGTAAAGGCAACAACTAATGAATAAGATTGAGTGTATATGGAATTGAACCTTGTACCTCATGTTTGACATGTCAACATCAAAACCAATAGAATAGGAGCTCAAACGTGGATTTTAATTCATTTTCATCAACTTAAAAATCACCAAAGTGAATATATAGCCATGATTTCACTAGGTAATTAAGCAAAAATGTTTCATCTCTTTGGATCAACCATTTTTTTATTAGTGAAATGTAGCCAAAAAGTGATATAAAATTACAAATTTTAAGAAGTGATTTTGGAAGGTTTTCCTTGCCAAAAATGAAAAAAATAAAAATGAAATTGCCATATACATATGTATATATAGAAGGAGATCTTATGTTGGGAAAGTGGTGCGACAACATCTTATCACCCACAAATGCAATCTAATTTTATGCAACTTATAGGTATATGACAAGATCTTTCAATTCAAATTGTATTGGCTTAGGTTCTTACGTGCAATAAGTTGGCTTGTTTTCCATAGTTTTTTTTTCATTTTCTTGCTCATGAATACCAATATTTCAATGCCTTCATCCATACTTGTTTTTGGCATAATGCCATTGCAATTGTTTATGAGTGGATTACCAAAAACCTTTTCATTTCATCACATTTTAAAATTGTTCCAAATTTATCCAAAATTTATTCAGTTAGTTTTGACATCAATCCTTCCAACTTAAAAAACCTTTGTGCTCAATATTATATTTGACATAAGTTTATTGGGACCTTCTATGGTTAAGTTCATTGGAATGAAATGTAATTGGTATGCAGTGAACTTAGATTTTGTGTCTAAATTTGGGTATGGGATGAATAAACCCTTGAAATAATGTCCAAGAGAAAAATTACTAAAACATTTTTTGATGCAATTATATGTCATTGATGACCAACTACATTAAGTGCAAATTTCAAATTACCAATTGGGCATGCCTTGGGCTTAAAAAACACATTGTGAAAGGTACAATAAGGGGAATGAAATCACATTGACTACCTTGTTTTATTTCAACATATTCTACCACTGCATGCGACATTAGATGATTAAAAAACTACTAGCTGCCATCATGCAAATTTGTAAAATTTTCAAAACTATTTTCACGAAGGTTTATGACTCAACAACTTATGATATTTTGAATGTTGGAACTATCTATTCATTATGCCTTTTGGAAAAGGTATTTCCTTTTGGGTTTTTTTGATGTAATGACACACTGGGTGGTTCATCTAACTGGAAAATTGGACATTTGTGGACCTATCAGTGCTCCTTGGATGTCCCCAATTGAACGTGCATTTAAGTACTTGAAAGGTTATGTTTGAGATATGTGCAAGCCATTAGGTAGCATGGTAGAAGGTTATATTTTGACGAGGCCTTGGGCCATGTACATAATATATGTAGAGGTTTGGGGCAACCAAAAGGTGTGTTTGGGATGCTAATGAAGATAAAAAACAAACAAGGAGGTTTTTGAAGAGTTTCCCAAACCATGACAATTAACATGCAAGTGCAAGATAATGAACACTTATATTTTTGTGAAAACTATAAAACATTGTTTCCATGGTTATAATGTCATTTTCTTAAATTTTTGTTAGCATGCCATTAATATTAATTTTTATTTTATAAGGCCTTGTTGATTATTTGAATAATGGTTTTAAGATGGGTTTTCAAGTGGGTATGGTTGTTTGTTGGATAATAGGTCATTGATTTTCTTAGATGTGTTGTAGGGAATACAAGTTGGTAAAAGCAAACAACATTGATGGTGTCGGGGGATTCCCTTCCCAAACTAACTATCATTACTACAAAATAATGTGTTTTTCACTACCAATCTTTTGATTACAATGACTAAGTTGCAGAGTTTATTAGTTTGAAATGACTATAAGGGATTTTTTAAATTCCTTTTACCCCCCTTTCAAAATAGGCATGTCTAATTTGATTAAGTTGGTTAATAATTCAAATAAAATAAAACAATCTCCCATGCATGTGGACATAACCATGCTAATGTGGTGTCAGTGCTTACTAAAATGTGATTAGTTTTAGTTATGCCATAAATTATGTGGCTTGCTACATGCCAATGTGGTGTTGTTATTTACTTTAATGTGATAAATTTTTAATGATGCACTATAAATGACGTGGCTAATTACATGCCAACATAATGTTAATGTTTATTTTGATGTGGCTAATTTCAATCATGCCATAAATGATGTGGCATATTAAGCAGGTAGGTAGGTAGATAAGTAAGTAAATAATATTTATAGGTAGGTAGGTCTAAATAAATAGGTATGTAGGTAGGTAATAAATAAATACATAGTACATAGGTAAGTAAATAATGGGTAGGTAGCTTAAATCAAATTTTAACTAGTCTTAGGTTAAACTTGGTTATTTAAACTTGATTCAACTTGGGTAATTTTGGTTTATACTAGGTTAACTTGGTTAAATTATAGTATTTTACTTAAAATTGGCTAACTTGGTTTAACTGTCTAAACTTTGTTAAATTATAATATTTTACCTAAAATTGTTTAAACTAGGTTAAATTGAAATATTTTAGTTAAATTGGTTAAACTTGGATAAAATTTGCTAAACTTGGATTAAGGTTTATACTTTCACAAAGATTTTCCAAATTTAGCAAAAATTATCCAAGTTTAATCAAACTTAACTAATTTTTCTTATTTTAATCAATTTATTACAATTTAGCCAAACTTAACCAATTTTAACCAATTTACTTTAATTTAGCCAATTTTTAAAACTTAAACCAATTTTAGTCAAGTTAAACCAAGTTTAGCTAAAATATTTAAGTATAGCCAAATTTAACAAAATTTAGCCAATTTATCTTACTTTAGCCAGATTAAAACTAGTTTAACCAATTTATTCAATTTTAACCAAGTTTAATGAAGTTTAGCCAATTTATCTTAGTTTAAATCAAGTTAAACCAATTTAACCTTAATTTAAACAAGTTTAACCATTTTACTCATCTTAGCTAAAATACCCTAGTTTAGCCAAGTTAAACCAAATTTAATTTAAGTATATATTCAAGCTCAACTGAATACAATCTAAATAACAATGTCTAGCAAAATTTAGTCAAATTCAACTTAAGATTAATGCATTTGAAATTCCAAAAAGTTTAAGTTTTATACTTTTGTTATCACATTATTAATCATCATGTGAAATGGTGGTTAATGCCTTGGCTTGTCATCACAGAGGTGAAGGGTGATTCCCTCTTATGACACCATGGTCATGTTTTGAAACATACAAGTGGTCTACATGCAGATGGGAGGTCTACAAGTGGCCCACATGCCTAGAAGAAACTACAAGTGACCTATGTGCCCAGGGGAAGGAGAGTCATGCACATGCCTAGGGGGGGCTATACCTCTAGGTCCTAGGATACATTTTACATCCCTACCAAATTTAAATTATTAATAAATATTTTTTAAAGTATAGTTTTTAATTTATATAATATTTATGGCACGTTATCATCAACTAACATGTATGTTAGTTTTTAGTCAAATTAAACAAGCCATGTCACCTGATAGTTACTAGTTTTTTAGTCAAAATAGATGTGCCATGTGGACATTACTAGGCTTTTTGTCAATGCCCACATGACTAAGCTACTACCTTGTAATTATCCTATACGACTTAGTTTTTTTTACTATGTATAATTCATCTTGTTTGGGGTCAACTTTTGACTAAAATTTAATTATAAAAAAACATAAAACACCATGTTTGGTAATAATGTATGAAATGCCATGGTTAATTATGTTGGGGTTCTTTTAGTTTAACCATTGGACATGTCAATCTAACCAACATTATTGGTAAGGTTTTATAGAAGGATGGCAACCTATTGGAATCACCATCGGATTGCTACATGGATGAGTGCAAGTATAGCATAATAACTTATGATTATGGGGTGATGGGGGGATTTCAACACAACCCATTTGCTATAAGAGATAACCATAACTCATAACTTAAATTAGTGTGCTACATAAATGAATGTAAAGAAATATTAAAATTAGATTATGGATCAACAAAAATTGCCATGTTATTGTGCTTTCAGGTTATAAGCAAAGAAATGTAGTGCCAATGTTGCCATAAAAAGATGAATTTGGTTTCACTTTGGTGCCCTTAAGGAGGTTACTTTCACCATGGGGAACAACCTTTTGTTTTCCTTTCATAAGTTGAACAAGTCTTTTTTTAAATTCCACACAAGATTTTAGATGAAAGGTTATTTTACACAAAAATGTTAGGTCTTAACAAGTGGTTGGGGATTTGATTATGGAGATCCAATAGCTCATAAGATAAACAATGCATAACCTAATGCTATTGAAAATATTGTTTCTACTAATGAAGGGCAAGGGTCAATTTTTATTAATGCCATTAATGGCCATGATGAAGGTCAATGATTGAACTTTTACTTTGTGTGTGTGATTTACTTGCACCATATTTTGGAGAACTTTTATTAACAAGCTTGAAACATAGAGATTGTCTATATGAGATGAAAAGGACCTAACTTTAGAAGGAGATGACCAAGATTATGATGAATATCAAGAAACATTGACTCCTAGTGATGAAGATGATGAAAAGGTTGATGATAGTTTATTTATAATGGTAATGTTAGCTCACAAGGAAATGGTAACCATTGGTTATTAGAGATAGATGAATGACTATTGCATACCATTATTGATAATTTTTGAATGAAAGGTACATGTGCAACGCAATATTTGCCCAATTATTGTACATACATAATGTTTAATTTAAAGGATAATTACATGGCAGAACCACATCGTTGTGTGCAACACCAATGGTTGAATTTTGAATGTAAATATCCTTAATTGTGTGTTTGAAACTACATTTGTAGAACACGTGTACTTGAGTTTTTTCAATGTATATTTGATTGTTGGTACATCACCTATTTTTTTGTTTTCAACAATCATGAAAATTTTGCAAAGATTGTTGACAAAATTTTAAACCCAAAGTTATGGTTTGGAACATTATAGATTTCAATGCAACCCGCTTCAATCTATAAATCCCATGTGCTGGTGCCACATGATCATAAAATTTTGCAAAAATGTTTTAAAACTATGAAATAATTTGTTTGGCATGTTGATTTTTGGACCAATTGATAATTGTGTACAATATATGGTCAAATGGTTTTTAATATGTTTTATGTGGCATGTTGCACATGGTTGAGGTACTCGATCAAATGTTGTTGCCATTTTCTTAATCTAAAAGTCAGTTTAACATCAAGCATTCTTAAAATGTCCTTTGTCATGTAACTTTATTGAAAAAAATGATGAACATGACACACTTTTTCACTAGTACTCATTACATTTTGTTGGAATGGAGTCCAACCAACGATTGTAATTAAGTCAATTGGACAATTTTTATGTCTTGTTGGTAATGGACAAGATGCATAGTTCCCAATTAATTTTAATGTTTGAAATATGTTACTATCAAAAGGACTTCAAGGTTATTGGAGCGATGGTAGAAGAATATGACATTGAGGTAATCCTTATGTAATTTTCATAGATGCATTCAATTTCATCCATTATGTTATTGGTAAATGTAGAAAAATTGTTTTAGGTAATTATTTTGAAGCCATTTCATTTGTAACTTCATATTATAGAGTTATTAACATGTAATGTAATGTCTAATTTTTAAATTCTTTTGTCTTAATTCAATGTAAAACATTGAAATGTCTTGATTGGTCAAAATTAAGTTCACTTAAAAACATGTTTGTAAAATGGATACCATAATAGCTTTACCATTTTGAAATATTCCAAGTGAATATTTACTTATTTTCATTTTTTTGCTTTGGCCCTATAGTCACAATTTCCTAAAACTTTGGATGTAATAAAATTAAAAATAAATAAATTGGGATATTATTGCAAATATGTATTTATGTATTTACATAAGTATTGATAAGTAGGTAGTTTAATTGTCGTTAAACTAAACCCTAACAACATGAATCAACCAATTGTGATGATTTAGGGTAAGTAACAATTTCAAGTACTTGTTACTAGAATTCACATGTAATGGTTAAAATTAAGAGATGTTCATGGACAAATGAACATGGTGATTCATAAATTTTGACATTTAAAATTTAATTTTATTGGAATTTTCGACAAGGTGGTTAATATTTCTTTGAAATTGAAATTTGATCATTATTATTTTAATTATGGTTGAAATGATAAAGGTATTATGGTATCAATGAAAAGGAAATCCAATGAAGGACAATAAGATGTGAAAGGTAATAACCCATGAAAATCTAATGAATCAAAATCGTGGACATTAAATATGTTTCAAAATCCTCTCATCCATGTATTTGGGTAAATGCATGTCTATTGACATTTGGAGTTACCCAATTGATTTAATTTTTTTCCCTTTTGCAAAAGTTATTCATAGTGATGTTCTATTACTTTGTAACAATAAAAAACTTAAACTTATAAGTTACGTGTTGTTGTTGATGATGCCATTATGCACATCTCTCATGTCATTAGGTTTTCTTATTATTTGTTGCATCACATGTTTCAAATGATATGATGTTCAATTTCAGGAACTTGAACCAACCCAAATATAAAATGTAAGCACTTTGACTTGATAATCAATGATTTGACAAGGAGACACATGACGAACATTGATTTGCCCCATTTTGCAATGGGTATGAAAATTCTAAAATTTCAATATAATCTCAAAAAGGCATGTGAAATTTTTGGATTTATTGTCATTTGCCACATGTACACATCTAATTGGATGCCAATAGCTTAATAGTAGCATGTGGTTCAACTACAATGTGCCACATGTTTACACCCCATGGGGTAATAAATACATGTTTATCAACATAATAAATTAATCATCATTTTCCATGTGTCTACATTTAATGGGATGATAATATTAGTTTTGCAAGGAACACATGGCATTATTGTAATGTACCACATGCACATTCATAGGGTATATATATATAATTTGATGGCAAGATTGTAATGTACAATGCAAATGTGATCATCGATTCATCATTATAATGCCACAAATTGATGATTGGCCATCATCAATAAAAAACTAGCCAAAAATGATAATCATCCATGACAATTCATGCATCATTTTATTTTATTTACTTTATGACTAAAGAGATATGATAGTTTATACTATTAAACCTTCAAAACTCGATAATAAAATCCCCCAAAATCAATGATTTTCAGTTTTTGATACAACATTATTAACAATAATCCCAAGACATATATAACATTAGAGCATTTATAGCAATGCACTTTCATTTGGGATGTTATCAATATTTAACATGGAGATAAATGTTCCCCCACCCCAATTGTAAACATGAATTTTGGACAATACTTTACTTATATACCATTTAAAAATCAACACTTGGGACAATCACTATGATTGGTGAATTAAATTTGATTTTTTATTGATATCATCTTTGTGGAAGAGTGCACTATCCAACCCAACAAGTTTAGTGCCATAGTTGATTTTTGCATTATTGTATTGTTATTCTTGCTCTAATTTATTGATACAATCCATTGTTAGAAATGCTTTTAATTAGGAAAATAACTATATAAAGTTGGTTAAAATTTTCCCCAAATATAATCATTGTGTCAAAATATAGTAAAATTTTCTATATAAAAAAGGAGATTATCTAGAATGAATGACAAGATCACTTCCGACTTAAAAGTTCACATGTGTGAAAATTGCACCAATAAGATTAAAATTTCATTTGATGTATAAAGTGCTTTGGTTTTGTATTAAAATATGCATATATACACATGGATTCATAATCATATATCACGATATTCAATAACAAGATCCAACATTTCATCATTCAAAGTATATTGTGTTCATTTTCAATGGTATCACCAAAACCTCAAAACAAATTGACTTCATTTATGTGATCATTAAACATTGATCTATTTTTTAAATTAGTTGATGTGAATTCAAGACATTCAATGATGAACATCATGAACTTTCGTGTTTTTTTTTCTTTCATCAATCGATATGTTGATTCATATTAAACAACATACATGTTTCCTTTTTCCTTTTTCTTTATAATTAAATTCCATACTTCAAATGTGATCCATGATAAAAAATATATATGCACAAATTTACCCTACTCCATGTACATGAAACCCTTTATAAAAATTTAGTCTATTCCACATAGAACCAAAGCACATTGTAAACACTAGAGATGCATAATAGAAAGAAAGATTGTTATGTCTGGAAATGCAATTCTAGTAGATTCAAACTCTTATTATGGTAACCCTTCACACACAAATGACCAACAACATGACAAATGAAAAAAAAATTAATTTTTCTTCAAAATCATCAATTTGCAAGAAAAAACCATTAGTTTTATTTTCTCCTATTGTAATCCAAAAAACTAACATGCTTAAACTTATTTATCATGAGCCTATGTAATCTTTCTCTAGTTTTGTCATTAGTTTCATTTACTTCTAGCACCTTCATGGTACATTTAAGGTGTAAAATCAATGTTCATCAAGTCCTTAGGTGGGATCTTCTTCTTTTGTTCCCCCCAAAAAAGAAACAATTTATATGAAATTCCAAAGTTAGTCCAATTTTTATTCAATGTTAAAAAAATGTTATTTTCCCAAAGTTTCAGTGTTCCTCCTGAATACTAATTCAACCACCTTATAATCAACCTAGGAAAAACATATCATGAACTTATTTTAAAATAAAAAGTCTTGGCTTCCAATGAAGGCAATAATATGAACTAAAAATGTTAAGTCTTTTTCATTTTGTATAAGAGAAGGCCTTCCATGCAAGCCACAATTCCTCATGATGGAAGCCACTATTCCTAAAGAGATCTAAAAATAGATCTTTCACACATGTAGTTGAGAATATATATATTTTTGGTTTTCACCTTTTAAAAAAAAAATTGTTGTTGCCCTTCATGCTTATTTTCATTATCATTTTTTTCATGTAGCTTGTACTTCCATCATTGGTGTCTAAAGCTTTTTTATATTTGTGTTGATTCCATCCTTTTGTGTTTTCTTTTCCATTTTGCAATGCCAAAGCAAACATTACCTCTTTATGTGGTTTTTAAAAAACATTAACATGAACATATGTAGCATTTCTACTTTGCTTTCAACTTTTGAGTTTTTTTTGCAAGCTTTGTTATATTGTGTGGTTTTTTTTAGGCTTTTCTTTCTTGCATTATTTTAAAAAACAGGTTTGTTTTATTGCGCCATGTTGGCATTCAAGTTTTTTGAATTTATGTTGTAGGTTCCAAGTAGGGTTTTGCTTTGTTGTGTGATGATGTTGTTTCCATTAGTTTCAAGCTTTTTGAATTTGTGTTGTAGGTTTGGTTTTGTTGTGTCGTGTCATGTTCCATGGGTTTCAAGTTTTTTTTATTGTGGCTTTGTGATTTCTTTCCCTTTTGGATGCTACTAATGGCATTGGCTTGGTGTTGTATCCTTAAGCTTCACCATTGTTGACATCATTGCATTTTGTTTATTTTCACAATCAAACACATTCAATGTTTTTTTCCCCACCCACAATAGAACATGCTCGTTGAATTTTTTGGATTTTGTTTCTATCCAAAATCAAACAAATTTCATAGTTTTTTTTTTGTTTCTTGTGTTTTGTAATACCATTTTTTGATATATTGTTTGCTTTTAACATTGTGCTTTTGTTGGTTTTGTGCAATGTCTTATTTGTTGATCTCTCTATCATTGAATACATTTTTAGTTAAAAAAGAAAAGAATGTGTAAGAAAAAGGACACGTTCATTTTTTGAAAACAAGACACTTATGAAACTTGTAAAATCATGTTGACGAGTGATTAAGATTTGACATAGGTTGTACAATCCCACATGAGATTATGTTTGAAGATTGAAATTAACAAAGCAAAAATTTGAACAATTTTTTTTGAGGTTAGATATTTTTTGTTTGCAAACTCTACAATTGTTCTCAATTATGATCTACATTTTCCCATTCAAACAAATATGTTCCCCAATATGAACTCAAGTGCTCATAATTAAAGTCTTATCACATTCTTCATGTTTTCCCATTACTTATTGAACCCATTTCCCCCTCTAGGTTGCCATTTGTTTATTAAATTATTATTTGATGTTTAATTTATTTCAATTGTGTTCCCCAACAAAAAAAATTTGAGCAAAAAAAAATTTAACCAACCTTCCAATCATGAAAGGGGGTACTAAAAGGGGCAGGGGCACATAAAATTTTGATCTTTAAATTTTTTCATCCACCAATTACAAGTTGCTAAATAGGGTAGTAGTTTCATTTGATTGACAATCGGGGAAAAGATGAGGAAAATAAAACAAAAAACGTTTCATGCCTACATGCATCTCCAAAGGATTTATTCATCTTCCCAATTTGCATCAACCAACATTGTAGATTTGTGCCTTTATGTGCTATAAAAACTCACCACCCAACAATTTTTCAAAGTATAGGAAATTTGGTCTCTCCCTTCATCAATGTGGTCCAACATTTTTTCCCCCTAATCATCGTAATCATCTACCATGCAAAGCTTGAAGAACCATCCCCATAAGTTATTAGGTCATTTACAAGTTTTGTTGCAAAATTCTAGAAAAACATTTAAAAAAATCCACAACTTAAAACTTGTGGATAGGCACTACCTATAATAGCTTTGTCAAAAAACTCCAAACAACCCACTAGAGTGAATTATTCCCATCAATAATATTTTCTTTCAAAATCTTTCATGTTCCCTTCCTCATCATGGATGTCAAATCCCCACAAGAGTGTGTTCTAAGGCCATAACAAGATTTGGTGAGTAGTAATGAATTATACAATTCCATCTCCATTGGCAAAACTTCTTTTGTGAAGGTTTATGGTGGAGGGAAGAGGAATGGGAAGAGAAGGGAAGGGGAAGGGGAATAATGATTTCAAGGTTCATTTTCTTGAGTAACTCTCTTTGTTGTTGTTAATTGTATATGATGTTGAAGTCAAGATTACAAGGGAGTAGCCATTGAAAGAATCCAATTTACCCAAACTTCCATTTGCCAAAATCCACATTGGTGCAAATTTCTTTTTTTGCCTTTGCCTTTAATGTCAAATTCTTCATATATATGATCAAAATTTTAAAACACCCATGTTGAATTGAACAAAACCTGCTTGCTCTATGGGTCTTTGGTGAAGAAGCACAAAATGACCACGAGAGAAGAACCCAATTTACAAAAAAAAAAGATTTCTTTTTTGGGGAAGTTTCAAATCATCAAGGGAAGGAAAAGAGCAATAACTTCATTCAATTTTTGATTGATTCACACATGACACATTTCAAGTGAGATTTGAGAGTGTGGGTTATGATGTCAATTTTTTCTTAGTAAAACAAACTGAAGTTTAAAACATTATATAATTGATTTTCTCGAATTTGAGGCACAAGACAAGAGCATCCATACATGGGGTTCAACATGGAAACTTGTTCTTTAGAGAGGACTACAAAGAAATATGCCTTGTGTTCAACGATTAGATTCAACGTCAAAACGATATATGGGCATATGTTCCCGAGTGTCACACCACATGCGATTGAGATTTGCCCATTTTATGGCGTTGAGAATGAAGAAGAAGCTGATGGTTGGATTCGACGATACGAGCTTTGGGCTACTCAAGAGAAGCTCAACCACAAACAGAAACTCCAACTGGTGCTCTTGGCACTCTTTGATTCAGCTTATATTTGGGCGAGAGACCTTGACCTAGAGAAGGTTAAATGGGTGGCCTTTTGGCACCTCTTTCGTGAAAGATATGTGGGTGATCCCACTCCCTGGCCAGGTAAACAAGATGAAATCCTACCCACCTCTCAAAAGAAGCCCAAAATTTTGCACCTTCTGTTGTTGTTGGCCCTTTGTCAATATACAAAACCTAATTGAACTTCATGGCATTGGGCTTATACATACATACATACATACATACATACACAACATATGTTAAATTAATTAACTCTCACAAGAGTTGAGAATTCTTCTTGTGTAAGTATTCACTTGTATGATACTCACACAACTACAATCAAAAGATGGGTGTTTGACAATTATCATGTCCTCCTTAGATTATTGCACAATTTTGTGATCCATAATTTTTTTTGTGTTTAATTAATATAAATGAAATTCATATTTCACCACCATAAACAATCCAATATTTGGAATTGTGATGGGTCACAACAATAGGTAGCATGATGGTCATGGTCTGTAGATAGCAAGAATGAACAAATCATCATACCAAAGTCTTGTTGGAGAAAGTCCAAAGTCGAAACATGCAAGCAAATATTGTATCTACATGTAGTTCTATTTGACAGCCTTGAATAATGGAAGTTCAAAATTCCTTCACCCAAATTACAAATCCTTTGCTAAGAGTTCCCCTTGGGAAACTATCTATGATCAAATTCTCTTGGAGTGTTTTTAATTAATTAATTATTTATTTATTATTAAAATTTCCAAATTTGTGAAGTATGTGGGCTGGTGATCATCATTCACAAGAGGATTTAGAAATTTTTTAGAAGTTTTAGAAATTTTCACTTACCAAGATGAGATTTGGTTTCCAACCCTAAACCCTAAAAAAATCACCATTTTTTAGTATGTGGTAATTCCATAATTTGGTAGATAGGTTCTAATAATCTCCACAAGGGGTGGGTGGGTTGGGGGGGGGGGGGGGGGGGGGGGGGGGATTGTTGGGGATAATAGGATCTGCCAAGTTTCCATTCTGGTTGTACTTCAGTGGAACTGCAAGGCTAGCAGCAGGCCAAAGCCAAGGCTGTGCTGGTGTTGGAATTGTGCTTGTTAGTCCTCTGAAGGTAATGACTAATTGGTACATTAGAACATGGAAACATCCTTCATGAAGGTTTTAACAAGGGGGTGTGTCACATTGTGGCCTTACCATTTACATTAAAAAGCACCTTAATACAAAAGAAGAATTATTTTCAAACTCAAATATTTCACCACCGTGACAGTATAATCTTCAAAAAAATCCTCGAAAAAAAAAAACACAAAACAAAAAAAAATCCTTTACAATATCATTTAACTCTATAATAACTAATTTCAAGTTTCAACACAAGCCAAAATATCATTTTTCAAATGAAATCCTCATATAAAAATAGACCTATTATTATTATTATTATTATTATTATTATTATTACCTAGGGGCCAAAATGCGTTAAGCTACTATATATACTCTTATAATGAATCTAAACACAGAAACAAAATTTAAAAATTATTGAAAAAAGAAAGAGCCTTGACATTGATGGATATTATTGTGTTTTGTGGTTGATTGGAAATGGAGACTTAGGAGTTGGAAGTAGCAGCCACAAGCCATTATATTGGAAGCCAATGCTCCCAACATGTATCCGAATACACCGCACTCTTAATGGGAATGGAACTTTCTTTACTCCGGGGAGTGAGGCATCTCACCATCATGTGTGACTCTTCTACGGTCTTCAACCAGGTTAGGTCTACTTGGTGGAGCTTTTTTTTAAATTTAATTTTTAAAAATAAATTGAAAAATAATTTTAAAATTCTATTTAATTTTATAAATTTTGTAATGTAGGAAAAGTAAGTTGTGACTACTACGTTGGTGACTATTGTTTTTTTTTTTTTTCCCCAAAACACCCAGTGCCAGTTTTTTAGGGGAAAAAAATACCCAGAATTAAAGAACCTCGGGTGTTGGTTATTTGAAAACTCAAAGAATTTGTGATTTTCGTGAAAGAAAAACCATAGGTTTTGTGGTCGGTTCTTTCTTTTTTTAAATATAATAATAAAAAAGGAATAAGAATGGTGGGTGGGTCTCTGATGTTTTTTAGATAATGGTGGTGGTTACGTGGTTTGAGTAAACCCCCCACCCAGATAACCGGCCAAGGGGATTGATGCCATTTTTTCTGATACCCGCCTGCACAACCATGGCTTGTAATGAGATGCCTTTCTTTCTTTGATCTTTGATCAAGTGGGGGTTTTTTTTTTTTTTTTTGGCTTTTGTGATTTGAGTGAAGCAGGTGATTGGGAAATGGGCAGTTTGTCATAGCAGTGTCCAAGACCTTCGATATAGGGTACTCCTACTTCTGAAGAGATTCTTCACTTGCGGTGTCGTGTATATCCCAAGGAAATGCAATGCCGAGGCTGAAGCTCTTGCAAACAAGGCTATCGATTTCTCTTCCCAACACTACGGCCCCTCAAGGTGAGTGTGTGTTTACCAAAACCCTTTCTTAAGCTTTAAAGCTCAAGTGCGTGTAGAGGAATGCCCGGCTCCACGGAATTCAACTCACATAAAGAGAAAAAAAGACCCACAAGAGAATAATGTCCTTTTAGCTCACATTTGCCCCCCATGATACCCGGAGGCTATTAATTTTTTTTAAAAAATTGGGGGCGGGGCACAAAGAGAATGTTGTTGTGCACATAGATGATCTGATGCGGAAAATGAGAAATATTTGGGTTGATTTAATGATGATGCAAGGTCGATGGGATTCAAGCAACTCTCGTACATGGCACCAAAGAGGCGGATAATGCGGGATCCCGTCCAACCAGCGGATGTGAAACAACTGAAATGCTCCGGATGGGGTTGCAGTTGTTGTAGCCCCACAACACCCGTTTTTCCTTGGAGTGAACTCGACAATTGTCCTTCAAGGCCATCTACTTGCCCGAGCCCACATCTTTAAAAAGAAGGTAGTTTGTTTGTTTGTTAGTTAACCTATTTGCATTTTCAACACTTTGAATGAACCCAGGCTTGTCTTTCCCCAAGGCTCAAATTATGTTATTGCAAAAGCTTTACTAGAATGATTTAGGGTTTAAACATTCCAGAACTTTCAACTATAGTTTGTCAAGCTTTTGCGACTAGCTGAATCATGGGAAGCTTTTACAAGTTCTTCGTTTTAGTTTCTTAGGGTTCACAAAATTTGCACATAGTGAGTTTTAATGCTGAAACTTGAAAGCCTCGATGCTCGTAGCTCAATGGTTCATTGTTTGTTTTGCCTGTTGAAAAAACTTCATCATTGTACAATGAGTTACAGTTGTGGACATACACAATGCACGTGGATGATGGGATTCTTAGAATGAAGATTTGGTGCTCATTGTATTACTTTAATCGTTATTGGTCGAGTATCAGGTGCATGAGGATTTTCAGTTTATGAAGTTGTTCCAAGACTTGCTTAGGTTGTAAGTATGTGAGCAACCTTTTTAAGTTCTATATGGTTCAATTCTATTCTATATGCATTTCTCTAAAGTTCAAATTGTCTACATTCATTGGTTTTTGGCTTCGCTTTGTTCGGTTTTGTGGGTTAACACATTTTACAAATTGTCTAGGTTTGTTTGTTTTTGGCTTTGCATTGTTTAGTTTCATTAGTTCGCACATTTTCTAGACTATTTGGGTTCATCAATTTTTGGTTTCACATTGTTCGATTCATGGGTTCGTTCATTTTCTAAATTGTCTCGGTTCATTGATTTTTAACTTCACATTGGTTCCAAGTTTTAAAATTCCCAAATAAACTTCAATCCATATATTATAGAATGTAATTGATAAACATGAAAAAATAATAATTTATAATTGTGAAAGCATTTAACAAAAAGGGCCCAAAAAATCGATTTGGCTATTTTTGGTTCCTTAACCATTCTTTGAGGTGGTTCCTAGTGCTACCACCCAAGGATGGGTTCACTTTCAGACTTTTTTACTTGCACCTGATATGGCTTCCATCAACAAAGGTGGGGCTAAGTCTATGTATCAATTTGTTACTTTGAAAGGCAAGCAACTTGCCATTGCCATTGAAGTACTTGTAATTTATTTGAGTCCTTTGAATGTGTCTTCAGCAAAATCTCATAATGTTGATTCAACAAATAAGGCAGTGGAAGTTCTAGATCAAAATTTGTGACCACCAAAAAATCAATAAAATTTGAGCTTATGAATCAAAAATAAAATTTCAAGTTTCTTGGTCAGCCAAGTTGTTTTGGGTTGAGTTGTAGGTGGGGTTTTATGGTCTTGTGCACATTGTGAAGTGCAAAATTTGCTCAGAGATAGAACATAAATATAAACTTATGACTCCAAAACGGGATTCATTGTAGAAACATGTCAATCGATGGAAAGGTGACAAACCTATGAAAAGGGTGAAAAAGGGGGAATGGTATACTAGTAATGATTGTAAACATAACAAAAAAAAAACTTCATATGCTTTTCAAGGGAAATAATTTATTTTGCAATAGGTTTCTAATGGGTTGGTTAGTGAAAAGCATGGGAAACTAGTCCAATTTGCTACGTTGTTTCACGCTTTGAAACATGGCAAGCCAATGCTTGAGTATGAGGCTCACAAAGACTTATTTGATTTATTGAATCTTGAAGAGAATCCCAAAATGCATTAGACAAACATCTTTAGGTGGGTTATGGTTAAACATACGCATGACATTTATTTGAAACCACAAAATTTGATGTTAGAGCAACTAATAACTTGTCACTTACTTGTGATGAAGTGAGTACAATTGATAATCAAAACTAGTTATTAATTCATGCATATGTGGTTCAGAATTGGTTGAGAATATTAATTTGCTTGTCCTTTGAATGTGTGATGGTTGGATCAAGTGTTGATAATCATATTCAAGTCCTTATACAAGTTTTTATACATCAAAGGGGGTCTCACAAAACATTTGATCGGTATTAGACTTACAACATTTGGAGCTAATGGGGTTTTTATTTTTCGAGGGATTAGGTGAGGTGTTATTTAACAAAATTTTAATGTTTGGGTTCCGCATTCCATAGGGGTTCATTGTATGGCCCATAGAACCAATTTGGTAGTGTAGGCTTTGTGACATTTGTAGATGGTTAACAAACTTGAGGGTTTGCTTCAGACCTTGTATAACTATTTTTCTAAAAGCTCTAAAAGGCATTTGGAGTTCACAAAGTTTGTAGAGCTTACAAAAACCAAAGGGGCTAAATTTTCTATGAACATAAAAACCTATTGGATTTTTATGTTGTTTTTTGTTCGATGTGTTATGGCAGAATACAAAATTTTGTTGATGAAGATGACCTTTGATGCTCCTATTAATGACCAGACAAAAACATATTTGACCTTTTGTGTGATGTGTAAATTATATTGGGGTTTGTTGCCATTTTGTTGTTGTTGCAATTAATCCATAATTTGATTAAGTCCAACTAGGTGCGAAACGTTTTCATGTGATTTTGTGGCAACAACAAAAGTGTGTAAAGGAGAGATTTATGAATTGTACTCAAACTTGAACACGAGGTTCAAATCTAATGCTTTTGGAGGTTATAAAATTTTGTTGAATGTTAAACATGATTCCATAATCATGTGGTGGATGATAGATTTGAACATGGGCATTGAACATTTGGCATTTGATGTGAACTAACAACACACATAGGTTGTTCATTTGAATATGTAGATTGGTGAAGTTTTTTATGTCACAAGGTAGGTGGATGCTATAGTCATCACATAAGTGGAGGCATAATGCAATGGTAAAGTATCCCCCTTATCATTTTGTTTATTTCAATTTTTTCCATTGGATAATTTGAATTTTGGAATTTATTTTGTTGCAAGGAGTTGATTGTGGCAACTTGGGTTTGTAAGGGGTTGTGGATTTCCTTGTTGCAAAATTGCAAGGGAGATTCCTTGCTCATGGAGTCATGGATAGTCTACGTGTGGTATACCCATAATATTCATTGTAGTTTGATATAAAAGACAGTTTCAAGAAACACTTGGATGTGATTAAGGCAACTTTTTGCCACCTTAAGAAATTGGTTAATAATGATAGTTGGGTGCTTGAAGTTTTGTCAGCAACATCCTTTGACATTCAACACTCTATGCCCAAGTTAGCCATGAAATCAAATGTTTACACAACCATGGCTAAATTGTTCTATGTGAATCTTTTGACATGGCCCTAGTGCATTCTGTTATCATCAAGAGTACTTGCTTAAGCATTTCCTAAGTACTTCAAGTTGATTGAGATTGCAATGGTACAAATGTTTGGTAGTGAAGAGGATGAGTGGTGCTTTAGCTCATTGGCATTTTGTGAATCCAAATTATGCAATGAACTCATTACCAACTTGGGTTTAGTGGTCAAAATGTTTTCCCAAAAGCTTTACATTCTTCATAATTTTTCGTATGCTTCTGCATATGAAGAATGGCGTGCGTAATTTCTTTGATATAGTGTGGGAGCTTAGATTTAAAGCTCTTGATTCTGGAATCCTAGACAATATTAATCCACCATATTTTTTATTGGTTAGTTTTTTGGTTTTTTGGGTGAATGAAGTTGGTGATCCCAAATGGATACCACTTTTGATTCAACTTTTATTATTGCTCTTCTATTGCAATTTATGATTTGAGGGTGGTTTTGTATTGAATTAATTAATTTGTTTTTGTAGGCATGACATTTGTGTTGCAATGGGTAGTTTAAAAAGTTTAATCCTCTTGTAATTTATAGTTTCCATGGTTTAATGAAAGGTACCTTAAATTTCCCTTGTGAAAATTGTCAAGAGCCAAAACACTTCCAACAATATGATATTTGCAAGAAAAATTCTTATAATCATTTGACATTTGTAGCCAAAATTAACCACCTTTAAAAAAATTAAATTACCTAATGAAACTCGAGTCCTCTTTAAGTTGTAGCCAAAAAATCCTTTCAATTTTATTTTTTAGCTTGTTGAACTCTAATTCATTCCAACAAGTGGCCAACCTAGCAATAGAAGGCTTGAAACAGTCTCTAAATGTCATATCCCCCCCCCCCCCCCCAAACAAAACATTGTTATCAACTAAATGAATAAATAAATAATTAAGGAATTAATTTTTTACAAATTTCATTTGAATTAATAAAATATTCTTGAGGATGATTCAATATTTTCTTGCAACAAATTTTTGCACTTTGAATTGTTTTTTTGGTTAGAAAGTGACGCGCTCCTATGCTCCTTGATAGACTTAAAAAGAGTCTAAGGTAATAAACATCGAAAATGTTAAAAGCTTGGGGCATGCTCCCAGTTATCAACACTTCAAAGGGGGAGAGGGGCGTGCTGAAGCTTCGGGATGGGACTATCAAGAGTGACAAGTTTTCTAGTTACTCACTCAAATCTACATCAAACCAACCAACAAGTTGGTTAATACACTGTTTGAAGCACTTTTAATGCTAGGACAAGCCACGGGCCACCTTGGACTCACAAGATTCACCACGGCTTGGATTTGGGGGAAGCCATCACTTTCCCCCATATAGTATTCTCTATGCCTCTCTGTGGCGCCTACATCTGAATGGCTTTTTGTCCGGGACTCCCAAGGGGGAGTCCTAAAATTGCCAAGGTTTGGACTTTTGCAGCTTTGCGAAACTATAACTTTTTGCTCAAACCTCCAATCGGGATGAGGCTTGAAGCAATGTTGTAGCTTTTGTCAAAAGTTTTCCAATGGTGTGTCTCACTCCGCCTGTGCACATGGGGTCGAATCGATTCCCAACTTTTTGTGGTCAAGAGTCAAATTGCTAGTTTGACTCCCAACCTTTCATTTTGCCATAACTTGTGTTGCAGATGTCCAAATGGGTCATGTGAGCCCATTTTAGACATCTACATTTGAATAACTTTCCAATGCTATAAAGAATCTCCCAAATGGGAGGTGTTTTGACCCATGCAATTGTTCTTTGAAGGTTCGGGAGTCTTGGTGGACTCCCAAACTCACATTTTGGGAGTTTGAGTCTTCACCCTCACCCTCTCTCAAAATTAGGGTTGCGACATAAATATCCTTTCTAAATTTCTAAAAACTATTTATTTAATTAATGTGGGCCTGATTTAAAAAACAGAGCCATTAGGGTCAAGGCACCATCGCTTCAAGCTTTTTGTAGTCTCATGTCTACTATTGTTGCTACACCTTAGGAGCTTGGAAGGAAAGTAAAATAAAGGAAGAAAAGATAAGAAACGGTGACGGGCCCCAATAGGTGCAACCAACCACATGTTTGTAGTGATTAAAGGTTCTTTTTTTTTCCTTAGGGTTTAAGGACTTTAGGGCTTTCATACATTTGAAGTTTTTAGGATTCCATACACATGAGATTTTAGAATTCCAATATTTGTAATGTTTTGTTGAAGATTTAGGGTTTTATAATTATGACGGTTTTAAGATTTTGAGCGTTTGAAAATTTTAGGGTTTCATTCTTTTTTCTTTTGGCAGGAATTTTTTAGGTTTTTATACTTCTAATGGTTTCAAGATTTTTAGGTTTCAATATTTGTAGCATCCAAAGTTTTTAAGGTGTTATAAATATTAAGATATTAATTTTTTAGGGTTTCCAAAATAGTAGTCTTTGAAGATTTTAGGCCTTTCAAACCCAAAGGAATTGAAGATCTTTAAGGCTTAAGGTTTAAGCCTTCAAATTCTATTATGTTTGAAGATTTGTAAAGTTTTATGAACTTGAAGTTTCAAAATTTTTAGGCTTTATAAGCAAGCAACATGTGGCTTTAAGGGCTTCAAAGTTTCAAAATTTATAATGATAGAAGATTTTACTGTTTTCAAAATAAACCAAAGATTTGAATGTTTTGAAAAACATTGATTTAGGGTTTAAGATTTGAAGAACTCCATGATGGCACTTGCTGCCGCATTATTGTTGTGTCCTTTCATTGTAACATCGGACATTTTCACGCTGAAGAAGGACATTGCTAAAACGCACTACAATAATGTCAGGTTCAATGCCCTAAAGAATGCACTCTTGGCGGTTTACTAAGTAGCCCTGGTCAAACATTGGCTAGTCATGGGCCTCAAGATTGATAATTCACCTATTGACGCGTGGTTGTTTAAGATGGAGGTGGCCATTAAGAAAACATTGCGTTTCTCGTGGTCGTTGGCAACCTTGTGGTCAATTTGCTGATGGAGCTCGAGGTGGCTACGGTTATCAAAGCCAAGGCTACGTTTGCAAAGGAGCCCAAGTGGACCACGGTGATGGCCAAGAACGTGCGCCAAGTGGTCAGCCGGGCTATGGAGACCCTGGCTAATGCGCCCAAATAGGAGGAGACGTAGGCTTAACCTGCGCCTCACGGGCTTTGCGGCCAAGGAGGGTGAGACTGAGAAGGAGCTAATGCAATGGTTCAACATAGAATTGTTGTAGGGCCAAATGAGTCATGCGCCCAGGTCATTGCCGCAACGCAAGAGCGGCTTGTGATTACACATGCCTCCACCTCGGCGATGGGAGCGTGCCCCAAAGCGGTGTTGTTCAAGTTCGTAAATGAATGCATATCGCTGGGCCACGTTTCGATGGCACAAGGGCTTGGCGGGGACAAAGTTGGGCCTAGAAAAGGACCTCATGCCCGCACAACAAAGTGTGTAAGTTCGAGCTATGGCCGTTGTTCAAGGAGGCTAAGGCGGCACACAAGCGCGCCATTTGGTGTGCAACCGAATTCTTCATCAATGGCATTCAAATTTTCCCACCCTCCTCTAGCTAGGGGCACAGGGACCAGAGCGGCATGTGCGTGGTATTATGGAACATACATGGGGGTGGTGTAAATAAATTGGAAACATGGGTGCAAATAATATAAATGTTTCAGGGTGTTGACCTTGTCTTATGAACTGAAACTTAACATTTCCTAGGCCAACATTTGCCACATGTTGAAGGGTTTGACTCACTTGTGGTAGTGCGCATTGTGCAGCTGGGAAAAATAAAAGCGTTAAAACATAGGGGGGGTTGTTACATAATTTCGTAACCACCTTAGCCCAAACCTATCACAATGGAAGGAAGGAAACCATGATTTTTATCTATGGCTATAGGTGAGCAAAGGTACTACCTTTGACTTGTTTATCTGCATGGTGTACGCTGCGCTTGTTGGTTGTAAACATGATAGCGAATCCTTGTTCCAAAACCTGATAGTAGATATTGTTCAAGTTCAAACTTTAGGGGGCATAGTACTATTGGGAGGGGATTTTAATGCGTGTATTACAATGCTACTAGATACCATTGACACTAGCGACCTTTGAGAACTATTACAGGCACCTGAGCTCACAGAGACTGAGTAGCCAAGTGTTGTTGCTAAACAACAGAATCGTGACGCCAGTGTTGGCAATTGGGGCCGTGAGCTTTTGGACCTATGTTGTGACGCTGAGTTGCTCATCCTTAATGGCCGAACATTTGGTGACGAATCAGGGGAGTTCACTTACTTGGAAAATGGGGGGTGTAACATTGTCGATTATATTGTTGGTTCACCTATGATTTGGCAAGTTGTTTCACACCTTGAGGTGATAATAGATGAGACCCGCTACTGCGTGATGGGGAGAGACTTTGACCACATGTCGTTGCGCTTACGGTTGAACATTGATTATACCTTTGTTGAGCCACAACATACAGTTGTAACAAAAAAATCCTACTTAAGTTTAAATATGATAAATCAAAAGTTGAAGAATATCTACTTGCCTTAATAACGAATCTTGGAAACCTATGGGTTACTAATTCGATTGAGCATTTGGGGAGATGGGTTAGCTACATGATGTAGGAGTATGTGGGTGCTACAACGAAGTCTAGTTTTAGTAGCAAGCTTTGGGGAGGGAGTTACAAAAAAAGACATTGCCACAAACCTTGGTTTGATGTTGACTGTCGTATAGTTAAACGTGAGCTAAAGCTCTGGCTAAAAGCCAACCATGATTCACATGGTGCTAAACATCAGGAAAATAAACTAAAAAAAATATTAAAAAGGAAAATATTTTTCTAGGAAACTATAAGAGTTCAACATAAGTTTTGCTTGCCAAGGTGGGTGCGCTTTCATTCTGGAAAAAAGTACCGGCCAAGGGCACCTGTTGTGGACAAGATCAGTGCAACTACGCTTTTGGAAAGTTTTCGCATGCGAGTTAGCTAGTCTTCACCACACATATGGCTCTGAACTGATCATTCAACATAGGTGAAGGAACTTCCACCTAGTCACACCTTGAACATAGATATCACACTTGTTGAGCTTCTTTGGGCACTCAAAAAACTATAAAGGAACAAAGTTGTTGGTTTGGATGGTATGAAAGCTGAATTCATTTTAGATGCAGGAAAGTTGCTACACATGCCACTATTGACAACATTTAACTGTTTTCTAACGGAAGGCTTATTAAAAGCCCTTTTTCCACTAGGGTGGTCCACACATTTTTTAAAGGGGGTGATGCCTTCGAATTTGACAACTACATGGGGATAACGATTGGGCCTAATTTAGCAAAGTTGTTCGCTATGATCTTTGACAAAAGGTTGAACGAGTGGGTTGAACAACGTGGGCTGCGTGCCAAGGGTCAAACTGAGTTTTTTCAAGATTAGTGCACTACTCATCAATTCTTCATATTCCGAACTCTGATAGAATAGAGCAGGCCAAAAAAAAGCCAGTTTATTGTTGTTTTGTGTATTTAAAAAAACGTTTGATATTGTGCTGTGTGAAAGACTATGGTAGGTTTTGGTTGGCTTCTGGGTGGAGGGATGCTTCTTGCAATGCCTGCACATGATGTATGCCAAGCATATCATATGCATCAACCACCCAAGCGAAGGTGTCACCTCCAAGTTCAAGTGCCAACAAGGTTGCCCTCTTAGCCCCTTACTATTTAGGCTATATTTGGATGCCCTGGAGGGGCGCTTGAATGACATAGAATGCAATGCATAGGCACTAGCAGATGTGCATGTATGGTTGTTTTTTGTAGATGACTTCACTTTCATGTCAGAGTCAGAGGTGGGATTACAATAATAATTAGATGCGCTCCAACAATTTTGTGTTGAACGTGGGCTTACCGTGAATGTGAAAGAAACAAAAGTCATGGTGTTCAAATTTGTTGATTCATCCCAAGAGTTTGTATTTAAAGGTGATGGTAGTGAGCGTGAGCAGACCTTCAAATACCTAGGGATCCTACTTGAGACCACCCCGAACTTAAACAATGCAATGGAACATCAAGAAGTTACTAGTAAACGCTCGTTGTTCACAATGAATCATCGTTGTGCGAAGTTATGTATTATGAACATTAAACTACGATGTGACCTCTTTAACACGCTAGTGCGTTTCACATCAAGCTATGCCTATGAGTTTTAGGTGGACTCCAAGAAAATAAATGCTATTGAAGTAGTGTATCGAAGGTTCTTCAAGTCCCTATGTGGGGTGAGAAAAACAACGAGCACGTCCATTGTGCTGGCAGAATTTGGTAAATTCCTCTTTGAACACTTTGTATGTGGATAAACATTGATGTATTATAACCGTGTGAGCACGGTCATTATAAATCTCATCTTAGGAAAGGCATTGGAAGCCCAACTTGTTATGCTTGCTGCAGGAAAGAAATGTTGGGTTGGATTCGTGAAAAAATGGTTACTCAAGAATCAGCCCTAGGAGGTGGTAGGTTCTTTGCTTCTGGTTCATCCATCGTTGCAAATGGTGCGTCAACTTGTAGCGACCCATGCGTTCTAGGTGAGGACTATCAATCGTCGTTGGAAACGGCTCCTGGGACAAGGCACATACATCCAACCTGTCTAGTAGGGGTGAAAGGCTGGGGAAAAAGCCAAGTCTTTTGGTGCAACACACACAACGTACAGGTGGGAGTTAGGATGATTAAGTTGGCCACGTTACAACTAGTGCAACCGGTTGGTGCTAGATCTATGATAGGAGGCTCGATTAACCAGGAGGTTGGGGCCCCACCCCCTCCAGGTTTTCAACACATAATGTTGAATGTAAAAAAGGTGAAACATAATATGTGGCTGGCTTTCATTGAATAGCTCTTCACTAACCATGAGATTGGGACTAGCGTGTAGACAAGATACTTATGTTTTAAGGTATGTCGTACAAAAGCGAAAACTACTTGTGTGACATCAGCTGTGTTCAACTACGAAAAGCTTTGGCTTGATTTCGTGTGGCAAGTCGTAGTTTGAAGTAGTGTTAGGTGTGTGGAAAGGCATGCCATACATAGAAAGGCTTTGTCGAGGTTGTGATCTGGGGAAGGTTGAGGATGAAGAGCACTTGCTCCTTGTCTATTCAAATACACAAAAAGTTAGGGAACGCTTTTGTTTGGCCCTACCCCTTACCCAGAGTAACACTCTTGTTGAGCTCATTCAGACTATGAACACGGTCGCCCTAGCCAAGTTTTGTCACATGCTGCCAATACAAGAGGACAATATGTCCTCTGTGATCTACCTTTTGTCTAATGGACTCCCGGGTCTCAAATGGACGTTAAATTATAAACAATAAATAGATTCTGGTGAAGCCCATGGCTTTACTAACTGTCATAAAGATCATTTATTTTTTAATTTTTTCTCGTGATACTTGTAGGGTATTATTCAACAGGTACTTATCAATGATACCCCAAAAAAACGCTAGGAAACCCTAGCAAGCATTTGAAAAGGATCTTTGTCTCGCTTTGTTTGTTTACAGCAAAGGTTTAGGGTTTAGGGTTTCTGGCATTCTCTTGCAATACATGAGACTGCAAGAAGGAGATGGCAGTGGTGGCCTGGTTGATGGGAATTGGCACAGTATGGGGAGCTACCAACGCGCTGATGAAACGAGGAGCACTGATTGCAGCAGAAGAGAAGAAAAAGAAGAAGAAGAAGAATCAGCAGCAGAAAGCCAGCAGCAGCAGTATCTCTAAGAAAACTACTCCAGCTACTTTGGTTTGGAGCCTTTTGCAGGAATGGGTACAGCGTCTTCGTGTGTGGGAGTATTCTCTGCCCTTTCTCTTGAATCTCTCAATGTCAGTTCTGTTTGTAATCAAGCTTGGGGATAGCCCTATCACCTTGGCAGTTCCTGTCACCAATGCAACCACCTTTGCTGTCACGGCCATAGCTGGTGCTGTTCTTGGAGAGAAGATGAAGGGGCCGGAGACCCTGATTGGAGTGTCTCTCATCATTGCAGGAGTCACCCTTTGCATCTTGCCTCCTCTCTTCTCCTCCGGCTCAATTTCTTTTTGAAGCTTCTGTCTCTTGAGTGCTAGCCAACATCACGTCTGAGTCTTCCCATTGCTTCCGGAAAGGCAACAGAAACTCAGGACGCAGATTGTGTATAATGGTTTGCCCAAGTTTTTGGGAAGATTATTATATGCTTATCTACACCCACTGTTGGGAGCTGATGAACTCAGTGCGTAGTCATGGCAGCTCGTCACTGCCGTTCGTGATGAAGGTGATGGTCTGTCACTTTGTGAGCGACTCTCATGAGGTTATGACTGCACTCATTGTCGTGTTACCTTTAATTGTTGTTGTGGAGATTTCTCTGCAACTTCATCGATCTTCTTTTTGAAGCTTCTTAAGTTTCAAACCCTAGAATAATCATCATGGCTGGCTCAAAAGAAAAGAAAGAGCGTGTGGATTCATGTGCTGGGAGTTTTTTTTCTCTCATCATCATCATGGCAGGAAATACATTCTGCATCTCCACAAAGCCATTTCCAAAGGTTTTTCTTAGTAGGGTGTTTAGGTTTGCTTCAAACCCTAAACAGCATCTGTCTCAACAATGCTCATCACCTTCATCTCTGCATCTTGCCATCTTTTCCAAAGCTTTTTCTTTCGTAGGGTTTTGGTTTTTCATGTCACAACATCATCTGTCTCAGCAAACAATGCTCAATAGACTTCATCTCCTTCCAGGTTGGGTACCCTAGTTCTTTTCTTTCTTTTCTGTTCTTAGTCTTTCCCTGTTCTTTTCCCTTTCTGTCTTTCTTTGTTTCTTTGTCTGGTCTTTGTTGTGGGGTCTGTTGCTAGCCAGTAGTATGGCTGAGTCTTCCTGTTGCTTCCGTAATTGCAGCAGAAACTCAGTTCGTAGGATGGTGCTTGTCACTGGCCTTTACCCACTGTCCGGAGCTGATGAAGTCAGTGGGGAAGTTGTGATAGTTAAGTCACTATCATACATACTACTGTTGATGGTTCCTGAACAGGTGTGAGACTGGCACTTTTGTTCATACTGGTGTGTGTTTTTCGATTTTCATTTGTTTTTTGTCTCCCTTTGTGGGTTCTTTCTGTGGCATCCTGAGGAAGTGTTAGCCTTGCTGTTTCTTCTTCATCGTGAGAATGGAGATTTCTCTATTCTTATAAATGATATTTCTTTTCTGCCACATGAGATTCTTCAGCAGATTTGATTTGATTTAATTTGAAAAATTTCCCCCCTTGAATACAGTGCAGTTGTTAGAGATCTCAAGTGAATCTAGTAATGCTTTTACACTTCTCCTTGTTATTCTGAAACAGAAAGAGAGAGAGTCAAGCTTGTAGTATGGGTATCAGTTTCTATTGCCACAAAATTTGAGTTTCATCTCAAATCCTGCACAGATGGCTCAAGAGTTGGCTTGAAGATTGAAGATGGTCTGCATCAATTCAAAGAGGGTGCAAGTCCAGTGCTTTCTGGGAAGGAAACAGATTATGGTGCACGAGAATCTGTGCAGTTTCTATTTGTTAGCTCCAAATAATGTGAGGGAAGTAGAATTTTCTTCATCTCATTGGTAGGGTATTTTTTTGATTGTTTTCCATGAATCCAGTCCAGTTTTAGAGCTTGTGAGTTCAGGAGTTTGAGAATTCTTCTACAGGTTCTCCTTCTTGTTAATTTTTTAGACAGAAAGAAAGAGAGAGTCCAATCATGTACGGTAGGTATCAGTTTCTCTGTTGCCACAGATTTGAGTTTCATTGCAAATCCTGTTCAGATACTCAAGAGTTTTATCTCCCTTGAAGAATAAATATCTATTGACAAGACAGTATGCATTCTCCTCCAGCAGGCCTGCATCATTTCAAAGAGGGCACAAGTCGTGCAAACCAATTTTGGGCGCATGAAAATCTTTGCGGTTCTGCTTGTTGCCTCAATTGCAAGGCCAGCAGAATTTGCTTGATCTCATTGTTAGGATTTAATGTAGTTGAATTTTATTTTCTTGATGAATCCAGTACAGTATTTGAGCTTATGATTTCAGGAGTTTTTGAGAATTTGAGAATTCTTCTTCAGGTTCTCCTTGCAGTGGGGTTGGAAACAAAAGTTTTGGAACAGAAGAAGACCAGATTTTGCACTTCGCACCAAGGCAAGCCACCTGAAGGCTGAAACCCTAATGTTTTTTCTCATCCAAGATGACACTGTCTGGTCGATCATAATTGTTTTCTCATCCAAGAGGACCATACCTGGTTGATCGTAAAGTCTTTCTCATCCAAGACCATGCCTGCTAATCACAAGTTTTTTTTCATCCAAGAGGACGTACGCGGTCGATCATGCTTTATTTCTCGTCCAAGACGACAAGCCTGGGTTCTCATAATTTTTTTCTCATCCAAGATGGCATGCCTGGTCGATCATACTTCTTTTCTCATCCAAGACGACATGCCTGGTCGACCATAATTTTTCTCATCCAAGACGACATGCCTAGTTGTTCATAAAACGGGCGACGGTTAAAGGGTAATGGTTTCATTGTACCGTCGTGAAAAAGGAAGTCATCCATGAGCTGCAACTTATCATCCATAAGAACCGTCTCCAGTCATCATAATGCAAACGAACAGAGTGGAATCTTTTAAATGAATAAAGTATTCATCCAAGAGGACATACTTGGCGGTTCATAAATCGGGTTAGGGTTGGTACGAGAAGAGGCGCGCGTGCGCAGAAGGGGGTAATAGTCTCATCGTACAGATGTAGAAAAATATGACATCCATAAACTGCAATGTATCATCTATGAGGACCGGCTTCCTGGAGTGATAAAGCAAATGAACTGAGTGGAACCTAATAATGATTTTTTTTCATCCATGAAGTCGTGCCTGGTAGTTCATAATACGGTCCAAGGTTACCAGAAGAGGCGCGCATGCAAGCGTACAAAGAGGAGCGTTGTTTTCTTATTCTTCTTCTTCAGGGTTTGGTAGGGTTTGGTGTTTGCTTTGCGGATTTTGCAGAACCCCTTGTTCGCACGGAGCGTATTAGAGGTTCCCTGTTGTCGATCTTGTTGAGGAAGTGAGCTCAAGAATTTTCTGCAATCCGTTCTCTTTTTCGCGTGTGGTGAATTGTGGTTTTTTTGGGGGGGCGCTTGTTTGTTGTTTGCGCCTGTCTTCAAGTTTGAAGGGGAATTTTGGTTGGGTTTTTTCTGTTGCGCTGTGAATTAGTGTACTGTTTGTTGCGATTATTTATTTATTTATAGGTTGGTTCCTTTCCGTCTGCTGCCGGTGGGAAGAAACAGAAACGGCGGCGGCTGGAGTTTCTGGAATCCGGGAGGAGAGGGGTTAGGGTTTCTTTGTGTTTTTTGGGGATGCGTGCCGGCCGTGGAAAAGGTATCGCTGCTTGCATGCTTTTCTCTGAGATGTTTTGTCTTCATTTTGGGTTCTGATTCTTTTGGGGACAAGCTTCATGTCTTCGGCAGTGGTTCGTTTTCTCACTCTTTGATGATGATGATGGTGGCATGGACGAGAACGGATGGTGCAGAAATTGCAGGAGTGGTTGTCTGTTTTTTGTGCTTGGAAAAGGAACTGCTGATTTCTTGAATACCCATCGAGTCGTGAATTTCCGTTCCTGATCCTTTGTGAACGACATGCGTGGTGTTGTAGTAGTGTTGTTGCATTATCATCTTCTGCTGTGGATGGCATGCAAGGATTAGGGTTGGATTCTTTTGAGTGTCTTGTCTGGAAGTCCGTTTTCCATGTCCTCTTGTTTCTAGGGTTTTATGCAGCAGCATGTCTGGTCTGAAAGCACATTATGGAAAACCATTTGTTTTTATGCTGGAGTCATCTGTCTTTGAACGTATGCCAGATGGCAGACGCCATGTTTGAAGTTCTGGAAAGGAATTGCACTTTGTTGAGCAAGAATTCAGTGTTTTGTGGAGTATATTTTGGTTTAGTGCTGCTGGTCTAGCACTGACGCTGCTGCTGCTGCTGCTGCTCTGTTTTTAGGTTTTTCAATGATTGATTGCTCAAGGTCGAATTCTTTACTTGAATGTGGCATGTGTTGAACTCTTTTCTGTTGAAGAAGTTCAACCCAATTGAGCAGAACTGTCAAAATCTTGTGTATGTTTTTTGCTCATACTTCTGGTTGTTCCTTGAGTTTTGTCCAGTTTTCATGAACAGATCTGTCCTTATGCCTGCTAACAACTCATCAAACTCGTTTGCGATATGGTTGTTGTGGGTGTGCTGCTTCTGGTGCACAAAGAATCTTGCTCTTCCCTGAGAAGATTTCTTGGGTACCAAACTAGCAGTGAAAGGGAGCTGTCTCTTGTTTTGCTCCCTTGAAGGAGGTTTGTTTTTGGCTTTGGAACATTTTATGAGAATTGCTCTGCACTTCTTGGCCATTGAACAGGCCACTGGAGATATCAATTCTGGATTCAACATGTTGTGTTCTGATTTTGTGCATGCTTGGGAATGTGTTTGTTCCATCTGCAAATGCGAATGTGTTCTTGGAGTTGAGCAACCTTTGGTGGGTTTGATAAAAGTTTAGTTGGTTGTTCTGGTAGAGAGGGAAGTGAAGCTGGGTCTTATTGTCGTGTGCCTTTTTGGGCTTGTGGAGATTTCCATTGCATTCTCAAGGAAGATTTTCTGTGAAGCCACTTAGAAAATTTTCAAGCAGGCAATGCTGTTGTGGTTTTTGTTTCTCTCAAGTGAAACAGAGGGGCTGTGGTGTTGCCTAGAGACAATATCGTGAACTTTGTTTTTAATGCTTGATCTGCCATCTGAATTGTTGCATTTTGATGCATGTGTATGAATGTGTGGTGAGCTAAGAGGATGCAAAGAGGTTTTTTTTTGTTCTGGTGTGATTCTCTCAGGTTTTGCACCTTTGCCATATTGATCTGTTTGTTTAAAGGAGGCAAAAATCTTCTGTAAAGTTTTGTACAAGTGTTCTGTAAATACTTACTTGTCTTCTGTACTGAGGATTTGTTTTTGTGTATTATATTTTTTCAGGAGGGTGGAATCCCTGTGCCACTGGTCTTACTCAGTTGTTATATCTTGCAATACAAGTCCAATTTTAGCAAGACACTATTTTCCTGGAATTGTCTTGGTGAATCTTTTGAAGAACATGTTTTGAGTCAGCAGTTGTGCAGCCACCCTAAGCTAGAACACACAGGCCCAGAAAGTTGCACTCTTCCTTTCCTCCAATGTTCGGGTGCTAGGGTTCCAAAGCTGTATGGTTTCTTGATTCATCTCCTGTGGTGTTAGGATTCATGAAGTTGGTTTTTGTGAAATGAAGCTGTAAACACATTGCTGTAGTGACAAAGGATACCATCTGCTTGGAAGACAGGGATATTGAGATTGTTGAAAGGGGGCATCTCTTTTGGTTTTGGTGCAACACTATTTCTTTTGAATGCTGGCTGTGCTGGAGCATGAAATCCTGAAAGTGAGACAGGAAGGCAGGAAGGCAGGAAGGCAGGGAGCTGTTCTGCAGGAGAAAAAGTTCATGTGCTTTGTCTTACACTCTCCTGGCTTTTGGTGATGGAGTGGTGGACATATTGCAGGAATTTTCAGTTGTTCTTACAGTTATCTGTGTTGTGTGGGGCAGTTGAAAGCTGTAGAAGTCTGCCATAGAACCCCAAGCTTCCAAGTTCCTGTTTCCTACACAATTTTCATTTAGCAGCTCATAGAGCAGCTGCACACTTTCATTTCTGCAGTTTCCCCCCTTCCCCCCTTACATATATGAGGCCTTTCCCCTTAGGCCTTGCAACAGTTTTGTGCCTTCTCCAGGCTGTTTCTTTCTGCGGTTAGCTGTCGAGAATCTATTACTTCTGTGTTTCAAATAGTTGCAAAATATGCTCCAGTGAGTGAGAAAGGTTTTTTGGGTATCCTGTCTCTTGTTTTGGGCTGGGCAGTGTCTTGAGAGACCAAACAATTGCTCTAGACATAATTTCTCTTTGCTGAGAGCTCTTTGTAGGAGCGTAGTAAACTACCTCTGAACCATGGCATCTTGGAGCTTTCGTATGGCTGTGGCAGAGGTTTAGGATTGGGCAAGTGTTCGAGGACTTGTGTCTTGTTGAAGGTCCATACCAGTTTTGTAGCCTGTTGAGGATTGTTAGTTTGAGGAGATCAGAGTAAAGGCTGTCAGAGTGTTTCAGAAATTTTTCTTCTATTATGCCTCTAGAAGATTAGTTCATTAGCTTCTGTCATCCCTATTGGCATTAATTGTGGGCACACTGGAGTAACAAACAAACATGTGGAGCAGCTGCGACTTTTGATAGCAGTGAAGACTCTCCAGTGATGCTCTTTTCTTCTTCGACTTAGTGCTTTGTGTTGGAGTAAGGATTGAAGAGCTGCTGTTTGTGAGGTGGAGGAGGGTCTTCCACATTCTTTTAGTTAGGTTACAAATTTCCAAGATCGGCCATTGATGTTGCAAGAGTCAGACATGCTGCTTTTTGTAAGCAAAGTCTGCTGGAGATCTTCTGTTGTTTGCAGAAAACCTTCTTTCATTTTTATGCTAGCAGTAGAGTAGATATACTGCAGATGCATGATATCTGCTTTCACTCAGAGTATGACACAAACAACATATTTGTCTTTTTCTGCCGTCATCAGTTCTAGTGTTACTACGTGCTTCAGTCTTCAGTTACTTAGGAAAGAATTTGAAAGAGAGATTGGGTTCTAGTGTGTAGACAAGCACTAAAAGCCCTAATCCAGAGGGTTCGAGAACTGAGTTTTATAGTTAGGATAGTTTTCAAGCTAGTTTGGGTTTGAAGCAACTGGGTTTTGATTCTGAGGGTTCTATTTTCTTGAAAGAGAGATTCTGAGGTGGTTGGATTTGAAGCAACTGGGTTGAGCAAGAGAGTTCTGGTTTCTTTACAAGATTGTTTCAAGTTAGTACTAGGAAAAAGTGATGGGTGTCCCAGCATTTTATCGTTGGTTATCGGACAAATATCCACGCATTGTGGTGGATGTGATCGAAGACGACATCAAGCTGCCAGACACTATACTTCAACCAAACCCCAATGGACAAGAATATGACAACCTCTACCTTGACATGAATGGGATCATCCATCCTTGCTTCCATCCTGAGGACCAGGTATGTAATTTTTGCCTCCCCTATTAGAGTTCTAGGAATTGTATTGGAGATCCTAAACCCTAACTGACCTCCTTCCAGTAGTTTGATCCTTGTAAAACTAAAAGGTCAAATCATCTCATAGGGATTGTATGTGGTTTCATGACTGTTTTTGTTTTTGTTGGTGGAATTCACATAGATTGCTATATGACAAAAGGAGCAGCACTTCAGGTGAACTTTGTGGTTTACAAGGAAGGATATTGGGCTTTATTCTATGTGATAGTGGGGCAACAAAGAGATCTGCATATGCCTAGACTATTGAGCAAATAGTTACACCATGTGTCCATATCCTCAGCTCCTGTAATCAAATTTTGTGCTTGTAATGATATCAGGAGGTGCCCAGCACATATGGTGAAGTCTTCCAGTCTATGTTTGACTACATCGACCACCTCTTTGCAATAGTGCGTCCAAGGAAGCTCTTGTTTATGGCAATTGGTACTTTTTTTGGGCTTTAATCTTGTCAATTGTGTTGAATGCAAACTCAGGATAGATTTTGTGCAAAGCATTCCTCAAATTTCTCTTATTGAAGTTTGTTTCTTGTTGTGTTTCCCGATTGGAAGTGGGGATGTTTTCTAATCCCACTTAGTGCTCTAGAGGTTTGGCTCTGAAAGTTTTTCATCTTATTTGTCTCTCTTTCTCTCTCTTTGCTTGGGTGTTCTATTTTCTTTTTCTCTTTCTTTTTGTGTTACTCTTTCCTATAAGGTTTTTTGGTCATTTCATTGTCTTTTAGGTTTATGAGCTAGCTAGCATCATGCCTGAGCCCTACCAGCAGTCTTGTGACTGAAACTTGGTATGGCAGTTAATGTTTGACATTATTAGCCTACATCTCATTTCCTCTAGCTGATGAAGTCAGTGCGGATGTTAGTTCATCCATTTAAAACATGTTGCTGTTGAAGGTCCCTGAACATTTGTACAATGCCATTGCCATAGCTCAAACTGCTCAGTTTTGATTTTGGTCTTGTTTTCTCCCTTCTTATGGTCAGTTTTCCTCTTTTCATGCTTGCTGTATGGTTGTTATGTTGTCAGATCTGGAATATCTTTTAACTTTATTATTGGGTCACATCTCAATTCTTTTCAGGTTGACTTGTAGCATAACTATAGAGGAGTTTCAGCACTTGTCAAGATACATCTCTGTTTCCTTCTTGTGATGGTTTTTGTGGAAGGACATGGAGGAACAGTTCAGATGGGTTTAGGATGGCCAATTGTAGATCTGGAATAACATGGTGGAGAAAAGGTTTGCCAAGTTGCTCTAGAGTTTTCTTATCATCAGTGCTGTGACTCTGTTGGGTGCTTGGCAGATGGTGTGGCCCCACGCGCTAAGATGAATCAGCAACGATCTAGGCGGTTCAGGGCTGCAAAAGATGCAACAGAAGCGGTATGTTGTGATAGGTTTGGTACTGGAGTAGATTTTGGTTATCATAGGAACAAGTCCTACAGATGGACTATATGTACAGTGGGCTGTCATGTTGGTCTTGGATTGTCAGTCTTCAGAAGTCTTGGCATTGTGCTGTTCAAAGAGACATTGTCAATAACATTTATAAAATTTTACATGTGGGCAACTGTAGGCTGTGGAGGAAGAGAGGTTGAGGAAGGAATTTGAGGCAGAGGGACGTATCATCCTTCCAAAGCTGAAGTCTGAGGCTTGTGATTCCAATGTGATTACTCCTGGGACACATTTCATGTCAAGCCTAGCTACAGCCCTCCAATACTACATTCACTTGCGCATGAACCAGCACCCAGGGTGGTGCAATCTCAAGGTAGAGAGCAACACTCCATCTTAGATGGTCCATAGTTTAAAAGAATTGAGACATTGGTTTTTTTTGCTACTGGATGGCTATTTCTCAGCCAGCTAATTGGTGATGGCTGGAAGAGTTGACTGTGACTTTTGCTGGAAAACAGGTGATCCTGTCAGACTCAAACGTTCCTGGGGAGGGTGAGCACAAGATTATGTCCTACATTCGACTTCAAAGAAATCTGCTGGGTTCTGATCCCAACATTCGGCATTGTCTATATGGTTTGGTATGAACTTTTGCCCTGGTATTCACTCTTGTCATGTTCATTTTGCTGGAGCTGTCAAAATGCTTACCTTCAAAGAGTTATTGTTGAGTATTCTAAGCAATCTTATAGATTTGAGCTTATTCCTTTGCACCCATTCTATTTATTTGTTTTTTCCCCTCTTGTAGAGAGCACTTTCTTCTTCTGACTGCTGAGGATCATGTTTTTCATTTAGAAGTATGCGTGAGGAATCCTTGCCCCCCCACTCTTTGATGACTTCCATACTCAGATATTGATCACATTTTGTAAGAGCATTATTGTTCCTTGTGTTGGATTCTTAGTGGTACATCTGAAGCAACTTGAGATTGCAAGCAGTTGGAGCATTTGTTGCGAGTTTGGTGCTTGACTCTTTTCTGATGTTTGAGGAAAGTGTGGGCCTTTGCAGGATGCAGATTTGATCATGCTTGCTCTGGCAACACATGAGCCCCACTTCTCCATATTAAGAGAGGTACTTTTATGTCTGCTGTGTGATATCGATATGGATGTGACCTACTGTGCTGTGTATAGGTCACTTGTTGAAAGTAAATTGAAAGGTTTGCTGTAAGTGATACACATTTGGTTTTCAGTGAGCTGCTGGGGTTGATGACAGGTTGTAACGACAACAGGGCAGCAGGAGAAATGCTTTGTTTGTGGACAGACTGGCCACTCCCCAGCAGAGTGTGAAGAAAAGCCTGGCAAAAGGGCTTCTGAGCTCAATGAGAAAACTGGAGAGGTGAAAAAACCACCATTCCAGGTACCCACATGTGTATTTGCCCAGACCTATTGTCCTTTTTTGTTGTTTTTGATTCCCCCTGTTAAAGGTCCAAGAGATAGCCAGATTCCCTGTCCTCTCCCTCATGATTTTGACCTCTTGTGGCAGTTTGTACATATCTGGACACTACGAGAATATTTGGAGCATGATATTATCATACAGGATCCACCATTTGTGGTGGACATTGAGCGTATTGTGGATGACTTCGTTTTCATGTGCTTTTTTGTTGGCAATGACTTTCTCCCTCATATGCCAACCTTAGAGATTCGGGAGGTATGCTGAAATCAATCCAACTGGTGCACCTTCTTAAACATTCATTGTCCTTTGTGGGAAACAAGAACTATTTTCCTTTCTAAAGGGGTCACTTGATTTTGTGTGTAGAATGCTTAAGTAGCTGATCTTGAATTGAATTCTCCTATAAACAGCCAGTGATACAGTTATGTGAACTGTACAGGTGGAGAGGGGATTCAAAGAATAAGGGATGATAGGTTGCCTGATCGAAACTGTTGTGGTGGTGAGATTTTGCAGGGTGCAATAAGCTTGTTAATGGCAATCTACAAGCAAAACTTCACATCAATGGGTGGCTACTTGACTGAAGATGGCGAGGTGGGAATTTTTCTGCCTCCAGACTCATCTAAGATCCCTGAAGGAGATGATCATCAGCTACATTAGTGTAAGGTTTAGGGTTTAGTTTACACATGTTGGAGCTTGGTTTCTCATTCTTATTGTTTGAACTGGTCGCAGGTCATCATAATTTTTATTTGCTGCATTGCTTTGCCTTCAGGGAAATATTCATGCCTTGAGTTTTTGCTTCTGCAGGTGAATTTAAGTCGGGTGGAGCAGTTCATTCAAAAGATTGGAATCCAGGAAGATAACATCTTCCAAAAACGAGCTCGCCTCCTTCAGGTAACTGCTGAGGTCTAGAGCTGCTTTGTTGGCGGTCTATCAGAGTTCCCTTGCATTGGTCATCCATTGTGGTCACTCTGGACATGACACTTACTCTTGAAAGTGTTATTTTGAAGATTACCTGGCAATCTCAAAAATGCGATTACTCCTCACTACCAGTGAAGGAGGAGAATCTTTAATTGTTACTGACATATGTTCTACTGGAGAATGAACTCACTGGGGTCTGGTCCTGTTATCTAACATTTTCACTTGCGTGAAGAGAGCCAAATTTCTGTAGTGAAGAGAAGGATTTCCAGATGAGGGTACTGATAGTGAATGGGCAGGGACTCCAGCAATGGGATTTCCATTTTGAAGTACGCTAAATATTCACATGATTTTTTTGTACCTGTTTCTGGTGATGCTTGTAGAAGCAAGCAGAACGGCGCAAACGTGATCAGCTTGCCAAGCAACGACAACGGCCAAGGGTAGATGATGGAGAGCCAATTGCTGATTCAGAGATTCTAACTTTGGTAACATTTGCTTAAATTTTTCATGACTTATACTGTGTTCCAATTGCTCTCCATGATTGTGCTTCATGGCTTGTGAAATTGTGGTTCCTTTATTGACGAGTTTAGAGCTTCTGCATGGATTCAAACATACAGTACTCTTCTGTTCATGCACATAAGCATACGATGCTTGACATTTCACTTGGTATTGGAGCTAAAGTACACTCTGAAATGAACAGGAATTGGTGTTGAATTGAAGTGGTGTGTAACTGGTTTTCTGATTGAATCCAGGGAGAAACCGATACAATGGACGAGTTGAAGGCAAAATTGAAGAACATGCTGCGTGAAAAATCAGATGTGCTGAGTGGGGGTGGAGAGTTAGAAGATTCTGTGCGCTTAGGTGAGCCAGGGTGGAGGGAAAGGTACTACAGAGAGAAGTTTGGGGCAAAGACCGTGCAAGAAATCGAAGAGATACAAAGAGATGTGGTGAGGCTTCCTCCTTATATAACAATATCCCACTTTTACTACTCTTTTGTTTCAGAATGAGGCTTAGATTTGTTTTGTGAAGTTGCATGCACTTGGTTTCTACTGAGTCGTCACAGAAGTTCACCACCTGAATGGAATATGCAAGTGCCAAACAGTCCAGTGGGGCCTTTCAGCAGCAGTGAACTGGAATGCTCTGAAATCAGAGGACCACTGATATCTGTAGGAATCTAGAGGATGAACTTACGTTGGGAGAGGTGCATGTTGAAGCTTGACAGTGCTCACCGCCATTGACCAATCACTCCTGAATATCAAGCCAAGACAATCTTGGAAATTAATTTTCTAAATTGTTTCCATTCTTGCAGGTATTGAAGTATACCGAGGGACTATGCTGGGTTATGAGGTACTACTATCAAGGTGTCTGCTCGTGGAACTGGTGAGCATATCAATCTCCTTGTTGAAAGAATTTCACACTTTTGCTAACATGTGGGTTGAGACTGTTGTGTTATTTGGACCAATGAGTGAGTCTACATGAAGTGAAGAGCTGCACTGTTCTTTTGGTTTCGTACTCAATTCTTTTTCTCCTTCAGAGTGATGTTGGTGGGCCTTCTAGAGTGAATCTGTCATTACACCACTGATTTGGTTTTATGCATCAGGTACTATCCATATCATTATGCTCCATTTGCATCTGACTTGAAGGACTTGGATCAACTGGAGATTACTTTTTTCATTGGACGTCCATTCAAACCATTTGATCAGCTTATGGGTGTGCTTCCTGCTGCAAGGTTGTTTTTCTCTGGCTGCTCTTTTTCAATTTCCCTGGTCTCTTGAAGTTTTTCAGCATTTCATGGAACATAAATATTGGATTTCTTGGAGTCCTTTGTCTGTCCCTCCCATAATGCTTGTTAATTGAAGGATAATGCTCTAGTGCAATAGTTTGATGATATGACTTTGACAAATCCGCATGCGTTAGTTGTGTGATATCCTGGTGACATGCAATGCAGCTCAAAGGCTCTCCCACACCATTATAGACCATTGATGATGGACCCGAACTCACCAATTTCTGACTTTTACCCACAAGGTAAGTGTGGTTTTTTTGCTTTCAGCTTGTGGGAACTCCAGTCCAACCAGTGGGTTGTGATCTGCTGTATATACCTGTTCACAATATGCCTTCCATCATGCTGATCAGTAGACTTTGTCATGAGACATTTAGTTTTACTGTATCATCCTCCTGAGTTCGCTTTTCGGGAGCACCCATCTGTGTATTTATCTCTTTCACAACTTCATTACTCCTCACCATGAATGTCATATCAATTTGGCAGATTTTGTTGTCGACATGAATGGCAAACGGTTTTCCTGGCAGGTATGATATGGGCATGAAGAAAAGAAATTGAAAAAGGTTGACTTGATTTGCAATCACTTCATTGGAGTTTTTACCAGCTATAGATTATATATAAAATGGGGCAGATCTGATAGATTGAAGGGTTTTTTTCGCTATTGCTCTAAAAGTTGGTGGTTTCTTACCAGGGAGTGGCAAAGCTTCCATTCATTGAAGAGGATCGCCTTCTCTTAGAGACTCGTAAAGTGGAAGAGACTTTGTCGGTAAGTATTGCATTCTTATGAATGGCAATGCATGTATTTTTTTTGTGTAGGTCACATTTAGCTATTGACAGCTAGTCATAGACATTTTGCAGTTCGATAAGGATGTTTTCAGAATCTGAGATCTGATCCTTGGTAAATTTGCTACTGTGGGTGTGACACAGGCTGAAGAGAGGCTAAGGAACTGCATTTCTGCTGATAAACTGTTGATTTCGAGCAGTCATCCTCTAGCACCCTCAGTCATTGCATTGTACAACCGCTATGCCTATATGCGAGGCCAGTGTGAGGTTGAAGTAATTGAAGAGATTGATCCTATAGCCAGGTACAGTAGGCTGTTTTGATGTGTTTTGAGTATGGTTGTCAGTGTGTGTGTTTTCTTGTTTCCTGTGCAGGCCAACACTGTATTGGTTGGTAACAGCAAACAAGTGGTATGATAATAATACACATAGGAGGGTCTAGAGAGGCTTGATCTGACAGAATTTTGCTGTGGCAGTCAAGGTATGAACGGGTTCATCGCTTTGGGTAATGAAGAGCCATGTCCAGCTACAATTCCTTCCCCTGTACATGGCATGTTGGACATCACTAATAATCAAGTCCTGTGAGTCCTGGAACCCTAAACCTAATACAACGCACAATAAATACAATGCTTTGTGAATATTGTGAGGCAGTGATCCTTTTTGTATTGATGGAACTTGAATGATATGCAATCATGAGAGTCTTGTTAGGCTGCAAGCACAGCAGATGACTCATGTGTCCTGTTGCTAGAAGAGATTTTCATTATATATTCCATCTGCCGTGTTCCTGTGAATTAGATCGGTCACATATCGGAATCCTCCACGACACAGACATATTGCAAAACCACCTGAGGGAGTAAAAATGCCTACAAAGGTTGGAAATCTTTGAGACTTGCAGCACTATCATTTTAATTCTTGTGCACATTGTTTTAGCTAAATATTTGTAGCACTTGTTTGGCACACTGAATGATGGGCCTAATGAAGCACTGCCAATTTGAATGCCATTTTTTCTCTGTTCAGAAATTTTGCATGTGCTTAACAAATAGCTCTTGTAGACTAGAAAAGGCATGGGTCAGGAACATTGTGTTGATTGTATCTCCTTGACCCATGGTCATCTACTTGGTGGTCTCTGGTGGACAAGATTTGGAATATTGGGTGCTGATGAAAGGAATTATGGTTGTTTCAGACTATTTCACAGGCGGATATCAAGCAACAACCACTGTGGCATGAAGACACTGGCCAAAGGCCACACAGCCAAGATAGGTACTGCCTTCACACCAACGACTTGGATCACAGGAGAGCTCATAGGGAAACATGTTGCAATTTATCTCCAGATATCAGGAGCTTACTGATTGACATCTGGTTGATGCTGAATATAGGTCACCAGGGTCCTCATCAAATGATGCTGCCCGCCGGATTGTCCAGAACAGTTTACAACAACGTAACAACAACAGTGCCAATATGACTGGTGGTGGTCAGGAAAGGCAGCAGCGCCAGCTAACTGTGACAAGTCCAGGTGGAGGAGGTTTACGGGATCCACCCTCACCTAATCAGCATAAATCCCAAGGTAGAGGCCGTCCAGTGGGGCCTCCAGGATACCAGCTATTTACCAGTACACCTGCAAATCTGCAATATGGCCGAGGACAGAATGCCCAGAACATATCAGGTAGCCCTACATACTCAGGAGGCAAAAATATGGGTTCTCACTACCAGCGGCCTCAATACTCAGGGGCTGGGTACTACCCACCGCAACATCAAGCTCATCAGCTTATTCCAAGAGCTCCACCTGTCCATGGAGGGCCTGGATTCATGGGTCGAGGAGGCAACCCTCTGCCTGGGATGTATTCAGCTCACCTCTCTCCAACCCCAGTAAGTCCTGTTCTCGGGCAACAGGCCTTTGGTGGTTCACGGATGGTCACTCAAAACAGTTATGTGGTTTCTGAGAACCGTGGAGCAGCACAGGGTCAACAAGGAAAAGGACGAGGTGGTCGGTATTCAGATCAGAGCCGTTATTGAAGAAATAAATAGAGTGGGACCAACAACTAATATTATTTTATCATCTCTGAACTGCTGCTAAAGACAGTACTCATTCCTAACTTTTCCTGGGCTCTTGCAAAAGATGGTAGAACCTTGGGTTTTATATGCAAATTGGAACACAAATAGAATTTTCATGTGGACATGGTGGGCAAGTTTTTGTTCACTTAGCAACATCATAAATTGCATTGCTGGCTGGTTGTGACCATGTGCTCTCCAATTTCTCCTCATTGGTGCACAATGATTCTACTCACAGAGAGTGGATCCTTGTTTCATATGAGAGCCTTGTTTCTCTTACAGCCTGTTTGCAGATTTGCTGACATGGGCTTGTAGAAGAATTCTAGTTGCTTTTTTGTCATCATCATCTCTCTGACTCTTTCTTCTCTGTTGGGTGGTCTCTCTCTCTCTCTCTTTGTTGGCTCTACCTGTTAGGGTAAGGGAGAGACAACCCATTGATGTAGTATGAACCGGGAGCTCAATTTTGGAGAACTTCATGGAAAATTTTATGCAAACTTCATGGATTTCAGCTAACTGGAATGTGAAGAGTCATTAGGAAACTTAACTATCACATTCCTTTCTTCCACCCACAAACATGGAGATAAAACAGTAGTTTTAACATGTGCATTTTTTATGTTCATAATATTTATAGTTATATTTATTTTTAATAATTCTTCTTGTCTAACAATATTAATGATGAACTATTGGAAACCATATGGGAACATGAGAAGAGAAAAAAGGAGTTGATCATCATTGATAATAGAAAGCAACATGAAGCTCAAATTAGTTAAGAGATAAACATTGGTAATACATATCAATTTGATGCTTTAAAAATGAGTCTATTAAGTCTATTTTAATTTCATAAAGATAGCCTTGTTCTAATGTGTATTTCATTTTCAATGTTGATTTGAATCTATTTTCAATTTTGATTAAAAGATGTTCATTGAAATATTTTTAAAAAATTAATTGAAATTTAGTGGTTTTATGTTTTTCATATTTGAATTATTTAATAAAATGATTATAAATAATTATTAAATTGAAATACCCCAAAAAAATGATATTAAAAATGTTATTAATTTAATTTTTAAATTATAATTATAATGGAAATTTTTTTTATCTTATTTTAATACAAACCAAAACTTATCATCATGTTAAATTCAGTGTTATAACTTGTTGAAATTATGAAAATTATGAAAATCAATTCATATCAAATCTATTAAAGAATGTATGATGGTTTAAAGTACATCAAGACATGTTCATTTCATATGAAACAAAATGTTGAAATTTTAAACATCTAAAACAATTTGCAATCATGATGTATAGGTCAAAAATAATTATTATAATTTAATATTTATCTAAATCAAAACATAAATAATGTATTATTTAACAGGCCACTAAGCTTAAAGTGTAATTGTTGAATGAAAAAATGAAAGTGCACTTGAATATGAATCATGTGCACAAAAGAATCTCAAGGTTTGCAAAACCTTGTTGTGATGCATAGTGAAAGTAAGTTGAGAGACATGTGATTTATGATTAATTTAGCCAAAATATTAAGTTTTTGAGTAATGTAAAAATTTAAATTAAAAAGCTAGACTTTGAACATGTTTGAACTACATTAAAAAATGGAAAAAAAATTATAATTGAAAAATTAAAAATTGTTATGATCACCTTTTATGATTAAAAAAGTCTAGCTCATTTCAATTTGCAGCTAATTTTGCAAGCATTGGTTTATTTCTTGCAAACTAGATCACTTCTTTTTTATGTGTGGTATAAGCGTTTTGGCTCATGCTCTAAGCATTTTTTATTTCAGTTTATGGACTTTGGCGTGTGGTCTAAGCATTTTAGCTTGTGGTATGAACATTTTGGTATAGTGTACATTTTGGCATAAGGTTTAGACAATAAGTCAAAAGGCTTAAGGCCAAAAAAGTGATCACTCCTCTAAGACAATTGATCACAAGAAAACCTTAAATGGAATAATGTACTTTTTCAAACATTTCTTGTGTTACTAGACAGATGTCTTAAGTGTTGGAGAAGGATATTGCATAGTTCATAAAAGAATTGCTCCATACATATTTTTCATACCAAGACCAATGCCTTGATCATCATAAAAAAATATCCTTGGGTCTAGCACACAACAAGCATATGTCAATCATATGGCAAACAAATAAATAGTTGGAATATAAATATAATTTTAGGATTGTGAAACATAGCTTGATGTTCCAACCTAGGCCAAAATTTTCCATCTCCAGACATTTGGTCTAAGCTTATAATATTCTGAAGCACTTATGGTCTAAAACATTTTTCACTTGTGACCCAAGCATTTTGGCTTATGATCTATGCATTTATTTTCACTTGTGGCATGAGCCATTAGGCCTACCCTTGACATCTCTCCTTAAGATATGAATCTACTTGCATTATTGTTTGACCCTTTCGCTATTCCATAGCTGTTGTTTTTTTTTGGGTTGCACATAGTTGTGGTCAGCTTGTGAAATTTTGTGCCGTTTCTAGAAAGAATTAGAAAAGATGGGGTATAAAAATGGAGTGGTAAGAGCATCTCCAGCAGTGCTCAGTATGTTACCCTGCAAAAACATTTTTCAAATCCAAGTCGAGTCATTTACTTTTTTACAACCCGACCCATACAACTGAAAATGCGACCCCAAATAGATTGGGGAGTACTAATAGCGAACCACCTGGACCAATCATTATGATGGGCCAATCACAAACACTGACAAGCAGTCAATTCATATTTATTACATCCTTTTCTGCAGGCGTGCAACGGTGCTGCGCGTTTCACCAGCCACAGCAAACTCCGCGATTATGGTGAGCCCAAACCATTTTCCTGAGCTAAACCAGCACATTTTCGCTTCTCTTCATCCAATTTTAACCTCGTCAGAGGGACTAGCTCTCTCCCTTCTTTGGTTCCTGCGAGCTGCGCGTCTTTAGGCCTTCCCTTTTTGTCTTCAGGGTGATGGGTCCTGCCATTGGGTTTTTTTATTGGAATCTTTTTCACCCTTTTTATTTGAATGTGCAGATCACATTCTGAGCACTACTGGAGATGCTCTAACAGAAAGTGCATTCTGGCAAAAGCCACTCTCCCAGCAGGCTATATTGGGTTTTTAAGGAATTTTGTAATGTATTGGGTAATGCCCAAGGAGTAAGGCATTCCTGAAATAAGGGCCTGCTTCCCCATGTAGCAGATGAGGGTGGGCTCTTATTTCAGGTGTGCCCTGGTCCAAGGGCATTAGCTAGTGTAAAGCAAGACCTTTGATGTGAAAATCTGAAGGGTCCAGATTGCAAGACGACGAGAACCTGTGTATTTCATTTTTTGAAATGCCCTCTACACAAATGTAATAACTGGGTGTATATGAAGGCTGGCACAAGAGATGGAGTGATACTTAACCATGAACCTTTCTAACCCTGATCGAATGTTTTGGAGCTGCCTGGAGGTAATGCAGGTTTCATCATATACCACAAAAAAAATCTACTACCTTAAAGATTTTTTTGTGGATCAAAATTTTCATAATTATCCATACATATTTGATCCCTCCAACAAATCCCATTCATTTCATCCTTTTGAATCTGCCTCTAAAGTAGCCTCATAAATATCAAGAACTTCTTCATACTTATGAATTGAGTAGAAACGAATATAATGGAGAGACAACCTTAATCATTAGACTATAGATATTTCAGATCTTGCAATCTATCCATGCAAAAGGATAATAGAAACCCAACCCTAAAGAACAAAGGAAAGAATTTTGACGAGTAATTTAAATGGTAATCACACACACATTTAGAGCTTTCAACATGAACATGTATGGTAGGACTAGTTGCTATAAGGTCCTCAATACCTTCATAAAGCCTTAATAATGGATGAAGGTTTGTGTCATATGTTAGCTTGGGGCAAAAATGCGGTGGTTGGTGATCTAGTTCTAACCTTTGTTTAATTCTTTTTCCTTCACCTAGTTCATTTGACTAGTTTTGAAAAAAGTTGTTACTTTACTCGTCTTTTGTTCATTGTGTAGACTCTTCAATGATTGTTTTTCACTTGATTTTTGAGAATACCTGACCCTAGTTGAAAGATTTCAGTTTGAGGATTATGCTTGATTCAAACTAACAACAAACTCGATCATTGTAAATAGTCATCAAAAGTTTGAGTACAAAGTTACCAAAAATTTACAAAACACAAAAAGTTGAAAAGCTCTAACCTTCACAATATACATTAAATTTTGATGTTGGGTTTAAGGTTTATGGAAAAAATGCATTATTTTTCTAACAATCATTGCATCCATTCCATTGTCAACCATCGTTTCTCACCTTAGGTAATTTTCCCTTTTCACAAGTTCATCCTTGGGATGTTTAATGTTCAACATACCTAGGCTCTTTCAAGTTCTCCCACACATCCTCAAAGTTTTTATTGTCTATATTTCTCCCACACTTTCGTCTTCATTTATTTACACTTGATCTTGCTTTTCATACACATCCCTTCTTTTCCTATAGTTCCATTAGGTTGATCATGTTCAATGGAAAAAGTTGCACATATTTTCCTATTGTGTCTACATGAACGCCTTTTCAATGTCAACAACAACGTCTATTTTCAACAATAAAACTCATCCCAATCAATAGAAGGTATCTTCCAAACCAAAATATTCACAAACCACAACACATTTCAATGTATAGTCATTGCATTGAGCTTAGAACCTTCATCTTTGATATAGACAATGATTTTTTTCCTTAAGCCATATTTCTCCATCAATCTATTAAACTTTTAACAAGGCTTGTCTTATAGTTTTTGTAGCTTCAAACAAGCCAATAGTCACATGCTTTGGATGTTAATCACTCCCAAAAAAATAATGACTAACATAAACACATCATAAGCTCTTTTCGACATCTAGAAATCAAACCTAGCAATTGCATAATGACGTTTTACTAAAGTTCCCAAAGCCATCATCCACCAGACAAAATACCATTTCCGAATGCATGGGTTCGTTGCCTTGGGCCAAATGAAGGTGGTGAATGTTTGATGCAATTCCTCAAAGAAGTGATGTTGCATGGTCACACAATTTGATGCTAACACATGTGGTACATTTCATCATGATTTCTACCATTGTTTTATGCAAGTGGGTAAGGTTTGATCCATGGGGGCAGATGAACCTTCTAGCACATTGACATTGTCAAAACAACTATCCTCATCCATGGTCGTAAGCCCCCTAATGTTGACAATGCCAATCTCATCAACTAGATCTTGGTTGTAACCTTCCTTATCAAATGCACATCATTTGATTGTAAGTATGTTGGGTCAACAAACATGCATTTCAAACCATCATGGTGAGTTCCATAATACATGTTGCAATATTCAATGATATTTTCTATCATGAAGTCGGTACAAGTCAGTAGAATAATAATTTGATGTTTGCAAAAGTTGTTTTGCAATGCCCATTCACAAGTGTAATTTGTGTACTTAGTGAAAGGGGCACGGATCTTGTAATTAACTCCATGATGGTGTTGGCTTTGCACCTGCCAAACATCATCACCATCATCCCCCTCCAAGGTAGGTGGGATCACATTGGTGTGTGAAATTTGACAAGCTTTTTCAACATTTGCCATTACAAGTCGCACCATGACCTTGTTTTTTATGAACCCTTGCCTCTTCATCTTGGCTTGGTGCATATAATGTCATGCCATTGTTGTGGTTAGCCTCCACATTAATCAACCGATGCCCCTCAAACCTTTGGTCTTAATAGAAAACCAACATTTCAGAACTTCGTGATAAGACTTGATGTTAGCTTGTGTGTCTTGATTTGAATGTGGCACTTGATGAAGCCCAATTAGCCAAAACTTTGTATAGACATGCACAATATATTTTCAACCCATGATGTAATTCAAATATGTGTGAAAAGTGAACATGTAACTTGCAATACATCCATAACAAAAAGGTTTAAAAACATGACATACTTGGAGGGGGGACCCTTTACTTATTGAGTTAGCAATAATAAGCCCAAATGTATTTTTTCCAAGCAACACCAAGTTATAGGCTATCAAAATTCTCCACCACCATCTCCCTCCCACATGCCTTGAAATCATCAATGGTTTCATTTGGGTTGATGGACATTAACATCACCATGTGGAGGTGATCAAGTACTGCATGCTTCATTTCTGAATCCTTGATTTTTTCCATGGAGTGCAAGCACCCTACTTTCAACACATGCCATGTGTAAAGAAAAATTAAGACACAATCACAACCCCACACAATCTTACCATGGTACACCTAACATCAATGTGTTTACCATGAACAATAAATTTATTATGAAATCCCCATGTCAACATTGGGTCCATATAAACTCCAACTTGTGACACACGCGTGGAGCATGCATCAACATTTGTGATGCGGATCTTGGGTTACATGCACTATGACCAAGATTTCCATTGCCTCGAATGTGAATCTGATGGTAAAAAGTGATTTCCACCATATTTGGCTGTGTGTAAAGCCTCTTGATGGAAAAGTGGGCCAAACAATCACACTTGATTGACCTCATGTGGTTGGGGTCTTTGTAGTGGTCCTCTAACCCACTAATGACATTCATACTTACAAAACATAATTTTCATTCAATCAAATCAAAAGACACAAGAATGACTAACCCTAGAACTTGCAAAAAGGACCAATGGAAAGGGTTTTTAGGTTTTGAAACCATACTAAGTATGTCCGGAGTGATTTTTTATTGTCAATTTTTTTACATTTTCTTAAGGGGACGAATTCTTGAAGATGTTCCATTCAACCTCAATTTGCATATCCCTTCGTTCACATTGCAAAAACTTAGAAACATGAGCATAAGGATTGTATGCAATTTCAATTGTCACCTTATTTTAACCTCCATGCTTAAACCCATCTTTCAACACCAAATCCACATTCAAGAAAGGTGATTTTGCCAAGTTTTAGATCTCAATGGATTGGGACAATGGAGTTCGCCTCATGGTTTGAATTCCCGAAAAATAACCATGTAGTAAGAGTCCTCAACTTGTGGAAACCCATGGAATACCCTCAAAAGTTTACAAGTCGTAATAACCTTAATCAACAAAGCCATTAAACCCTAATCAACAAAACCTTTAAACCTTACAAGTGAACCTTACCACAACCCATAAACAAATAATAGTTTACAAATGGAAAGAAAAACCACGCAATTATCTTATGGCTATTTAGTTTTATGCAAATAAAAAGTTCCCTATCCTCTTGGAGACAATTAATTGAATATATGTAGGGCTTTCAATCAAAATGTGTAATACCCACATGCAATTGATACTTCCATGACCATCCATATGCAAGGGGGAACAAAATTCCTTAAGTAAAAGCAAAATAAAATAAAGACAAAATGAATTTCTTAAGAGAGAATATCATATTGTTGATGTTCTAGGGTGATGCCATTGATGCTCAATGAGGTTTTGGCCCTATATGAAAACACATCCATGGATAAATCAACATGGGAGTTAGTAAAGAAATAAACATTAAACCCCGAATAGTTCCAATGGCGGATGCCATCAACCATGATATTTTTAAACAACTTACACATGATTTAAAAAAATAAATACACATAGTCACTATTAAAGCCAAATATTCAAACACAAGCTAAATGAAACCTCATTATAACCACTAATTAAACCCTAATTTGGAGGAATTAAATGAAACAAACAAATGAAGGGAAGCCATGGTGTGTTTGTTACTTCTTAATTTGGTCTATGTGGTTTTAATTAAGCTTAAAAGGTGGAAAAATTCATAAATGTTTGTTGTCTGCATAATCCAAAATTCTAAAACCTTAGTGCTAAATAACAGAAATAATTGTAGAAACAAAATATTATTAAATTTAATCCACATTGGTTAAATAAACCATTAAAACAAGCAAATTAATTAACAAAAATCTAGACCTAATTGTTTGACAAATGTGTACAACATGCACTAAATGTGCTAGCTTTGCAATACCCCCCATTGTGAAAAACACTCTTGAAACATAACCTACAATACCTTCATTGGGGGGTTTCACATACTGTGGACTTTCAAAAGAATATGCAATACCTTCAAAAACACATTAAAACAACATGCTTACAACCAATGTTTATTGGTAATACCCTTACACAAGAGGGTGACAAATACTTTTATCGTGCCTTTATTAATTTGCTTCAGTGAAGCAAACAAAATTTCATGCAATACCTTCATTTTATTCTCTCCTCATCATTTTTGATTGTTGGGGGTCTATCGGAATGCCAACCAAGTAGGTGGTTGTAGCCATGTAGGTAGGGTTTGGTAGGTACCTACCTAGAGTGTTGGTAAGTAGAGAAATAGATGGGGGTGGGTAGGTGGGTGGGGATGAAAGTAGCACATTTTTAAAATTTTAAATTTATAGGTGAGTATGTAGATGGGGAAGAGTATACTTTTAATTTAAATATATAGGTGAGTAGGTTGGTGGGAAAAGTTTCAAAAGAAAAAAAAAAAAAAACTAAGTCAGGGGCTATCAGTGCACCATCCGTCCACGTTGGTGCACTTGTTGGGTGCTGGTTCACTCTGGCCCAAACAATGGACTACACTTTTGGGATGTAAGAGCTTCCCAATAGTAATCAGTATGGCCCTGCAAAAATATTTCAAATCCAAGTTTAGATTTTTAATTAGTTCCAACCCCACCCATAAAACTAAAACTGGGACTGCAAATAGGTGGGAGACTACTAATAGCAAAGCACCTAGAACAATCATTAATGTTGGCCAACAGAAACGAGGATCTGAAGCCAGATCATATCTATCTGAAGCCAGATCATATGTATTACAAGTGTTTGGTGTTGGCTGTGCTATTTAGCAGCCTTAGCAAACCCATTTTGCTGAGCCAAACGGACATGTTTTGAATTTTCTTCATCCAATTTTGATTTGCATGTTCACATACTGGGCGCTGATGTAGATTCAACGTAACATTCATTACCGAGACCCCAGTATCCAATTCAAGAAATTTGTGACCAAGGTATATGACACATGGATTTGCAACTCTCAAATCAAGGTGGGAAAGTATTCAAATTATGCTCACAGCACCAGGGGCATGGTTGGATCTTCTCCAAACCCTTGCAATAGAACCTGGTAGTGGACCATGCTTACCCTTGTAAATGTAGCCCTTGCTCTTCAGGTCATTTAACATTTCATTGGCTTCTAACTCCTTTCCAGCACCTATATATAAGTCAACAACAATACTGTACAAGTTGCCATCTAATTCCGAAAATGTGCGTAGTTCCTCATATAAAGCTAAGCCTTCTCTGAAGTAAGATCGGTCTAGATAAATTTTCATCATCGTGCGGTAACAGGCAATATCAGGCATTAATGCTACTGACTTTAATTCTGCAAATATGCGTTCCGCTTCTTTAACCTTCCATGCTTTACCATATGCCAAGATAACCCCATTATAGTGTCGAATGTCAGGCTCAATTCCCTGTTCCCGCATGCGGTGGAGCATTTTTTCTGCTTCAACTCCTAAATTTTCTTTAATGTAGGCAGATATGAGCAGAAGATATGTTACAGAATTGGGAGGGTGGCCTTGTGCTCTCATTTTTTCTATATGAGCTTCCGCTTCGTTGAAAAGTCCAGCTTTAGCATATGCATCAAGCATATTGTTGTATGTCACCTGACCACCCACAATGAGCCTCACTTTAGAACATGAAGCAAGCTTCCCTTATTATCAGTTGATAGGTGCCTAGCTAAAAGGAGTTGGACAAAACAGATTCCATGACTGGATGTTGGGGTGGCTGTGCAGAAAAAGCAGGACAAAATTTTGGTTAATAGAACCAAGGTAGAAGACATTGTTTACCTCAGAAGGTTTTAAACCTTCCAGCTGCATTTGGTGGAAGACATCTGCTGCCTCCTGATATTGGCCTTCCTCACAACCCAGCACCCAAACCCAGGATCAGCCAAAATGAAGAGTTTGATACATCACAGCTCACCAACTCTCTACTTTTCAGTTTAGAGTTCGGAACAAACTGACCTATGAAATACCAGGCTATGGAAGCAGATCAGATATAAATAAATAGGGGAGAGCAGAACAACCTGCAGTGCCATAGCAGTGTATCATGTGGCTGAAGGCCATCTCATCAGCACCCTGCTCTGTTTCCCTGATTGCTTTAAACACTGCTGCAGCTTTGTTGATTTCTCCAGTCTTCTCATAAACACTGTTCTCCAATTGAAAAATACACTTCATCTTATCATCAGCAAGAAAGAGATAATAAATTTCTTTTGAGTCTATATGATCATCATACAGCACTTTCTAATGCTCTATTTCAGATACAGGCATAATTGCATACCTTGAGATGTTGTTACCTGATTAGAGTGCAGTATGTCTGCAAAGATGGTTCAACTCCAGCCTTTTCCATTTCTTCGAAGAGATCTAGTGCCCCTCTCAGCTTCCCTGAACCCAACAAAAGCAGGTCTAGTAACTCAGCTTAAAATTTACAATTACTGTTTTATGGGAACGATCTTTTCTAGTACCCATGAAAATTTCAACAGTGAGGTTACAACAGTTGTGTAGTTTTGGAATCTCAGGAGTCCATTACAACAACCCATCAGGCTGAAAGAAAAGCTGTGCAAGTCCAGCCCATTACAGACCTGCCTCCAGCTTGGCTTTCATCATTGTATTGTAGGCAATGGTATCGAGCACACAGCCTGCCTTCCTTGCCTTCTCAACCAATGCTGCTGCATCCTTGTGCAGTCCTGTGCACAAGACAGTCATACCATTGTTCAAAACCTCTCCCCCTAGTCACATGCCTGTAGCAGCAGTGGACAGATTCACTGACTACCTTCTCTGCTTCAATATTAAATGTAGATCACCCTGTAGTGTTCATATGGTCAACATGACAGTAGGAATTGTATAGTAAGGATATAACATCATCACCTTCTTACAATGATCCAAATATTTGAACTTAGATGGTCAGATACAAATCCTTGACCTCTGGGTAGAAGATGAAGTATCAAGTTCATTAAGCATATTAGATTTAGCTCTATCCTGACTGGATCCATCTTAAATTTGAAAATTATGGTGTACCACAGGTGTTAGATTGCTTGTTGAGAGAGGGATTAGCTCCAGACAGACCTGCTTTTGAATAGGCATTTACCATGGTGCTTACAGTCACATCATCATAAGCCATCCCCCTCTTCTCCATGTCCTCAAAGATCTGTACTGCATCCCCAATTTGTTTGCATTTTATGCAGACACCAATCATAGTGTTGTGAATATATAGGCTTTGAGGTGCACTCCTTTGCCACAGGGATAAGAACAGTTCTCTTGCTTTCTCATACTGCCCTTTCTGGCCATATAAGCTGATCATGAGAGCTGCTGCCCCATCCTCAAGAATTTCACTTCTGTGACCAATGCACTCATATAGGCTCTCAGCTTCTTCAAATTCACCTGGAAATATAACCTTATTAGCCAGACTGCAACATGTTGTGCCGTTGGCAGTTGTTTTATGATTCTCCTTGCTTGGAATAGGGTGCCCATTGCCAATTTTTTCTTCGTAATGTGGTGTTCACATTTGCAAACGATGTATCTAAATTCCTAGAGATGTCACAATCCCTTTGCTTCAATATACTACATCTTAGGCGCATGGGATGGAACTAGTTCTAGCAAAGGTTTAGCTCCCAGTTAATGCATCACTCTGAGTTTAGCCAAATATATCTTTCGAAGTCATTACATTTCTTGCCATGGGGTGTTGTAGAGTAGGACAAGCTGGTTTCCATAACCCTTTAAATAAGACTTTGTGATGCTCCTGTTAATCATAGAGTGCAAAACAAACCTGCTTTCACATGCTTAGTTATAAGCTGATTGAGCGTTCGACTATCAATTTGCATTGCCTGGTCCAGGAGATTCTGCTTCAAAGTGAGTGCTTCCTTATTTTTGCCTGCCCCTTCATACAAAGTTAGCATGGCACTGATTGCCACTCCATCTGCATTCTTCATGCTTTTGAATAGCATCTCAGCCTCTTGCAATCTTCCAACTCGTCCATATGCCTGCAAGAAATGAAAGCCATGACACTGAGCTGAGAAGCCTGTTGGGAAGATTGCCAACATGAGACCCCAGAAAAATATAGCAGGCTTAAAAACTCTGGAAAATGCTCTTACCTGCATCAAGGTTGTATTGATAATTTGGTCAGGTACAAAGCCCTCCTGCTCCATTTCTTCAACTACCATTTTTGCTTCTTTGACAAGACTAGCATTGCAGTATAGTTTGACTAATGATCCATAAAACTTTTCATCAGGAACCACACCTGCCTCTCGCATTTGGGAGCGCAAGCCCTGGGCTTCAGGAACCAACCCTAAGTTTGCATAAATGTTCATCATGTTCCCATATGCAACTGCATCAGCAGCACCTGCTTCAATAATATCATGGAACACTTTGGACGCAAGAACAACATCCCCCTCCATCACATAACAGTGAAGAAGAGTCTTCCATGAAACTGGAGACATGGTAAGTCCCTTTTCTCCCATTTTTTCAAAAAGCTTCACAGCTTCCTTGTAACGACCAGCTTTTGCCCTTACATTAGCCATGACTGTGTAAGTCTTCTCATTTGAGAGAAGCTCAGAGTCAGCCATCTCTTTAAAAACCTTCTCTGCTTCGTCATACAACCCTGCTTTTCCATAGAGGTTAATAACAGTACAGTACACAACTTCATCTGGCAAGCACCCATTTTGCTGCATCTCAGCAAAAACTTCTGCAGCATTTGCATAGTCACCAGCTCTTGAACATACATTCATCATCGTTGTATATACATATTTGTTTGGGATAATGCCCTGAACCTTCATTGCTTGGAATGTGGCCACTGCATCTGAAAACCTGTTGCAACACATTCAGCTGTGAGGCTTTAGCTGTTGGAGCTAAATGTGCAGATGTAGCAAGAAGACATATCAACATATATCAGGATTAGGAGTGCTGGGACAGTGGGATGAGCCAGGGCTCCTTGTCCCAGTCTGATAGGACCAAAACAAGGATTGTACCTGCTGAGCTTCCCAAACAGAGAAATTGCCATGTTATACATGATTTCATCAGGCTGATGTCCAGCTGCTCGCATCATCTGAAACACCTGCACAGCCTCTTCAAACCGTCCTTCCTTCCGGAATACATTGAACATTAAGATATATACCATAGCACCAAGTTCCAACTTTTCCTCAAGTAAATCCTCCCACAAGAGAATTGCATCTGCAAATCTTTCTGCTTTGTAGAGTGATGCAATCAGGGTTTTGAAAACTGGGACTGATGGTATCAACCTCCTCTGTCGCATTGCCTCATAAAACTCAAGCATGTCATCAAAGTGTTGCCACCTTGCATAAGCATCTATCATGACCCCACCTGTCACCTCATCTGGCTCCACTCCAGCCTCGAGCATCTCAGAGAGTGCTCCTTCTGCAAGGTTGAATTTTCCAGCCTGGCCATATGTTCTGAGAAGAATAGTGTAGGCAATCACACTAGGAGTGTAAGGCAATTGCAGCTTCATCCATTCAAAGAAGTCATAGGCTTGACGCCAGCCGCGTTGCTCTTTCAGAACCACACACATATCCCGGAATGAAAGCTTGTTGATGAATGGCTTCATTACCTACAAGCTAGGCCAAAAAAAAAGGCTGAAAAATGGGCGAAAAAAAGGGCTGAAAAGGGGGGGCTTTGGGGCTTGAGGACTGAACTGAAATGTTTGTGCCCAACGACTACTTACCTCCGAGACTTTCAAAGTGCTGAAGGTTGGAAATGTCCAAAAAGGGTCTTTCATTATCAAAGACCCCAAACATTGCAACCTTTTAAGATGAGAGGATGATGGAAGGAGCTGCTGACGTGGGAATAAAGAACAAGGGTTCCAGGAAGAGTTGATTTCCAAGACCAATGAACCCTAAAATTCAGGTTTTGAAAGAAGTTGGCAAACAATGCAAAATGCATGCAGTCCAGAGCAAGCAAACTATAGAATGATGGCTTGGGAATCTTTACAAGGGAAAAGTTGCAGGAGACAAAACTCCTCATTAGTCTTGCAGGAAAACAGTTGAAAGTTCTGACAACCTAAGTCCTTTAAGCTTAAGGGTTTGGTAGCCTAAACCCTGGGCCAGAGCCGTTGGTGATTGATTTTGAGATAAGAAGGCCCCCAAGTAGAAATGTCCAGACTCTGGTATCTTACAGCTCCGAGAACAGGAGAGCAATTGACACTGGGTTTAGGGTTTACGAAGCCAAGTACCTGGCGCATGTTAATGGATTCTCGAGGCAATTGTGCAAGCTGCCGCACTGTAGAAATCGCATCTTCTACGATGCGATTGTAACGCCGGTGCCATCGCCACTGCCACTTCCCATCTGCCAGAAACTCCTCCATTTCTTCGGGGGACCTGCGAATCCATTTCTGGCCAGTGCTAGCTTCAGATCCCTTGGACTTCCTCAAAAGCCGCTCATACTGTTCTCTCTCTTTGATCACCCGACGGGCACCTTCATCGGAAAGTGGCGGCCGCTCCCCTCTCCGCAATCTCCAATGATTAGGGGAATTCCCATCGCTGAGCTTCCACGCTTCTCGCCACGAGGACGCCCCCGCAACCACTCGAATCCCACGTACGGAATTCTCTTCAAACGGGGAAAATTGGAGATTGAGAGGAAAAAAGCCGCAGCGGCGACCGTTACAATCAGGCCCAGACTGGAAGTGTAGTCGTTTAAAGCTAGCTCGCACACTGCTGCACCTTCGATTTCTTTTGTCGCCAGGAATGAAGAAAATGGTAGAATGATGCGTAAAAGAGTGAGGAAGGCCACGACGAGGACGCAGATGTGCAGCTAACAAACCTGCGTGAAGCTCCTCGGAGCCTGCACAGGCGAGCATGGTGCAAACGAGACCTGCGGCGATGGCAGATCGAGTTCTTCTTTGTAAGAAACAGCTTTGTGGGTTTAGGTCTTAAGGTAATTTGGCAGCGAGAGATTCATCCAGATTCATCCAGTTTCATCATCAAGTTTAATTGACTGTGTATAGTCATAATTGCAGATTTTTTTCATTCATGTGAACGGATTTTCATCTAACTTTCATCAGATTTTCGTCCTTGAAAAAATCAGAGCATCAACCTTACACACACCATAAGAATTCTTGCACTCTGTATGATGCCTGGCAGATATTCTACCTTGCAAGGGACCTCCAAATTCAAAGGAAAAAAATTGCTCATTCTTCTTCTACTATTAAGTCCCTGAAACAGAATGCTTATGATGTTTTTCATTGATGCAGTTTGAAGAACTGTCAGCAAGTTTTTCACAGAAGCCCTGTGATGCCCCCAGATCCGATCTATGAGTGGTAAAGAACATCCATCTTCTTCTGCCTATGCAGTAAGCACCTGCATTATAGAGAATGAAGAAAAGTCCCCAAGAGTTGTTATGTTGAGCATAAATCCAGTACAATTCAGTTTTTGCATTTTTCATTGCAAGGTTCAGTTTTCAGTATCCCAAGTTTTTCAAAGGTGGGGGAGAGATTGTTGCAGAACTAGTTGAAAGAACTCCATGGGAAGAAGATATGGTAAGAGGATTTACTCCATATGGTAGTTTTGGCATTCTATTGCAAGGGAAAGAGCTGAATTTCATAAGAAAGCTAAAAAGCAACTGGAAATGTTGAAGTGTCAATGCCAAAGAAGACTTAAAAGATTGTGAGCAGTGAGAAGAAATGAGATTCATTCAAGCTCTGTTTTACATGTAGGAAACAAAGGATGAAAGTCAGGTTCCCAAACTCATTGTTTAATGTGTGTATTTGTAGCCTATAAAGAAGCGATGAATACATAGTCAATACTACAGAAAGTAGCATGCCATAAAATCCATGATAATTGGAAACAATAGAGGATCATGGTGACCAAAGTCAATTGGGAAACACCAATGTGATTTCAGAGCGAAACTCTCCCAAAACATGTAAAGTAATGAAACAGATGTAGTGTCACTTCCAGTGCAACCAAAACAGGAGAAGAATTGGGTGCAATCATAAGTCATAACCTTGTAAGCAGTCATACATTCACCATGGAAACGAGTATGCCAGACTAATCAAGGGTTTCACATAACTGTCTAGTGGCAATTCATACCATACACCTCGCCAAAAACTTGCAACATTCTTCCTCATAAATCGAGCCCTATATCAGTCATGAACCCCAGCCATCAAACAGGAAACAGCAGTGCACAAATCAGGAAAAAGACATCATGGTCCAGACAGCAATGACAAGGGTCCTCATTTCATATTACAGCAAGGACCAACCAAAACATGCTTTCAACAACATCTAGCCCTGATACATTCACAAGATGCAGTTTCTTTGAATTCCGGTTTCAGCAATCTACCTTCAAGCTCCCACCTTCAACAACATCACACTACAGACCTTACAAAATATATACCTTTTGTGCTATTGAAGGTCTTGCTTGAGGTCACAAACTTTCTTTAAATTTCTAGGAAACTATCGTACAGCACTGAGCAGTCCTTCAAACAAAGAAGACCTTAACCCTAATTATCCCAACTCTGAGTTTTCAACCGGCTTCCAAGCGAAGATGGGTCCCTTTCCTTCAAAGCCTCAAACTCTTCTTGTCTAAATTGTAAACCCTAACAATCCGATAGCTAGGTCATTACACATCTTCGAACGGTGTAGAGAAGACGTTAGTGTATCCGACAGAAGATCTTCGAATGGTCTACCCATTAACCAAAAGAAAATTGCAACGAACCGAATTCAATTGTCAGCAACAATTGTCGGTTAATTCTGTCCCTGGAATGGCAAATTTGCTGAAATCTGTGCCTAAATTGGACTTCTTCTGCCGCAATCCTTCAAATCCTGTCGATGTCCTCGTCCTCAAACTCGATGTAATCATCACCGCCGCCGTCTTCCTCCTCGTCCATACCCCCGGCTATACCCTCGTTGAGACGCACGTTCTCAGGCAGTTCTCCATAAGCCTTGAGCAGACGGGCTTCATCGGGCTGGTACTTGAGAATCACGTCGGCCTTGTCGTCTTGGTAGTCTCGCAACCCGACCAAGATGATATCTCCCGACGCAATCCACACCTTCTTGTGCATTTTACCGCGGATGTGGCACAGCCTCTTGGTCCCGTCGATGCAAAGAGCCTCGCACCTGCCGTTACCCAGCATGCGCAGAACCTGCGCGTACTCCTGCCCATCTTCCTTGAACACAAGCTCGCGTTTCTCGTCCTCTGCTTCGTTCTTCCCCCTCTTCCTGTTTTTTCCTCCCTTCCCCTTGTTCTTCGGCATCTCTGAATGAATAACAAAACCCGACTTGACGATCAGGAGACAGAAGAGCAGAAGTGGACGAAGAAGACAACCTATGAGAGACCGAAGGAGGCAGAAGAAAAAGAACCTTGAAGACCGAAGGCGAGCGCGTGCGATGGTTGTCGACGTAGAGTGTGCACGAAGCTCACCTCTCCGCGTGTGCCACAACAGAAGTTTTCTTTTTCCACAATTGCGATGTAGCTGAATTGGCGATCATCCAATAATACGGTTTAGCCAAATATGGCTATAAACATAAATGAAAGCTAAAAAGTTTTTAAAATTCCTTCACATTTATGGCTACATGCTAAAACCCAATTAGAGAGAGTTGGAAGTTGTGGCAGAACTCCAGATTTTGTGGCATAGCTAAAAAAAAATGTGAAGGGAGCTTGAAAATATTGTGATAAAGTTGAGCTGCATTTAGTTGTGAAAGAGTGTAACTTCTTTTTTTGGAAAGTGGAGAGGGGAGCTAAAAAAGTTCTGACAAAGCTGAACAAACTTGGGGGGTGTTGTGCAGAATTTTTACATTGTGGATTGGAGATTTGATATTGTGATTAAGAGAGATGGATGGCTAAGGAGCTGGTTGAAGGGATTACAAACTGGCTTGAGGCAATATTTTGGCCTGTGTGATGAAGGATTGGACGTCAGAAAAGAGTTGGAACTATGAGGCATTGTGGGGCAAGAAAAAAAAAGGTAATAATCGCTTCAAGGTTGAAACTTGTAGTGATGCAGGTTTACTAGGTAGAATCCACGATCTCTACCCCCTGCTTGACCAACAATTCCATTGCAGTATGTTTTGCTTGTGGCATACTTGCTGAAAGGAAAGGATTCACAGTTAGCTTGACTAGGTTTGCAGAACAAGTTTAGTCTATCGGGGCAAGAGGGCAGCACAAAGTAAAGTCTACAGCTACTTATGGGAACAAGAAGAAATATGTTTCTGCTCTTTTGAATGCAATGGGGGTTAACATGCAACAAGAGCAAAACACAATCACTGAAAGTACAGAAGAGGTCCCTGCTCAAATTGGGATCAACCCATCTAAATCTCAGCCTCCCGATGCACCTCCTAAGCACTTTAATGCTACTCAACTTCTGGATGCTCAGGCAGAGTTGGTTGCAAAGGTCAAGACAAAGGTAAATGAATTGGAGGCACACAAACACATACTTTCTATGAGAATCAAGCTTCAAGGTGCAAAGGTCAAGGCTTGCAAAGAAAACTTGCAAGAATCCATTGGCTGCCAGGGAAATAATAAGCAATTGGAAAAATTGGAGATTCTGCCATTACTGTTCTCCAAGGTGCTCTAGAGTTGGGGGATGGTGACATTGTACCAACCATGCAAAATGAGCTAGGTATAACTGCTGGAGCAGAATCTCATGTTGCAGAAGCTGAGTATGGAAGGATTGAAACATGCCTTGAGCATGCTCGAGAACTTGTAGTGCAGGCTAAGATTCTTGCAGCTGAGGAAAAGGAGTACTTTGGACTATTGTCCAAGTACCATAATCTTGACTCACACATTTCATCAGAAACACAGATTTTGGAGCAACTCGGAAAATGCCATGCAACCTTGGTGAACTATTCTGTAAATGGAAATGGCAATAACCTTATCTTTTCTATCCCTAAACCCATCCCTCACATTTAACCCGCACAACATTGGAACCTGTGACTCTAACTATCACACCATGGCAGCCTTGTTTGCAATCACATGTTTCATTGCTGAAACATAATTGTTGCTTCTTGTGGTTGTACATACCATGCGTGGTGCTTGGGATTCCACATGCAAATGTCTCAGATGTGCGGGTGACCTTAGTGTGGTGTAGGTTTTGACCTTGAATGTTGCACAAGTATTGGATTCAAGGTGATAGATATCATTGATGAAATACCCAAGCCACAACCCAATGTCTAAGTAAATTGTAAAAACAACTACCTGAGTGCAATCTTGTTGGTTGCTTTCAAATTGTACTCTAGAGTGAATAGTCCCTACACATGTGCTTTTAATCATATTAAGTGATTGGGATGTTTGGTTACTTTCTTGATGTTTTGTAATTTACATGTTGCAATGGCAGATGATCACTACAACTTGACATTGGTTGTTAAATCTCCAAGGTTGATTGAGGTGGATGTAGATGGTGTCCTTGAAAACTTGCTTCCAAAAGTAATTACTAACCTGACAACAAGAAAGAGGAAGTTTTGCACGTTCTTATTTTCCTTTTCATCCAATGCAGATGAATCAAACTAATCATGAAAGATAAGTTGGAGGCCAAGGGGGCTTGGACTACCATTTTATCTTGGTTGTACAATGGGCTTTTATAGAAGTTTTATCTTGTGGGTGCATCTTGTAGTTTGTCAATTTTGTGGGAAGTAGCAAGGATCATTTTGATGTTGTAGCATTTTGTTGTATAGTGGGCTTTCATGCTAGCTTAGAAATGTGGATACTTGCAAACGGGTGAAAGCACGATTGAATGTACTATTTCTAGACGTACTTTGCAATATTAAAAGGGCATTGATATCAATGTGTCTTTGCTTTCAAATTGAATGATTAGGATGTTAAAAACATGTGCTAAGGTTTAACCTTATTTATTATCACATTGACATGGATTTCCAATGAAATTTGTATTGATTCACTTAAATGAATACTCAATTTGGAGCTTTCAACTAAGTTTATTCCAAAGTTTTTCAAGTTATTAAATTGTCCATTGTATTTATGCACCTAATTTCAATGAATCCAAAGTTAAATTTTTTACATGATTTTTTAAGATTATGACATAAGGCATTTCAAATTTTGAACTAGTTTGGTATAAGTGTCAAAACAAATGAAGTTTTTGAAAAAATTAACCCCTTATGCTTTTGATTGAAAATATTCATTTCAAATAATGAATTTGAATTTTTAAAAAAATCTGACAACATATTTTCCTCAAGGATAGTTGTAGAAACATTTCATCTTCAAACATTTGATTCAAAACATCGACTTTGTATGTACTTCTTCAATAGACAAATTTTAATTTTTAAAAAATTTTAATGAATTATTTTAAATTACTATGATGTTGCAAAACCCCAACTTTTGCGTGTTTAGATACACATAGATGCCTTAGATGGTGAATATTTTTCATTAAAAAATTGAATCAAAGTCTTAAAACACCATGTGTTGCATTAAGTTGTTTGTCGAGACTTTTAGTGATATGGCAAAAATATAATGTGATAATATCCAAATCTAAAACCTTTTTAGAATCAAAAGGTTGATTTCATGTAAATTGTGATTTTATCATTCAAATTTCATTAGATTCTTGTATCATCTTGGTGTGGAGTGCTTTGTTAAAAGAATATGAAAAATGGTCATTTGGGACGATACTTTGATGCACTTAATCATGCTTTCACCCAAACAATTTAGCTTTGAATTAATGACACTTCTGAATGTTGAAGCAATCAAATTTTGAACTTTGCAAAATAGTCTAATTTTGTACATCCATTGTTTGATGTCAACGTTGTCATGTTTGTTGAACCTTGGATTTTAACTTATGCATGAGTTTCAACTTGCATAAATATTTGCGTACTTGGTCCTTAGCATAGAAGACAATCAACATTATAATGTTTTGAATGTGTTTAACATCTAGAGGCTAATCACAACAATATTGTAGCCTATGACTTTTCATCTTGATAACCATTCCCTCTATGTCACATACATTCAAGCCATCTATATTGAACCTCTTATTGCCACCATCCTATACAATGTAGAGCTTCAATATTGATACAATCTAGTCTTTATTTGATATTTTTTGAAAATTTGCAAATCTTATGCAATTAAGCTCGAATTGCGTGTAAGAGTATCTTCATCCAACCCTCTTGACACACAACACTTGCAAATAATGTGAAATGAACGATATTCTTTTTCATACAAATTTTAAGTTATATATGTTAATATTGCTTCCCACCCATTGATGAGAAGGGGCATTACTGGTCTCAACCTTTATATTCGAACATGTACCAAGCAAGCTGAGTATGAATGGGTGTCTTATCAAATCATGATGTGGGTGAGAGTATGATAAGAGTATGTTCAATAAGAGTATGATAAGAGAATTACAGCAATGTTAGAGAGCATCTCCAGCATTGCTGAGTATGTGGCCCCTGTACTGGAAGTCTTGGATGTGTAGGAGTCATGTACAGTGGATCCACTGGAAGACTAATGTGACCTTGAAAATTGCGCAGCTTCCAGGGCTCCTCCAAAACTACTAGTGTGACCCTGAAAAGTGCACTGCTTCCAGGGCCCTTGGAAGAGTCTAATAATTCAAGTCAAACCACGTTTATCGACTGCTTCCTGTTTTTGATTGGCTCAAAAGTTTGATTGGTCGAAGTGGGTTGCTATTAGCAATCTCCCACCTATTTGCAGTCCCAATTTTAGTTTTATTGACGGGGTTGGAAATAAGTAGATAACTAGAACTTGAATGTGAAAAATATTTTTGCAGGATCACATACTGAGCACCGCTGGAGATTCTCTAATACCAGTCTGGTCCGTTTCTGGATACCAAAGATAAGTCTATGTAGGGGGTTCAGTCTTTACACCCGCCCGCCCAACACTGGTGCTAAGTGCTAACCCAAGAGGTATCCACTCTTCCTGTCAGTTTGATTGACTCACTCCATCAGAGCAATTGTGCCTCACCCATGTTTACATGTTTCTGCTGTTGGGTGTTTTATGAAGTCAGACAGCAGGGAAGGATCAGAAATTGTGTGCCTCAGTGAGGGCTGGAGTGAATTAGCACCCACCAATGCACCAGTTGCGGATGAGCCCGTTGAGGCCGTTTTCTGGATGGACGAAAATCCCATCCTCCCTGCCCGATTTTTTTTTTTTTTTTCACCTCTTCTCTACCCCAAAATTTTCCCCCATCCTACCTACCACCTACCTCCCCCCGTCCTACCTACCACCTACCTCCCCCCTCATACCTACCACCTACCTCCCCCCTCCTACCTACCACCTACCTCCCCCCTCCTACCTACCACCTACCAACCCCTCCCCCTCACTCCATCGCCAGAGCTCCTGGCTCCAGAGACGTTGAGCGGGAGCGAGCTTGGAGCTTGGAGCCGGCTTGGAGCGGGAGCGAGCTTGGAGTTTGGAGCCGGCTTGGAGCGGGAGCGAGCTTGGAATTTGGAACGAGCTTGGAGCTTGGAGCGACTGCAGCTGGACCCACGCAGGACCCAGGTAAGCATTTCTCTTTGTGTTGCTTCTTCTTTGTGTTGCAAGAAAAGAAGAAGAAGAAGAAGGCGATGGCATCGCCTTCTTTCTTCTTCTTTGTGCCGTGGAGCTTGCAACGCAAGCTCCGAACGCAAGCTCCGGAGAGCTCCGGAGCTTGCTGCAGCTCCGGAGCTTGCTGCAGCTCCGGAGCTTGCTGAGCTCCAGAGAGCTCCGAGCTCTGAGCAACGCAAGCTCCGGAGCTTGCTGCAGCTCCGGAGAGCTCCGAGCTTCGAGCAACGCGAGCTCCGGAGCTTGCCGAGCTCCAGAGAGCTCCGAGCTCTGAGCAACGCAAGCTCCGGAGCTTGCTGCAGCTCCGGAGAGCTCCGAGCTTCGAGCAACGCGAGCTCCGGAGCTTGCCGAGCTCCAGAGAGCTCCGAGCTCTGAGCAACGCAAGCTCCGGAGCTTGCTGCAGCTCCGGAGAGCTCCGAGCTTCGAGCAACGCGAGCTCCGGAGCTCCGGAAGCTTCGGAGCTTGCTGCAGCTCCAGAGAGCTCCGAGCAACACGAGCTTCAAAGCTTGCTGCAGCTCCGGAGCTTGCCGAGCTCCAAAGAGCTCCAAGCTCCGAGCAACGCGAGCTCCGGAGCTTGCCGAGCTCCAGAGAGCTCCGAGCTCCGGAGCTTGCCGAGCTCCAGAGAGCTCCGAGCAACGCGAGCTCCGGAGCTTGCCGAGCTCCAGAGAGCTTCGAGCTCCGAGCAATGCGAGTTCCGGAGCTCCGGAAGCTCCGGAAGCTTCGGAGCTTGCTTGTTGCTGGAACGCAGCAAGCTCCGGAAGCTTCCGGAGTTTGCTTGCTGCTGGAACACAGTAAGCTCCGGAAGCTTCCGAAGCTTGCTTGCTGCTGGAACGCAGCAAGCTCCGGAGCTTGCTTGCTGTTGCAACGCAACAAGCTCCGGAGGATCTTCGGCTCCGAAACTTGCTTGCTTGCTGCTGCAACGCAGCAAGCTCCGGAGCTTGCTTGCTTGCTGCTGCAACGCAGCAAGCTCCGGAGCTTGCTTGCTTGCTGCTGTAACGCAGCAAGCTCCGGAGCTTGCTTGCTGTTGCAACGTAGCAAGCTCCGGAGCTTCTTTGGCTCCAGCTTGCTGCGTTGTAGCAGGAAACTCCGGAGCGTGAGAGCTTGCTGCTGTAACACAGCAAACTCCGGAGCTTGCTGCAAGTAAACCCTGCAATGCAGCAAGCTCCGGAGCGTTTCTTGCAGTAGAAGAAAAAGAAGAACCCTGAACCTTTTGCCCCATCCTCAATATTTTTTATTTTGCTTTGGTTTAGCTGATTAGAATTAACATTTAACAATAACTAGTGGTCTTTTGTTTAGGGTTGGAGGTTGGAATGGGTAAGAGAAGAAGACTCAGGAAAAGCGGTGGTGGTGAGCTGGAGGTCAATATGCAAGATGTTGCATCAGATGAGGTGATTCTTCCAAGTGTTACTGAGCTGGAGGTCAATATGCAAGATGTTGCATCAAATGAGGCGATTCTTCCAAGTGTTGCTGTGGCAGATGTGATGATTCTTTTGCCATATGTTGCTGGAGGAGATGAGGGAGTTATTGAGTCACATGTTGCTGCATCTGATGTAACAATTATTCAGCAAAATGTTGCATTAGATGAAGCAAATAGTGAACAAGATGTTGCATCAGATGAAGAAATGGGTGAGCAAAATGCTGCTCTATCACAATTGAAATATAAAGATAACATTAGTATAGATTGTTTTAGAATGTGTGGACATCAGATTAAATACAGATTAAAGAAATTGTACAAGCTTTTTTAGGTTTAATTATATCCGCACCTTCCATCATTTGTTGGAAGGTGCGGGATTTTTTTTGTCAAATTTTTTTTATGCAATACCTGAAAACAATGATTTGTAATATCTACATTTTGTTTTTTGATCTTTCTTTTTTTGGCTTAGGTCCAGAAGTTGAATCTGATAAGGCAGCTCTGCCACTTGCACTTTTTTGCCCACCGAATTTGGCTCGAAAGGACAAGGAATGGACGCATGTTGGGTCCAAATGGAGGTGCAAAGTTGGTAATTGCACTACTGCATATTGTGCAAAATGGCTGTTGACGAAACACTTGAAGGAGGTGCATGGGTTGGTGGCTGAAAAGTCCAAACCTGGGAGGCCTTCAACTGCTGCAGGAAGTCCTCGACATCAGGACCATGCCAAGATGAATGCTCGCATCTTGGGAAATGCGATGGCTGTGCAGAGGCGGAACGATCAAAAGGTGGCTAGTCGCGCTCGTGCCAAAGCACAACGCGAATGGGAAAACCTGGTAGCTGTTGCAAAACAGTGTCCACCATTCCCAAAACCAGGTTTGGTGAAATTAGCTTCAGAGAAACTTTTGAAAGTGTTGGGGCTTACTGCTTGGGGTGTGGGCAGTGTGCCTCGAGATGCAGCATCGCGAATGGAGAAAGATTAAGACTTACAAGGGATTATTCGATCCACCCGTTGCGCATATGCACGGCAACTCAAGACGGCATGGGATGCCAAATATTGGGATCGAGAGTCCAATAAAACAAGTCGGAGAAAACAGTTGGCAGCTATTTTGGATTTTCATGAATCTAGAATGATTCATGGAAGGTAAGAAACAATCATAAGCAATGTTTATTATTTTTTTATTGCATTTCATCCAAGGTGTGTTAAGGTTTAACTTGGTGGTTTTTGGGTGTTTATAGGGTTCAGGGCCAAACACAGGAAGAGTTTGTGGCAACTGCAGTTCAAGTGGAAATGCAAAGTCGGCATTTATACATTACTCGTCATGCAACAAAGGCTGCAAATGCAGCTGCTGCGTACCGAACTAAACACGGGATTGTAGATTGCTAGACACTGATATGGGTTAGGGTTTAGGGTTATACAATTAGTTAGGTTTTATAGCCCTTTTACTTTTTGGACTACCCAATTTTGAACTACCCAATATAATAACATCTTCTATTCACACTTGTTTTATGGTATATGGTTAAGCATATGTCTTCTTTGTCATAATTTTTTTAGTACTTGAAATGTAAGAATCAAACCAAAGATCAAAATGAACATTGTGCAATACTTACATCTAATATAATAGCACTCACATCACTTGAAGAGTTTCAAAACAATATACACATTTTAAACATATAAAATACCTACATAATTTTTTATTATAAATCTCATAAGGAGATTTTCAAATATGCAATACCCACATATACGTCCTAAAATAGTCACAGGCATATTACATTCAATGCAATACCCGCATTTAAGTCCCATAATAGTTGTTGCAATTTTTGGCATCCCTTGCAATACCCGCATCTAAGTCCCATAATAGCCGCTGGTATTTTTGGCATCTCTTGCAATACCCGCATATGGGCCACCCATAGTTGTTGACATTTGTCATTCGCTACAATACCCGCATATGGGTCCATGGTTTTCGTTGGGTTTTATAACATTTCTTGCAATACCCGCATATAGGTCCCATAATAGTTGCTGGTTTTTTTCATTCTTTGCAAAACTTACATTTTGTCATAAAATTAATTTAGAATAATAATCAATTTAGGTATATAAAAAGACATATTTTGGGTATCCATAGCACTTATTTGTTATTTTGAAATGACATTACATGCGAGTTTTGCATTCAGGGTTTAGGGTTTAGGTTTTAGGGTTAGGTTTTCACATAAGGTTTGCTTCTTACCTTTGTGTGATAACTCCAACCTAATTTTCCTAATCTCTTTGAAGAAAATATATAATAAGATTGTTTTAGGTCCCATATGTTTAAACCCAAAAAATTTCCCCCCAATTGAATATAAAATATTTTTGATAGTACATGAATTATCAACAAATTTTGACATATAATTAAATAATTAATAGACCATTATTTCAGATAATTTAAATGATTAATTATCAAGAATTAGATAATCATTTATTTATTTGGAATAATTAACTATTCATTTGGCTTAATTTCATTTATTTGGATAATAAAAAGTTGGATCTAAAAATCAAATTAACTTTATTTGATTGATTAACTTTAATATATTTTTATTTTAATAAGTGATTAAAATCACTATTTAAGATAACTATTCCATGTTATAGATTGCATGTTTAGCTTTTTCATGAAAAATTCATACACCAAAATAAATTTGATCACAATTGCCATTATACTATTTGTTCCACAAACAATACAATTTTTTTTCAAATTCATGAAACAAAATAAGAATCATGGGTTTAGGGTTTAGGGTTTTAGGGTTTTTTAGGTTTAGGGTTTAGGGTTTAGGGTAAACGCTAAACCCTAAACTCCTAATCAACAACCCCAGCCTCACACCTTTGTTAACATATTATTTTGAAATTAATTAATTATTTTAGAATGACCCGAAATGTAGATATTACATTTAGGGTAGGATCTTCATTTAAAGAAGCTTAAACCCCAGAACCGTATTTTTATAGTGGCCCAAAATGCAGGTATTGCATGTAGGGTAGGATCTTCACTTAAAGAGGGCTTAAACCCCCCATGCGTACTTTCGAGGTGACCCAAAATGTAGGTATTGCATTTAGGGTTCAGTTTATATCATTATTTATATATTAAGTGTTATGAATAACAATATATTTGGACCAATATTTAAACCAATATTATACATCATGAAAAATAAAGTTTACATAAGGACTTGTGTTATAAATCTATAAAATATAAAATATTTTTGACCCACTATATGAATATTTTAACCAAGAAAATATTTACTATATATCAGAAAAGTATAAATTAAAATTTCAATTAAACATAGGATTAATATATGGGAGAGATCATTTTTATTATTATGTGAAACAGAAAAGAAAAAAGTAGAAAATTACGTGCTTTGAATTTTTTTTAAACATAATTTAAAATCTTGTTAAATTAAAGACTTTATATTTTATGTTTTTAGTATGAATATACAACTTTAAAAGGGGAAAAAAAATATGAACATCTTTGAAAAATATTTAAGCTTGAACTTTTTATTTTTTGATCTTGACAAACTTTGTATTGCATTTAGGGTTGGGTTTTCACAGAAGGTTTGTTTTTTACCTTTGTGTGATAACTCCAACCTAATTTTCGCAATCTCTTTGAGGAAGATATAGAATGAAATTGGATTGTTTCACATATGTCTAAACCCTAAAATTTTCCCCCTAATTTAATATAAAATATTTATGATAATTAATGAATTATCAACAAAATTTGTCATATAATTAAATAATTAATAGACCATTATTTCAGATAATTTAGATGATTAATTATCAAGAATCAGATAATCATTTATTTATTTAAAATAATTAACTAATCATTTGGCTTAAATTTATTTACTTGAAAATAAAAAGTTGGATTTAATCAGATTAATTAATTTGATATTTGATTGATTAACTTTAGTATATTTTTGTTTTAATAAGTTTTTGAAGTCACTATTTAAGATAATTATTCCATGTTATAGATTACAAGTTCAACTTGTTCATGAAAAGTTTTTACACCAAAATAAGCCTGATCACAATTGTCATTGTATTATTTGTTCCACAAACAATAGAACCTCTTTTAAAATTCATGAAAAAAAATAAGAGTCATGGATTCCTAATCAACAACCCCAACCTCCATACACACTTTTGTTAACATATGATTTTGAAATTAACTAATTATTTTAGAGTGACCCAAAATGCAGGTATTGCATTTAGGGTAGGATCTTCATATAAAGAACCCTAAACCCACATGCGTAATTTCGGAGTGGCCCAAAATGCAGGTATTGCATGTAGGGTAGGATCTTCACTTAAAGAGGGCTTAAACCCCACATGCGTACTTTCGGAGTGACCTTAAATGCAGGTATTGCATTTAGGGTGGGATCTTCATATAAAGAACCCTAAACCCCACATGCGTACTTTCGGAGTGACCCCAAATGCAGGTATTACATTTAGGGTGGGATCTTCATATAAAGAACCCTAAACCCCACATGCGTACTTTCGAAGTGACCCTAAATGCAGGTATTGCATTTAGGGTAAGATCTTCATATAAAGAAAGCTTAAACCCTACATGCATCCTTTCGGAGTGACCCAAAGTGCAAGTATTGCATTTAGGGTTGGGTTATTTCAAAGTGACTTTGCATATGCATATTGTGTTTAGGGTTAGGTCTTCATTTAAGGGTATCCAAACCATTTAGATGGGTTTTTTTGAAACGTGGGTATTACATTTAGGTTTGTTTTTTCATTTCAACTTGAAATACCCAAACTATACTTACCTTTACCAACTAGAATTTTGGGGTTTCGTTGCAATACCTACACCCGTACTTACTTTTACCAACTGGAATTTTGGGGCATAATTTCAATACTTTCACTTGTACTTACTTTTACCAAACCCTAACAAAAAAAAATCTTAGTGATATATGCCCTAAACCTAAAAAATTATACAAGCTATACAAATCATATAATGCAAAATAAACTAATTTAAAAGAACATAGGAAAAAATTTAAAAACCAAAATTCAAAGGTTTTAAACTATAAATATTTATTAAGTGAAAGAAAATACGTTAATCTTTAAAAATAATCAAATAAATTTCATATAAAACCAAAAGAAAAGATATGTGTTTTATCTTGTGTGATCCTTCCAACCTAATTTTTCCACTCTTTTTGAAGAAGATATAAAATGCAATTGTATTACTTCACATATGTGTAAACCCTAAAATTTTCCCCCCAAATTTAGCCTACTCTAGATTAATTACTATACATTTGTGAAAAACTTATTAATTAATTTGTGTCTCAACCCTAAACCTAAAAATTTCCCCCCAAATTTAGCTTACTTTAAATTAATTACTATACATTTATGAAAAACTTATCAATTAATTTATGTGTCTCAACCCTAAACCTAATGGTTAAGTTAGTAGGGTATGTAATTAATAGAGTAGCTAGGTTAGTAGGGTAGGTGATTAGTACAGTAGTTTGGTTAGCGATGTGACCCAAAATGCAAGTATTGCATTTAAGGTATGATCTTTGTATAAAGATGTTTAAACCTCACATGCGTATTTTCGAAATGGCCCAAAATGCAGGTATTGCATTTAGGGTAAGATCTTTGTATAAAGAAAGCTTGAACCCCACATGCGTACTTTCGAAATGGCCCAAAATGCAGGTATTACATTTAGGGTAAGGTTTTTAGGGTAGGGTATGTAATTAATAGGGTAGCTAGGTTAGTAGGGTAGGTGGTGAGTACAGTAGCTAGGTTAGTAGGGTAGGTGATGAGTACAGTAGCTAGGTTAATAGGGTAGGTGGTAAGTATAGTAGCTAGGTTAGTAGGGTAGGTGGTGAGTGCAGTAGCTAGGTAGAAAAGTGAACAGGGTAGCTATGTGTGAGGTCAGGTCCAGGGAAAAACGAGCAGGAACCAAAAAAAAAAAAAGTACAATGGTCAGCAGCAAAAAGAAATGGACTGTCATGAACCCCATCCGGCGCCCAATGAAAAAACGCAACCCATCGAGTGGACAGAACGGCCAACTGGTGCATTGGTGGGTGCTAATTCACTCTGGCCCTCAGTGAGCAAGTAGCCACTATTACATACATTGCTCAGATCCAGTTCTGTAATGGTTCTCTTACAAACTGTTTGCAGGTTTCAGTCCAGATTGGGAATCTCTCCATGGAAGGTGAGAGTACTAATGTTCAAATCTGTGCCCCAATTTCGAAACATAAGTGAGCAAAGGAACCAGTGTCACTGCAATTTGGGCAGATATTTTGCCAACACTATCTGCAGTGAGCTTCAGCAAAAAAATCTTTTGAAGTTTGTTGCTGAAGACAAATTGGATACACACAGATTACAGTGGTTACTGGCTAGAGATTGGGCTGGTCAAAGTATTCATGTCTTCATAATGCAGCAAACAAAACCCTGTATGCAGACTATCATACTCCAAACATGAAATGTTCAAATGAACGCATTTTGTCATGGTCTTATGCAAATTTTTTTTGCAGCACTGCTCAAACCCAGTGCTTTTCAGATTGTTCTAAATGTGAAACTTCAGAAATAATGGTTTGATCTTGTGTGTTTATGCACAAGTTTTGTGCAATACTTATATCCACATACCATGTACATTCCAACCAAAAATGGTTTTCATTGTGCTTATGCAATTGGAATCATCAATCTGACACTCAATTTGTCATGTAATCCTCAAGTTTACATGGCAAATAACGAAGTAGAAAATCTATGAATCTATTGCAAATGTTGGCAAACCACTAGATCCTATTAGCTAGATCCTATTAGCAAAACGTGATGATTTCAAAAGATGAAAGCTAGAAATCTGCTCAAACCCTCCAAAAATCTTGGCAATTTCATAAATTTCTAAATCCTCAAAATGTGGCTACTCTTTTCGAAAATTCCCAAGAAGTTCCCTTGACCATGTTGCTTGGGACTTTTTTTTTTTTAATAGCAAAACGGCAAAATTTCACCACAAAAAATTCAGCTGGGTAAGGGTAAATACACATTTTTGAAAAATGCATATCATCGAGGTGAAGAAATATAGGCTTCAAAACTTTTGCAACCTCAGTAAGGGTAAAGAAGCTACACAAAGTTTGCAAAACTTATAATCCAAGGATAAAGGACAAACATTTACCCTGATCACAAGTCAAGGGTCTGAGTACAACTATTTCAACATTACCCCTATATATATATATCATTTGGGTATAAGTGGGTAAATTTAGGCCAAATAAAAAATATTTACATATGTATAACACATCTCCAAGTAGAGAAAGACAATTCCTTGCACAATTGGCATTGCAAATACGAACCTGTGAAATTTCAAACATCCTATAAAACACTTAACAAACATAGAATGAAACCGATTAGAAGCTCTCTCTCTCTCTCTCTCTCTCTCTCTCTCTCATATCATGTTGTATTATGGCCTTCAGGACTGCAGCAAGAACAACTCTTTTACATCTTCAATGATATCTTGCATGCCACCAGTAGTTATTTGCACAAGGCAATACATAAATACTAACTTATGTCGGAACAGAAACGTAGTGTCAGCTTTTTTTTCCAAAGGCAAATTGTTGGAGACTATGCACAACTTCATTTGAGAACAGGAACTGGCCTCTGGAGAGATGAGTGATTGACCACCGACCCACCCACATACCAAAATGAAGTATGTAGTTTAATTAGAATTACTACAAGAAGTTGTATGCATGCAAATCAGTAATAAGTATATATATATATATATATATGTATATGCGCTTGTTAGGTGTTAGATTCATCCAGCATGTACTGCATCAAAGGTCTGTGCTCCCCATGAGGTGCTTTGCTATAAGGGCGGAAAGCATGGGCATTGGTTGGTTAGACTTGAATAGGGAACACACACTGGCCACCTCTCTCAAAATATAAAGCAACCAGCACAAGAAAAACACGTACTCTAATTAAGAAGAAGGGTAGTTCAAGTAATGGTTTCTTTGAATTTCAAAATTCAGCAAAACTTCTTACTTTTGCATTCTCTCCCTAGGGGAACTCTCATTTTTTCATGCATGTTCTTCATCATGGCCAGTGCTTTATGTTGCGTAAAGCCACATATCAGGGCGGGCTTTACTGAAAACTCGGGACACCTCTAAGCTCATGTTTTGAGGTCCCTTATTTCAATAAAGCCCTGGTCCTAGGGCTTTTACCCTACACATGTTGTTCGATGACCGAAGTGCAACCCACTTGATTGTGGGTTGTTAGTAGGTAGGTGGTTCAAAAAGCAACTGAGCTAACCACCATGGTTAGCTAAGTACAGGAACCCAAAAGAAGAAGGAAAAAAAAAGTTTTCTGACCATTTGCCATTCATCCTTGCAAGTTTTGTTTCTAATGGCTGCAAAGGTTCTCTGCCAAGGTCACATGACAAAAAAGACTATCCAACACTGACTTGGGAGACATTTGGGAAGAGAAGAACACAGCTACGAACTATTTCCCTAGTAGCCTATTGAAGGGTTGTCAGCATTCAAGAGTTGCCTTTCATGCATCATCACACATGCTCATTGATCCAAAGATGTGTACATTGCAGAGGGATGGATGTCAGGATTCAAAGAGTTTGCCCCTAACATCACTTGCTGATTTATAGAAAGATGATAGAATTGCCAGAGATGCAATAAAAGACTCAGAATGCATTTTCCTGAAATTTGATTCTTCAGGCTTCATTCTTGGATATAACATGGTATGTAACTTTTATGGTTTGGAAGTGGCATTCCAATTAAAGTAGCAGTCAGTGTACAGGATGGGCAGTCCTCAGTCTCTGGAATCCTCCAGCAGGAGGAATAAATTGCCACAATAAAGTTTTCTGCTGGAAAGGCTTTTTGGTGGATGTGAGTAGTAGATCTAGCTTGTAAATCACAACCATGTACACAGCAAAAATGACCATCAGTCTTGTGTTGTTCACAAATATTCCTCGAAGAGATATAATCACTATGTCCAAACTACTTGGCCAACATAGAAGAGTAAATGGATAGTCAGAAGTGATCTCATAAAAGTTGGCACATGCACATCTTTCATCAAGATCCTGCCTATTTCCTGCACAGATTCATCAACACAGTAGCAAGGCTATCAGGTATCTCAAGATATCTCCAAGAAGTGTAAGAGACATATGTATATGCAAATCACAATAAACATGGGAAAATAATACTACATATAGAATATACTTCAAGAGCATACAATTTTGAAGAATTCTCAATTTTAGGATTCTCAATTTCATGCAATCTGGATATAGATATGCTTTCCCTACATGCATGAAATCAATCCATCGCTTCTCGTAAACTGTTCAAGTTCTAAGAGGCACACCATGCAGTTGAACTTAATAACATAAGTAAAAACATGCAGTTAACACCAGAAAAGTTGCATCCCAAAAGGACAAGTCAAACTGAGATAAACACATACCGGGATACAATTGCTTGAAGGAGTGTTGGGGGTAATATTTGCTCCCAACACATATTAGTTTAAAATGTTGCGTCTTCCCCCAGAAACCCGGGCCTTTCAGTGTATATGTGTAATATTGCTATCAAGTTCAGTTAAACTTGTGTTTTTTTTCACAACTCAAATCTGTCTTTGCTTCTGTGTTTGTTTGCTGAATGCATATCCTAGAGTTAAATCATCTTTGCACAAATGGAGACTGGCACCCAGCAACTATTTTTTCACACTTAGTACAAAACTCAAAGTAGCAATGTGTATGTGACTGCACTGGTCCAACTTTTAAGCATGTTGGAATCAAAATTGGGATTTTGTGAGCCAATCATAGGCCAAGAAGGATGTAATAGAGGAGTGTGATTGGTAGTGCAACGAGGATCCCAAATATCACTCTGTCAGCATACAAACAGCACTGAACTGAATCAGAATAGATGGCAATATGGCTCTCCTGAGATTTGTTTCAGTAGCTACTATTCCACCTTAGTCACACTATTCCATCCAGTTTTAGGCTCTCCACTGGAAGGAGAGAATAAGATACAAGTGCAGTCCTGTCTATTCCATGCTTGCAAGTTTTCCATAAACACTTGGTTAAAACATCAGGGTTTAGGTGAAATACACTACAATATGATTTCCATTCCGTCATCTGAAGACCTTAGTATCAAACATCAGAGTTTAGGTGGAATATGTAGGGAAAGAGTACATTACCCTGTACTCATGATATCGGCGTGTACATTGTACTCCTTTGCGAATACAAATGGAACAATACCGAGTGGCAATGCTGCCTGTCTCCAACACCAGCAGCAAACAGAGAGTCTCTTAAGTTTTTAGCAACAGATTAGGCTAACCACCCTTGTCCGCCTTGAGGAAAATGAAATCCACACCCTACTGGAGAAAGCTCTGATTGTTAGTTAGAGAAATCCCTGTATAGTAGTTCTGATGATTTCCATTATTTTTACAGCATTTCACATCCCATAGCAGACTGGGGTAGATCTACCATCTTTCCCTTACCTGCACGATTGCAACATTGAGGCTGACACCTCTGAGGCCAACTAGGTATGAAGCTGCTGCAAAGGCTCCAGGGCCAAACAGAAACCTGAGGATCATTCCATATATAGCCCGAGGCCATCCACAGACTATCACCCTGTCTTGAAGTCCCATAAATAGGCCTGCCATACCACCACACAAACCCATTGAACTCAAGTTGAGCACATCATTTGTGCTATCGATTTTCAAATTTATTGACCTTGACTGGAACACACCTGCAATTGTGTTACCAATCCTTGTCAAGAAAGAACAGAATGACCATTCAATGGATTGCAAGAGAGATCTTCCCATACCAAGACTGAACATCGCCATTCCAAGACCAGCATCAGACAGGATGTGCACAGAATTGTAAAGTATGTGCGGCATCTGAAAATTCCATCTGCACATCAATAAATAATGCTCAGCATCAGGGCAGGATCAGAACTAGCAAAATGTACTAGAGTTCTGTCAAGCCTTGAATCACTTCCAGAAGTTTCCACATTTCCAGAACTTAGCTGTGCAACAGGATTTATTTACACATACCTGTAGGAAATTAGGGACCAGACTACCCCAATCAAGCTGGAATATGTATTAGGATTGCGAATTAGCTTTCTGAATGTCATGACTGAGATGAGCTTGAGCATCACAGTTGGTGGTGGCATGTTTGACCGTTTGGCTTCATCATCCTCAACTTTTTGTGTCAATTCTGCAGTTGAAGATGACCTAAAATTGCTGTCTAACCGAGGACCATACTTGTCTGTATCCTCCTCACCCCTGAATTTGTGCCTGTTCCCAAAACTGAAGTCATCATGAATGTACTCCTCATAAAGCTGCTGCCTTGCTTCTCTTGGACCTGCACTAAGAGAATTTCCACAGTTAAGTTCCTGCATCTATATGTGTTGCACATGTCAAGTCACAGTAAAGCTTGTCCCGACTGAAGTTCTTTCATAAAAAGTTTTCAGAGGCGTTTGTCTAAAGTATTCAATCATCTTGGATTTCCAAGGTGGAGACTTTGTGTGCACACACACAAGGTATGTATGAAGAAATTCTACAAGAGAATGTCATTTTTCTTCTACAAAGAGCTATGGCTCATGACACATGTGTGAGGTAAACTTTGTGGTTTCATCCAAATGTTACAATGTACAATATGTGGTGTCTATTGTGGCATCTAAATTACATTACAATGGCAAGTTGAATTATCACAAGTGTGGCATATATTGTATATATGTGTGCAGGGTTTTTGGACTGAGTTTGTCAGATTACAAACACTTGCTTCTGCAGGTTGCTAAACAGCAGCAGGATTATAATTTTTTTTTACTATCCTACTTGTTGTCCTGTACTCAAATCTGGCTAGATCCTCCTGTGGATGCTTGCCAAAAAACTGGATTTTAATGGATGAAATCACAAAGACTACCTCACACAAGTGTCATGAGCTGGGGCTGAGGCTTTTTTGTATGAGAAAAACCACATTCTCTTGTAGTGAAAGCAGCTAGCTCATCATACCTGTAGCATTGGGTGGAGCTTGGTATTGTGCTTGATGATGAGAGTGAACAAGCATTTGAACTTCTTTTGCATCATATTCCTGTGCATAATCAGGAGTATTGAATTCACACCCACCAAACACATGCAGCTGCCCTCCTCCTCCTCCTCCTCCTCTAGACTCTGAGATGGGAGATGCATTGGCACTCCAAACAAACATGTGAAGCTCTTTGGCATTCTCATCCACCAAGGAAGACGAGCTCACTAGTGATGCAGATGCTTTTGCAGGATGAGAAGGATCCATAATTCTCTTTGTTATCTGAGAAGATGTAAATTGCGGAGAGTAGTTGTTGATGCTGCAGGGAACAGCAGCAGCTGCTGCACCCCCAGGCTTTGGATATGAGTACTGCAAGTAGTCCTTAGAGCTTTCCTCATTGAAGTTGGATGTTCGAGGAGTGATTCCTCGGGAAGAATCATGCAAGGAATAGACATCGGAGGTGGCTGTGACGTTGGACTGCCGATGATGATCATAAGCCGGAGGGCTGAATCTGCCCGCCTGCAGCTGCTGCTGCTGCATCATCTTGTAGAAATCGTTCTGGTTGAAACTGGAATCACGAGGTGTGAGATTGACTGAGGAATGCAGAGAATAGATTTCAGCTCCTGTCAGATTGGAGGGCCGAGCTGCTGCAGCTATTGTGTCTGCTAGTGATGTTAGGCCCAGAGATCTTCCCGAGCTCATTTGCATGCAGGCCGAGTGATCAGCTGCAATATGTACTCCTCCTCCTCCTCCCGCGGTTGACACAGATCTTCGAACTTTGACATGCAGTTTGCCGTTGTCTCCGATCTCAGTCTCAGTCAGTACTGGTTCTCTTCTTCCGTCCAGCGACATCACATCCGAGTCGACCTTGAAGGAGATGATCGAAGCTGCTGTGTCCGGAAACTGTCCCCTTATCAGAACCTGTGCAGCTCGATACTCATACAGCAGCAGCAACAAAGTATACCATATGATGCATTGCAGAACAACAGCTTGAACCGTGAGGTCGCCAGGACCTTCACCATACATGGCCGCAAGCAGCGGAGTTCCAACTACAAGGGTGTTGGGAATGGTGGTGAGTACGAAGATGGTGATCAGCCACTCCAGCTTCCCATTCCTCCAGAAGCGAACCCAGATTGCTAGCACCAACAGGACTGCCAGCTTCGAAACTACGTCAGCTGCAATGAATCTGAAGTTCATTGTGTAGGGATTGTTCTCCGCGATGAATTGGAAAGAGAGCAAAGGCACGGCGAAGATGGAAACGAACCTGTTGATGCCTCCACATTGCGGCGGCGACAGTATCCCCCACCATTTCACTGATCCGTAAGCCAGTAGCATTGCTACGTACAATGGCACCACTGCACTCATCACACTGTACAGATCTCCCCAACTGATCATCTTGAATATGAGATGATGATGATGATCATGCTAGTCTTCCTGATCACGGTATCAAGGTCTACAATCCAGCAGCAACAAGGATCGTCGATCGGCAGTCATGGGTTGCTAGAAAACTTTGCTCCTAGACGCTTGACGCCGTCTCCTTCAGAATCCTCGATCTGCTGCTAGTGTAGAAGAACCAACAAAACTAGAGAGATAGCAAGTCTCAGTGTCCAGGTTGTCTTCAGCTCTGAGATGATCTTGACGTTGGTAGCTGCAACAACGGATTGAATCTAAGGCGAAATCTCCCTCTTGGGTCGCTCCGATTTTGTGAGCTACAATGATCTAGAGCAGCTGCGAGCGAGAATTATTGCTACAGCAGTAGTCCTATCCAACCGTGAGGTGGAAGAACTACTGTTTCTTCTTGAGCTAGAATTTGGTCCTCGTCTTGAGCTCTACGTCGAAGAAACATACTTCTTCCCCAAGGTGGTGCCGGCATCTTTGTCAGATGCAACTCCGATCTCCTCAATACGACCTTGATACACTAGCTGGGACTGAATCCGTCGGCCTGCAGCTCGAACGTTGTCGCCATAGCCTGATCTGCATTTCTTGCCGCGTACTGCCCATCAAAACGATGCAGATCTCGAACCTTCAAGCTCGGATCAGACTAGTTTCACTTCTCAAAGACTGAAATTAATATTCGCTTCGATATATTGCAACGAGCTGGAGCTTTGGTGATTTTCCTTTCCTGCACGGAAAAAAGAAAGAATATATATCATACAACAGATCGGACGTTATACTCTCAAAGCTGCACAACCAATATATGTTACCAGCAGCTGCAGCAGAGATTTCATTACCGATCATCTGCAACCTTGCAACTCAAGATCAAACCAGCTTCCAGAGTGCTGATGATGCCACAAGGAAGAAATCCTATTCAACTGAAGTCCTTGTTTGGCCCAGATCATGCTGCACGGTTCAATTGTAGATTACAAAATACAAATGTTGAGCATCAAGGACTAGAAGAGCTCAGATCAAGAAGGATTGGAGGCAGGCAGTGAGAGCCTTGGAGGGAAGGAGTTGTTGTTGTTGTTGTTGTTGTTGTGCTGCTGCAACAGCAACAAAACAGAACCAACAGAAGAAGCAACAACAGCTTCAAAAGGAGCACTGCGCAACAGCAGCCTATTTCCCGACACTCACTGCTGTAGTAGGCATCCTTTTATCCACCGTATATTTCTCCATTTAGCAGTCCTTCGTCTTTTGGTCACTGGGTCTTCAGTTTTTACCCTCCGGGCTCGCAAACATTAGTCCAAATTATTTGTCTTTCTTTGGTACCTTAGGCTACCCATAACTGATGTTCAGCACAAAAGGTCTAGCTGAAAATAAATAAATAAATAAATATTGATATTTTTTGAAAATTTTGAAAAATGATTTTTTTTAATTTTTAAAATTTTCCAATTTTTGCATGTTGCTCCAAAAGTGGCGATCAGCCACAAGAGGATTTAGCCAAATTTGGATACAAGACAACTATTTTTTTTTAAATCTAAGAATCCTATTACATGTTGGCAAACCATTAGAACGTATTAGCTAAATATGACAATTCCAAAAGAAGAAAGCTAGAAAATGACAAATTTTCCTTTGAAAAAAAGGAGATCACTAATTACAACTGATGTTCAGCACAAAATGATTCATAAAATGGGTAGACCAAAAAAAACAGAGAAAAATTTATTGACATTTGTTGAATTTTTTTGAAATTTGAAATAAATTGAGTTACTATTCCAAATGTATTAACACAAAGCATATTTTGTATACATATTGAAATTCTGAAAAAAAAACAATTTGAAACTGTCGAGCTTCATTTTCTAAAATAAATAAAATATTTGACAAACATCAAGCTTATGCAGAATATTTTCTATTGGTAAATTGTTTGTCTTTTGGTCACTAGGTTTACCCTATAATTCCATTCTATCATTTGGTTGGCCTATCACCAAAAACGTTATGAAATCCCCCTCCTCCCCGAGTAAAAATCATACAAAATGTATTTATTTTCCATTTACCATGTTTTACACAATCACATAAACCATATAAATGTATTTATTTTTTACACTTACATTATTTTACACAGCATAAAATAGATTTACATGATTTTAAAACTTACATATATCTCATGTTTTATATTTGGATTTAGCCAAATTTGGATACAAGACAACTATTATAAAGTATCTTAAAGGCAGAAGAAGAAACTCAAATATTTCAGCATTGCCAAAAAATATATAGTCTTCAAAAAAAATCCTCTAAAAGGAACTGAAAATCCTTCAAGATAGTAGAATTCTATAACTAGTCTCAAGTTTCAACACAATCCAAAAATATCATCTTTCAGAAATCCTCATATAAAAATTAAGCCTATTACCTAAGGGGTCAAAATCCCTTAAGCTACTAATATACTCTATAATGAATCTAAACACACAATATCCTTGCTTTGGTAGTCAAGGCCAACAAAACAATCTTCATATATGTAGGTACAAATTCTTCAAGTAATTGAGACTTCCAATTATGTAGCTTAATGTGTGAGGATCCCTTGGCAGGTATGGGTTTGGGTGGTGGTGATGGATATCCATTAACTAGCTGACATAGTCAGGTATGTATAACTCAATTTTCTGGGTTCTGGCAGTTCTGTGTAGGGTAAAAGCTGGAGAATGCAGGCACTGCTGCATTGGGCATTCCATTTTTTTTGGTGATGGGTCAATCAATGATGCCCATTCTTCACAAAGAAATGAAAAAAGGATTAAACTTTGGGGGTCCCCACAATTAATTAACATGAGAGTCAGTTTATATCACTATATCATCAGATTGCTTTGAACAGAGACAACTAGTTTCATATTCATGTCTGGTCATCTCTCTCAAAACCTAGCATTTGACTACCAACAACCTTCAATAGCCAGAATCTCTAAGCCCTAACAACTTATTGGACATCCATCATATTGACCAAGCAGTCAAGCAGTCAATTGACCTCATGAGAGGTATTTCTTCACATGTCCCACATTCAATGGGTGAATCCTAGAAGGAACAATAGTTACAAAACTTGCAAAGCTCCCTCCCCCTCCCCCCCCAACCCCATATGTAGTAGAATCATCAAGTGCTCAAGACTGTTCCAGACCTGCTGATTCCCTCTGCAGTGGTGTCAGTTCTGCCAAACCACATTCTGGTGCACATGGGTGGAAGGGGGGCTCATTTGCCCACTCAACCCCTTAAGCAGCAAGCTTTGGAACTTCCACTTAGTCTAGGGTGAGAGATCTTGCACCTTAGATTGGGAGCAGAATGCATCAAATGCTTCAGGATGAGGTGTGTAGCCTGTAAGCTTCAAATATTATATGATGACTTGCAGCTTTCATTCCTGCCACTGTTCCCAAAAATAATTAGGTTAAGGTGCCCCATAACCACAGCCATAAATGGTAGGCAGACCTCCAATTTTGCCTATGGGAGTCAATTCTTCTGTTTCTGCAGTACTTAAAAAGAGGGTCTTTTGGACTGTTGATAACTTTAGCACTAGAATATTGGAATCAACACTAGTTAGCTAAGTTTGAAAATTTCAACTTTCTGACTCCAATTATTATTTTATGTCAATATGGAGAGGTTCAAGTACCATTATGGTTGGTAGAGAATGTCAGAAGCAATGTTGCTGGATTTCTAAGACTGTCTTAAAAGTAAGAAAGCTTTTGGAGTGGTGGAGGGCGAGGTGTGAGGATTATTCACCTGTTGTTATTGCCAGATAGCTATCTACAATTGTCCAAAGGAGCACAACATACAAACCAATCATGTGCACACACACACACACACACACACACTCACTCTCTCTCTCTCTCACTCTCTCTGTACTAAGAACCTTCTTTCGTCCCAACTTTGCAGGTGACAAACATCTGACCTGCTGCTTCATTTCAATTGCTCCTTGAAAAGGATGCTTATGGTTCCTATATTCTGAATAAAAAAGAAGTGGGTGCTGCCAAGGGAATTGCAAAAGGCACCACATACTCACAGCTCCTCACAATTATCTCCCCTTTATTTCTGCCGCTCAATTGGAATCAACATCACCCATCCTCATTGGTGGAAAGCCAACACAAAGATCTGAAAACTGGAATCAAGTGTGCAGTGGAAGATTAATTAACGAACATCCAATCCTCCTTCTCACAGACATGTGAGTGAGCAAGATTACAATCTCAAATTCGTGATTAGCTATTGAAACACCATCATTCAATTCGTGATAAGTCACATGCCTCAACTCTTATAGCCTCATTCACCTAAAAAATGAGAAATACACAGTTCAACAAACACTGCTGAATGGGAAGTCTAGTTCAGATCAACACAAATGTAAGGTTAGAGTCTCAGGATCCCTTAGAGGACAATAGAGCCAACCACTCCAACAAAAGAAAATTTCTATCTCTCCTACTGGCCTTCCTCTACTCTCCCCAGAGGCTCTCTCACTCTACTGGTTAACAACTTTTCTACCCGAATCAATTTGTGTCCATCCCCATTTCTGCATTCTTCCTACATAAGCTCCTTTACCTTCCTTCTTCCGTTTTCCCAATCGTTTCTTCCTGTCTTCTTTCTATTGTCCTTACTAAAGCACCAAACTGCAAGGGTGGCCTCCAATGTTCAGTCCCTCTCCATCTCCAAAGTTCTCAATGCATACTTAGCAGCCAAAGCTTGCAAATGTTGTGCAAAAAGCCCCCTAGTCGATTCGCACAGCAGCCTTGCCCAACAGAAATTGTTACACCAATTTAGGGTCAAAATGGTATGAAGTCATGTCTAATTTGAGTGATTTTTAAAAGGATCTTAATGGCAACAACAAGGTGATGCACTTGCATGTCAAAAAATAGAGAAGTTTTTCAACGATTAGAAAAAGCCAAAACACAACATGCAAAATTATTTCTATCCATTCATAATGTGATTAAAGGAGAAAATCAAGTTTAATTCAAGAACTTGACATGATGTTGGAAAGTTCTTGACAAAGGCAATAATGCAATGATTTTTCATGACCCAAGCAATTATGTTACCTAGGAGTTATAAGCCTTTTTTTAGAGATTGCTTTTGAAAATTTTAAAGAATTTGTCGCTTCAATGTAATACACATGGGCATCTCCATAGTTAATTTATAAAGAGAGAAGTGCCTCCATAATGCTTTGAAACTTTGATTGAGTTTGTGTGAATCCATGATGAAATCATTTTTTACTCAAAACTACATTGACACTTTCTTTGTCTATTTGTGGAGTTAGATAAACTAGAAGAACTTATTAAACATTTCATCCTAATCATCCCCAAACTATCACCCTAGATGTTCTTTTCTTGACATGGGCGTATGATGAATAATTGTTCCATTTCCAGATTGGACAATATCACATATGCATACGACTTGCTTCCATTTTGAAAAGTTCAATGTCATGTTTTCCATAGTGCAACACTAATGAAATCCTAATTAGAAATCATGCTAATCTAGTA